>CM046788.1:39568131-39573131 GCA_025617405.1 Perca schrenkii
TAACAGCTAATTCGGCTAACCGCTAGCTGAGCAGACTGATCTCATGAATTGGCATATGTCTGTCACTCCAATTTGTATTCCGTTTTTGCGCGATATCAAGACGCATAATCGCATTTTTGCGTGTATATCAACGCAAATCGGCAGCCATTGACCTACGTTGCAAGTTAACACGTGTACCGAGTCGACCGTTCTCTGGGATAAGTTTTCATGCTAATCGAATGTGACCAGTTTTAGCGCAAACCGCTAATTAGCCGATAACGCTAGTCGTCAGGGCACGGGTACAGTAAAAACAAATCGCTATTTTTACACCACTGACAAGGCTCAAAATAGCACCACACTTCCACGGTAGCATAATGAGGGTCCCTAGATGTAAACCGAAGCATTGAGAACTTTGTAAGTGCAACCAGTAACCAGTAACATAGCTCAAGCATGGCGTTCGTGGCATGGTACGGTCTTTATAAACTATCTTTGTAATAAACTGTCTGTACACTTACAAAGTTCTCAATGCCTCGGTTTACATGTAGGGACCCTCATTATGCTACCGTGGAAGTGTGGTGCTATTTTGAGCCTTGTTAGTGGTGTAAAAATAGAGATTTCTTTTTACTTTACCCTCTGCCCCGACGACTAGCGTTATAAGCTAATTACAGTTTGCGATAAAACTGGTCACAGTTAAATGCCTAACTAGGCCTAACTATATATATCGATATTATATCGATATCGTGATATGAGACTACATATCGTCTTAGATTTTGGATATCGTAATATCGTGATATGAGACAAGTGTCTTTTCCTGGTTTTAAAGGCTGCATTACAGTGAAGTGATGTACTTTTCTGAACAACCAGACTGTTCTAGCTGTTCTACTATTAATGATTATTTATATAAAATCTAAGTGAAGATATTTTGCGAGAGCACCAACTGTCAACTCTAGAATATATCGCCGCAATATCGATATCGAGGTATTTGGTCAAGAATATCGTGATATCTGATTTTCTCTATATCGCCCAGCCCTATATCAGAAAATATGGGACGTAGAAATAAGCGCTGAAAATGTGTAGAAGAAAAATTTAACAATTTAAAACGTTGGAAAAAACTAAAACAAACCTTATGGAGCTTTGATTTCAAAAAAGGTACTCCTGTTGTTATACAGGATTTATGTTTACATTTTATTGTTGTTTGAACAGCTGAGCATTGAACCGGGTGAAGAGACCTGTTTATTATTTATTCATTTGATTTTGCAACTGTTCACTGAAATAGCCAGTTTCTATGAAACTACATGTGACATGTCATATTTGGCTTTGACTGAAAATTTGCTCTCAATTTGCGGAAAAAAATATCGGGATATATATCGTATATCGATATTCAGCCAAAATATATCGGGATATGACTTTTGGTCCATATCGCCCAGCCCTATGCCTAACCCAACATAATTTGAACAGACTCCAGTTAGTCCAGAATGCTGCTGCAAGACTCATACACCAAAAAGTATGACCACATAACTCCCGTTTTAGCTGAGCTTCATTGGCTGCCAGCGAAATTCAGAATTGATTTTAAAGTTTTACTTTTGGTTTTTAAAGCACACCATGGTCAAGCCCCTCCGTATATTTCCGATCTCCTGTCCACTAACTCTCTGTAGTAGCCCCCAAACTCTGGAATTCCCTCCCACTCCATATCAAATCATGTAATACAATTTCTAGTTTTAAATCAAATCTGAAGACGCATTTTTATTCTCTTGCTTTTAACTCCCTTTGATTCCTAGTTTCTTTTTGTATTTACAAACATTGTTTCCATTGTTGTTTTATTCTATGTTACATTATTTAATTCTTCCTTTGCCTAATTATATTAATGGTACCTCGCACATACGATTATGTATTTTTAAGGCATATTGTTTCTGCCTTCCCTGTTCTACCTGCAAAGCACTTTGGGTCAACTGTTGTTCGTTTATGTCACACGTGTCAAACTCAAGGCCCGCGTGCCAAATCAGGCCCTTTGCAGATTATGATCCGGCCCGCCTATCCATTTAGGTTCACAATAGATTTTGGCCCGCCTAGTTATGCGTTATTATATTTTTTTAACTGCAGTTAAATAGACACTCAAAGCAGAATTTGGCAGATTTGCCAACTTTGAGACTCAGAAATGTTTTCATATTTAGGCAGAAATGTTGTAAAAAAAAAAAAAAGATAATTGTTTTTGCTTGATTTGCTAAATTCTATGATGGCTAAGGAACATTTTTGCTGACTTTTGTAGGGCTTTATGTCAACAAATGCAACAAAAAGCATAAAAAAATGAAAAAAAAGGTGACAATTTAAATAAAAAAGGTGACAAACATCTGAGAAAGCCATAAAGAAGTCAGAAAAAAACCATACAAAAATGACTACAGCAATGTCAAAAAAGTGACATGCTGTAATACAGTCAAAGATATTTTACTTTTTCAATGAAACAAAAGCAAGTCAATAAACTCTACATGTCTGGCCCTTGAGGTGATTCTCTTTTTCCACTGTGGCCCTCTGGGAAAATGAGTTTGACACCCCTGGTTTATGTGCTATATAAATAAAAATGACTTGACTTGACTAAATATGTTATCACTTCCGCTCAAACCGCGATGAGAACGCCAACCACCTACAATATAATAATCAATAAATAATATAAATGAGACCCTAAACAACATACAGTATGTTGGTCCTTCACTGTCCTTGGCTTACAGCACAGAGGATTGCAACATGACACGCTGGACTCTGGTAAACAGTGTGACCACCCCCCCCGCCCCCGGTGCTTACCAAGTCCTCCGGCGGCCGGTTGATCTTGGCCCACTCGACTGCCGGACCTTTGACCTGCAGGAATCTGTGGAAGATCTTCTTGAAGCCATCGAAATCTTTTCTGGAGATCTGAAACAGAAAAACAATCAGAAAAACTGAAAAATCAAACCAAACTTCAGTGACAGTGAGAGCAAAAATCTATTCAACTGTGAGCCGCTTTATTGAGTTTCCTGTATGCAAAATTAGGGCTGCACCTAATCCAGGATTCGTGTACGGATTCGGCTGAATATTTGGGCTTTTTGACGGGGTTCTGGTTTCCGCTGAACCTTAGAATTTTATCCCAGCGAACCGAACCCTACCCTTGCACTTGGCGCGCTATGCAGGTAGCGCACTATGCAGTAGGCTGTGAGGAAGTGGACATGGATCTGGTGAGCAGTAGGCTGTGAGAAAGTGGACATGGATCTGGTGAGCAGTAGGCTGTGAGAAAGTGGACATGGATCTGGTGAGCAGTAGGCTGTGAGGAAGTGGACATGGATCTGGTGAGCAGTAGGCTGTGAGGAAGTGGACATGGATCTGGTGAGCAGTAGGCTGTGAGAAAGTGGACATGGATCTGGTGAGCAGTAGGCTGTGAGAAAGTGGACATGGATCTGGTGAGCAGTAGGCTGTGAGAAAGTGGACATGGATCTGGTGAGCAGTAGGCTGTGAGAAAGTGGACATGGATCTGGTGAGCAGTAGGCTGTGAGGAAGTGGACATGGATCTGGTGAGCAGTAGGCTGTGAGGAAGTGGACATGGATCTGGTGAGCAGTAGGCTGTGAGAAAGTGGACATGGATCTGGTGAGCAGTAGGCTGTGAGAAAGTGGACATGGATCTGGTGAGCAGTAGGCTGTGAGGAAGTGGACATGGATCTGGTGAGCAGAAAAAGTTGTAGTTTGGCAGTACTTTCAGTCAAAAGAAGGCCATTCAAGTCCAGCTACATGTTCAATCTGCAATGCCGATTGGTCTGGTGGTGACAAGGACCCTAAACTATACACAACATGGCCGCTGTTACAACATCTGGTATGAAAAATCCGAAAGAATACGAGTTGTGCACGAAGGAATCTCCAGACAGCAGCCAGAATGCAGCAACTTCAGGTACGGCAAAGGAAGGATAGTCACGGCTAAAACCTTGTGTTAACCAGACAGTGCCTCTCCCGGGCTGTCAGCCGAGCTCTCAGCTACAGTGGGAGCAGAGCTCGTTAGCTAACGCTAATTCCACCCCCCCAACATACCTTCACCATACACTGGTTAGCGAAAATTTGCCAAACAAAATTGTCACTCATCTGGCGATAGCGATGTGCTTTCCTACGATGTGAAAAGAGCGTGTCAATTCAACATTAATTTGGTACATTTAACTATTTTAGAGGCTGTGGATGTTGTTTACTTACATAAGTTAAACTATTATATTATGCAGAGTTTAATAAGGAAGTGTTTTATAGAGTTTTATTAGGTGTATAGCACAATGCTATTGAATTATTTGTGTTAAATCCAACTTTTTAACAAGTGTTACAACTAATCCTCTATCTGTTACATCTAACCCCGCACATGGGGCAGGTTGTAACATTTCACCTATCGCCACTCTCGTGGTGGAATTGTTCAAGAACGGTAGGTCCTACAAACAAACTTCCAGTGCACATTTGTAGCAGAGATATGTATTTTGCTTGTATAAAAATATGAGCAGTAAAACTCAAACGGTTTGAGAAATATTTAGCCAAAACCAAAAAGGGTTACTGTGTGCCCTGCGCCTCCCTAGATCACGCCCAAGGGTTAGCCATGCAGAGTTTACTGACAAGCTTGTATTTAAGAGAAAATGTTAAATATTTTGACTGTATTATTGAACGTCTCATATAGCTTTCTCACTTACAGTTTGGGCCTCATAAAGCCCCAAAAAAGACGGCAAAAACGTTCCGTAGCCATCATGAAAACGCAAAGAAAAAGGCTGGAAAAAGTGTCAAAATTGTCTAACAAAAAGTGCCGAAAACGTCGGAAAAAGCACCAAAAACATTGAAAAAAGTGTCAAAAAAGCACCTAGAGCACACATGTCAAACTCAAGACCCGCGGGCCAAATCAGTAATAAGCTTTTGCCGACTTTGCAACTCAGACATTTCCCAAAACAACCAGAAAGTTTTCATATTCAAGGCTAGGAAACAGGTTGCTGTGAGTCGGCCGTGTGGTAGCCTACTTTTAAAAATGTAATCTTTGTTTTGCT
>CM046788.1:39575631-39623131 GCA_025617405.1 Perca schrenkii
CCGGAAGTAAGTGGAGATGCGTTGTCTTTACATTCACTCTATGACTACGTTTACACGTGGTCGGCTATTTTCATAAACGGACATTTAGAACCTCTACGTTTTCAGAAAAGTGTTTCTTTACACGTAGACGTGTATATATATGCTGTCAATGCAGCGAAGAGCACGCCAGACCTGTAGGTGGCGGTGTAACGAGAAGCTCAAGCCCACGTTAGCCAATCAGAATCCTGAAAATAGCAACAACAGCAACCAATCACTTCCTTTCTCATCTCTTCCTCACTTCCTCGGCTGCCTAAACCCAAGTGGGGGTTAGCTTCGCTTAAGAACTCGAACCTCCTATTGCGCCATTTTGATGCTACCAAGCCATCACCTCCCGTTAGCATCCCATTGACTCCCATTCATTTTGACGCCACTTTGACAGCGAATAACTTCACATCTGAAGCGTTTAAAGACTCTATTTGTCCGTTGTTTATTTCTAAAGAAACACGACAATGTATAAAAGGCTCCCACACGGGGTCTGGTGGTCCATTATATATACTGTCTATGGCCTAAACCTCCGTTTGTCTCAGTTTTCTCAGATATCCAAAATCTCCACTCTGGCCAGAGGTTTTAAAAAAAAAAAGACTTATTTTCAGAGGTGAATTCTCCGTTTGCGTGTAAAGGAAGGGAAATTTAAACGTTTATTAAAAATATCCATGTGCGTGTAAACAAGGGCCTAAGTCTCAAATCGTGCACTTGTGTACTTACACTTTCTATTTCACGTGTCAAACTCGAGGCCAGCGGGCCAAATCTGGCCCCTCGCAGATTATGATACAGCCCGCATGTCAATTTAGGTTCACAATACATTTTGGCCCACCTTTTTGTCACTTTTTCTGATGTTTTTGTCACTTTTGCCAACGTTTTTGTAATTTTTTCTGACATTTTTGTAATTTTTTGCCAACGTTTTTGTAATTTTTGCCAACCATTTTTGTAATTTTTTCCGACGTTTTTGGGCGCTTCTTTTCTATGACGGCTGAGGAACTTTCTCCCGACTTCTTCATGACTTTATGTCGACCAAACTGTACGTGAGAAGACTATATGACACATGCAACAATACAGTCAAATATATTTTACTTTTTCAATTAAATAAAAGCCTATCAATAAACTAAACATGTCTGGCCCTTGGTGTGATTCTTATTTTCCAGTGTGGCCCTCTGGGAAGTTGAGTTTGATGCCCCTGTTCTATATTGAGTACACAGTGTGTTCCCACCAATAAAGTTTGGCCAACTGTAATGCAAAAAAAATGTGGAGTGTGGGATCGCTGGTACGACAAGACTCGGAGAGAGCGAGAGAGAGAGCGAGAGAGCGAGAGAGAGCGAGAGAGAGAGCGAGAGAGAGAGCGAGAGCTACTCTCACCTGAGCCTCGGCCTGGCCAGCGGTGGCGAGCAGCGCCTCCAGCTCGCGGTGCATCGACTCCTCGTGCTGCTGACGCAGCTTCTCCTGGAACTCAGTCATCACTCCACGGGTCAGGTCTGCACACACACACACACACACACACACACAGACACACACAGACACACACACACACACACACACACACACACACACAGACACACACAGACACACACACACACACACACACACACACACACACACACACACACACACACACACACACACACACAGACACACACACACACACACAGACACACACACACACACAGACACACACACACACACACACACACACACACACACAGACACACACAGACACACACACACACACACACACACACACACACACACACACACACACACACACACACACACAGACACACACAGACACACACACACAGACACACACACACACAGACACACACACACACACACACACACACACACACACACACAGACACACACACACACACACACACAGACACACACACACAGACAGATACACACACACACACACACACAGACAGACAGACACACACACACACACACACACACACACACACACACACACACACACACACACACACACACACACACACACACACACACACACACACAGACAGACACACACACACACACACACACACAGACACACACACACACACACACACACAGACAGACAGACACACACACAGACACACACACAGACAGACACACACACACAGACAGACAGACACACACACACACAGACACACACACACACACACACACAGACAGACAGACACACACACACACACACAGACACACACACACACACAGACAGACAGACACACACAGACAGACAGACACACACACAGACACACACACACACACACACACACACACAGACAGACACACACAGACAGACACACACACACACAGACACACACACACACACACACACACACAGACAGATACACACACACACACACACACACACACACAAACAGACACACACACACACACACACACAGTTTAATCTCACAAAATAGTAATGTGTTTTTTTAATGATGATCTTTTTGGGGCTGTAATTTTACTTGATAGGACAGATTTGAGCATGAGAGGGGAGAGATGGGGAGGGGGGGAAGACAACATGCAGCAAAGGGCCACAGGTTGGAGTTGAACCTGCGGTCGCTGCGGCGATGCCTGAGCCTCCTCTGTACACATGTACACATGTGCTTTACTAATAAAGTTGGATTGGATTGGAAGAGTCAAAATATCTGACTGTTATTATTATTATTATTATATTAAACTGATTTTAACCCTTGAGTTGTCTTCCTATCAATCTGCAACTTTTAGTTTTTCTGGTTCAAAATTTAAAACTAAAATTGGTCGACACTTTTTCTCACTTTTCCCCACGTTTTTGTCACTTTTTTCCAAGTTTTTTGTCACTTCTTGCGATGTTTTTGTCAGGGTATTTTTTTTTTTGCACTTTATTGACGTTTTGTTCTTTTTTTCCCACTTTTTTTTTTTTTTTTTTTTAGACATGATGTCCATTTTATCAATTTTCTTGAATCATTTTTTTTTTCTCCAAAATGCTATAAAATTGAATAAAAAACCCAAATTCAATGAAAGTAGTGAACTGATCATTTATTTTACGGAACCATCCATGTCATTTTTTTTTTTTTTTTTGACAATGTGGTTGAAAGAAACACAAATTTTCTAATACAGAAACTTTTTGAAAACGGGTAAAATTGGTCCCGAGGAAAACAGGAGGATTAAAACAACTGAAGCTGCTTTTTAAGATAAACTGCTGAATTCGTGTTTTAGTGTCCGGAGCTAAACAACGACAACGTTCTTCTTTTTTTTTTTTCAAGACGAAACATTTTATATATACTGTATATATTTTTTATGAAGACAAAGACATATTTTTTTTAGGCCTTTTTAAACATTTTTGTCACTTTCATTTACGGCTGTGCTCAAATGAAGAACTTCTTAGTCGACTAACATTCATTTCAATCGTATCAACTAATTGATTAGTTGATTTAATCGACAGATCTGTAAATCTGAGTTTCTCCTCAAAGAGTCGTGCTAAAAGCACCACTTTAATTCTTGTGTTTACCAGAGATGTGCTCGTACGTTTCTTTGAAATAAGTCATTCAGCATGAAAAAAAGCATCAAACATGACTAATGGACTAAAGAGATCTAAGTTGAGTAAGACCAAAATGAGTGATTAGTCGACTAATCCACTAAGAGGGAGCAGCTCTACTTTTATCAATGTTTTTTTTTATTCATGGTCATTAAACCTAATTAATATACAATTATACCTCATTTTTAAGTAAAAAAAAATCATATATTATGAATTATTTTGACTAAGAGTTAAGATCAGAGGATATTGAGTGTATTACAGACTGCATATATGTCAAAGTTTAGTCAGGATATACTGTTTTTGAAACCAAATGCTATAAAATGTAATAAAACACCCAGAATTCAATACAAGTAATCACAAATTTCAACGGCAAAGAATGTTATATGGGTTCCACACCAGACAACGTGCATCCATGTTATTTTTTTGGGCAATTTGGTTAAAAGAAACCCATATTTACGATATGAAAAACTTTGAAAAGGGGTCAAATCTGACCCAAGGACAACACAAGGGTTAACCTCTTTAAGTAGTGTTTACATACAAAAGAAAAGCAGAAAATTCCCTCTTAACATCTGGGAAAGGACAAAAGTCTAATCACACACACACAAATACTACTATTATTATTATATTATTATAATATTAAACATATCTTAAAACAATTAAAGCTGCTATTTTACATAGATTATGTGCTATGTTACATTTTTGAGGACGAAATTGAATTCAACGAGAGGAAATTTAAGAAAAACCAAAATCATTTTGGTACTTTAACCTCTATGGCTGCCACCTCTTAGTCGACTAATCGGTCGTTTTGGTCTTAGTCGACTAAGATTTCTTTAGTCCATTAGTCATTTTTTATGCTTATTCATGCTTAAATACTCATTTCCAAGAAACTTCTGAGCACATTTATGGTAAACACAAGATTTTAAGTGGTGCTTTTGCAGGATTAATTGTGGAGAAACTCAGTTTTACAGATGGTTAATTAACTACATTTATATTGTGCTTTTCTAGTCTTAACCACCTCTCAAAGAGCACAGCTCTGTCAATTAAATCAACTAATCCATTAGTCGACTAAATCCTATAAGTGTTAGTCGACTAAGGAGTTCTTTAGTCGAGGACAGCCCTATTAACCTCTTGAGTATTGTTTACAGAAAAGGTAGATAGTCTCTGAGAACAACAGAAAATTACTTATTAACATTTGGGAAAAGGACAAAAGTCTAATCACACACGAACACACACGGAAAAAAAAGTCCCAAAATCTGTGTAACAACCTGGATGTAAACTTACCAGCTACAGTTAGAGACATTTTTAGGACAGCCAGTTAAAAAGACAGAAGACAACAACGCTAAGATCTGCGGAGAGGAAGCCGCGGATGTGTCGGCTCACAGCGAGTCCACGTGTTCGTTAAAAAAGTGAAAAATGGTCCCAAAGAAAAATCACCGACAGATCTGACGGAGAACGACAGACGTCCTCGTCATCCTCAGCTCAGAGGAAGCTCACAGATCTGCAGCTCAGACTCTGAACTCAACACAAGACCCGCCCACACACACACACACACACACACCAATCACACACACAGCTATGCACAGTATGTGTCTTTGTGTGTGTTTGTCTCTGGCTTTGTGTGTGTGTGGTGTGTGTGTGTGTGCCCGTGCATGCATGTGTGTGTCTCTGTCTTTGTGTGTGTGTGTGTGGTTTGTGTGTGTGTACCTGTTCATGCATGTGTGTGTGTGTGTCTCTGTCTTTGTGTGTGTGTGTGGTGTGTATGTGTGTGTGTGTGTGTGCCTATGCATGCGCATGCATGTGTGTGTCTCTGTCTTTGTGTGTGTGTGGTGTGCGTGTGTCTGTATATGCCCGTTCATGCACGTGCATGTGCGTGTCTGTCTTTGTGTGTTTGTGGTGTGTGTGTGTGTGCCCGTTCATGCACATGCATGTGTGTCTCTGTCTTTGTGTGTGTGTGTGTGTGGTGTGTGTGTGTGTCCTTGCATGCGCATGCATGTGTGTGTGTCTCTCTGTCTTTGTGTGTGTGTGCATGCGTATGGGTGCGTGTGTGCTCTGTCTGTGTGTGTGTGTGTGTGTGTGTGTCCTTGCATGCGCATGCATGTGTGTGTGTCTCTCTGTCTTTGTGTGTGTGTGTGGTGTGTATGTGTGTGTGTGTGTGTGTGCCCATGCATGCGCATGCATGTGTGTGTCTCTGTCTTTGTGTGTGTGTAGTGTGCGTGTGTCTGTATATGCCCGTTCATGCACGTGCATGTGCGTGTCTCTGTCTTTGTGTGTGTGTGTGTGTGCCCATGCATGCGTGTGTGTGTGTGTGTCCCGTTCATGCACATGCATGTGTGTCTCTGTCTTTGTGTGTGTGTGTGTGCCCATGCATGCGTGTGTGTGTGTGTGTCCCGTTCATGCACATGCATGTGTGTCTCTGTCTTTGTGTGTGTGTGTGTGTGCCCATGCATACGTGTGTGTGTGTGTGTGTGCCCGTTCATGCACATGCATGTGTGTCTCTGTCTTTGTGTGTGTGTGGTGTGCGTGTGTGTGTGTCTGTATATGCCCGTTCATGCACGTGCATGTGCGTGTCTCTGTCTTGTGTGTGTGTGTGCCCGTGCGTGTGTGTGTGTGTGTGTGTGTGTGTGTGTGCACACACGTGTGCGTGTGTGTGTGCAGCCCACTCAACATCACACACTCCTAATCGGGCTATTATATATATATGTATATATATATATATATATATATATATATATATATATATATATATATATATATATATATATATATGTATATATGTATATGTATGTATGTATGATATAATTCTGTAGTTTATATTGTTGCATGTGTAGCTGCCATGTGAATAACTTCCCCAGTGATGTTGCAATGCTGACCTTTATCTTGCCCTTTACATGTCACGTGTTAAAAGGTCAAATCAATAATTATTCGGAGTCTTTTAAAAATCTATTTACGGTCAATGTCATCAAAGCGTGGTCCGGATAAACACGCACGGGGTCTTCAGTGCATCAGCAGGAAAATGAGGAACAGTTGTTGTTTTTTTTATTTCATTGTATTTAAATCCACTTCAAACTTCAAACTATCACAGTTGTAGATTTAAGTTTACTTCTCCAAAAAATCACACAAATGCCACTTTAATTCCTCTCTAAAGGAATGTCTTCCTTTAGAACTACTGTGTATGTTTTTGATTGTTTATTACTAATTTATTGGCCTATTTTAGCTTATTTGTGTTCCAACGTAGGCCTAATCCCCTATAAAAAAAAATCACGTTTTTATGTTTTATGTTGCCTTGGTTTCTTTTATATCTGTCTGACACAAAGCACTATGAGATGTCTTGTTGTTGAAAGCTGCTAACCTTGTTCAGAAGAAAAGTAACGTGTGGGCCTATCTTCAGATATTTTGACGTATATGCAATTATTTGTTGTTGTTGTTGTGGTAATTTCTATTTTTCTGTGTTGGTGACACACCCACACGCGCACACACACACGCACGCGCAGGCCAGAAGCAGTACTGCAGACACAACGACTCGTTTTTTGACAGACTTCTCGTGCACAAAAACAGCCATAATAATAATAGGTCTGTCTCACGAAGCTACGTCACGTCACCCACCTGAGCACTCTCTGTCAGTCAGAGTAACGTCACTAACGTTACCGGGAGATCCTCAGGACAACGTCAGACCGGGACAGACTACCGTTCAGACCCGGAGGACTCCGTTTTATGCACAAAAAGTGCGAGTTAAACGGTTGGAAAGCGCAGCTTCAATCCTCCTGCTGCCGCTGCTGCTAGCAAACAGCCGGGGGCGGAGCCGAACGCTAGTGACGTAGCGCGCACGAGAGTTAAAGTAGAACGGTAATTGGTGGAATGAATCCGTCAATCAGAGGGAGTTTCGAACATGTCCCGCCTACTCACCTCGGTCTATTTTTACTACTACATTTATTGTATTTTATTGTATGTAAATACAGTTTTTATTCAAACTGTATTAACATATTTATTTTTGAATATATTTTACTGCATATTCTGTCACGTTATGACAGTTTCATTCGGTTTAATGTCCAATTTATTAATTTTTTTCTTACAATTGCAAATTATTGTTTTTTTTTTTACAAATACGGAACTATAAATATTCTCAAACCCCTTGAGATTATGAATAAACAACGGAATACATGAATGATTAATTACATACATACATAACACACTAAAAACATTCTCAGGTATCCAATAATGTTGAGTTTGGATCGATGCTGCCTCCACGTGGTTAAAATCATCCACTGCAAAATACTGAAGGACGTGACCGACGTGACCCCATCATGTCCAGGTGGACAGAAATCACCCATCAGTTTACTTATTGGATTTCAGGATTTTATTGTATTGGCGTTGAATTTAAATTAACCCTTGTGTTGTCCTCCCGGGTCAAAATGTATACACTTTTTTTTGACGACTTTTTCCAAATTTTTTATCCTTATTTCCCCCCCACTACCACAATTATATGAACCACTAATACCAACTTGTTCACACGAGTTTTACACTTATACTATTCTTGGTCAATAAACCTCATTTATATGAAATTATATCTAATTTTTGAGTTGATAAAAAGCAGAAATTATGATTTATTTGGACTAGTTAAGATCAGAGGATGTTGAGAGCATCACAGACTGGTTTATGTGAAAGTTTAGTCAGGATTCTGTTCTATAAAATCCCATAAAACTGAATAAAAAAAGACCCCAAATTTCAATGAAAGTAATCATTCATTTTACTAGTGGATAGCGTTGAATGAAACCAGCCATGTTATTTTGGGGCAATTTTGGTTGATGCAAACCCAAATTTCTGATATGGAAACTTTAATAAAAGGGGTCAACTTTGACCCAAGGAGAAGAGGAGGGATATAAAAAAATAAAAAATAAAAGCTTTTCACGCCAAAATTATGATAAAAAATGCATCAATACTGTGAAGCAGAGGCTGCCTTGTCAGGACACTCACTTGTTGTTTGCACCTTAAAATAGAGGCCATCAAGCCCAGGATCAAAACAAAACATTGGGTGTGTCCCATAGCACTTAAATTACCTCCTAGACTCCTCCACTTGCCTCCTTTCCTTGCGTCTTGGTCCCTCCCACAGAAGAGGCACGGGACAGACGCAAGGAAATTACGGGAGGAGAGAGGAAACAAAATGTGTTTTAGAAGGGATGAGACCAGTAGTGTAGTCTAACGTATTTCAACGGGTATACTGTACTATATAAACATATGGACCAGAATGGACATATCATGGTGGGGCGTCTGGGTGTCCTCCCCCAGGGAAATGTTGTGCATCAAAGACTTCATTTCCTTCATTCTGATACACTTTAATGCACCAATTTACGATGGAAATCCCTTTATTTAGCCTATGCAAAGGAAAACTCAGAAGGCAATTCAAAAAATATATTGACACATATAGAAAGTATGTTGTTGTGGGTCACTGGGCATTTTTAAGTGCGTATATGGAAATCCTGGAGCTTTCTTAGTGAGTATTTACTGCGTATCACGCAGACTACACCGCTGGATGAGAAGTCCTTTCCTCTGAAGCGTCACATAAATTCATCAGCTGTTTGGGCGGAGGTAGCAACTCCTTCAGCTGCACGGCTTCCAGGAAAGCTGCTCTCTGTATCCTCGCCTATAACTCCTATAAATATAAATATAAATATAAATATAAATAAGAGCTTTGAGAAAGCCTTCACCGAGGAGGGACAGAACAACTTCCGGTTCAGCCGAGGAGTGAAAGTCTCTGTGTACCAAAGACTTTTACAAACTTCTGATTCCAGCTTTGTTAAATGTGAATATTGTTCTAGTTTCCCCTTCTCCTCTGTGACAGGAAAAACTGGACATCTTTGAGTTGTGGACAAAAAATAAGACATTTGAGGACATCATCTTGGGGCTTTTTGGGAAACAAGCAAAGCAAAATTTTAATTGAAATAATTTCCAGCATTCTGCAGAACAAACTGTGGAAAAAAAAGGCGTCAAAAAATTTGGTTGTCTTCCCGTCAACCTTGAAAAAAATAAACTAAAAAAATTTGACGTTTGACGCCTTGTTTTTGCTTTTTCCAACGTTTTGAAATTGTTAAAATTTACCTTCTACACATTTTCAGCGCTCATTTCTACGTCCCATAATTTCTGATATAAAAACACAAATTGAAAACTGGTCAATGTGACCCGAAGTCAACGCAAGGTTAATTTCTCTGCATCAATTTATGGTGCAAATATCTTTATTTACGTAAATGAAATGATAATGGGGTTGATTTTTGTGGGGTGATGCACTGGCCTGTCTCACCCCACATCCCCCCTCTATATTACACCTATGTAAGTGGTGTAATTAAGACTATTAAGTAATTAAGACTATTTTTTGGGGCTTTTCCCTTTATTTGATAGGGACCATGGATAGACAGGAAAGGTGGGAGGGAGAGAGAGAGAGAGAGAGAGAGAGACAGACAGACCGAGAGAGAGAGAGAAAATATGATATGCAGCAAAGGGCAGCTGGTCGGATTAGAGTTTAAAGGACTCGTCCTACGTGGGGCGCACGCACTTACTGGGCGAGCTAGAGGTCGCCCCGATAACGAGACTTGTGAACATGAAAGAAAGGAGAAGGAGATTTGTGGTGGGTCAGTTTCGACGATGTTTTATTGGTGATAACATGTTCCGAAAACAGTTTCTGGACAGCTAGCGTGCTATCATCTAACGACAGAGACATTCTCTCAGTGTCCTACAGACAGACGGAGGAGGAGGAGGAGGAGGCCAGGTTGTGGTCATCTATCAGGATTTCTAAAAACCTGAAGAAGAAGAGGCCTATTAACACATAGACACACACACACGCACACGCACGCACGCACGCACACGCACACACACGCCAGCTGGGACGGTTAATAAGAGTGGCAGGCTCTTGTTTCTCAGAGCCGCGAGCAGCGAGCCATCGGGGGGTCTAGGTGCTGCTGCTGTTGGCCAGCGAGGTTCGACAGTCACTGGGACAGGAAGTCCATGGCGGTGTCCCGCTCCTCCACCAGCTCGGCCGCCGTGGCGTCCATCTTGGCGCGGGAGAAGTCGTTGATGGGGAGTCCGTCGACCATTTTCCACGTCTTGTTCTGTGCGGAGCGAAGGAGGGAAAGGGCAGTTTAAAGTTCTGACTCTGGGTTTTATTCTCCGCTCCTCTTAATACTCGGAGATATAATAGATCTTTCTGTAAGTCAGACTCCGCCCTTATTATTATTATCATCATCATCACCACCACATTATTGTCTTTTTAGTTTCTTAACCATATTGGATGTGTTTAAGCTGTCGTTGAGGGTTATCCAATCTTGTAAAGCCATGCGATTCCTTGACAAACTATTTTTTTGTCTTGTAAATGTACGACTTTATAATCCTTTAAATTCCTTATAAATTCTGGGTTTTTTCTGTGAATATTATACAGTATATACCCCAATATTACCTACATGGCCCCAATATTAACCTAATATTACCTACCTACATGGCCCCAATATTAACCTAATATTAACCTACATGGCCCCAATATTACCTACCTACATGGCCCCAATATTAACCTACCCAATATTAACCTACATGGCCCCAATATTACCTACCTACATGGCCCCAATATTAACCTACCCAATATTAACCTACATGGCCCCAATATTACCTACCTACATGGCCCCAATATTAACCTACCCAATATTAACCTACATGGCCCCAATATTACCTACCTACATGGCCCCAATATTAACCTACCCAATATTAACCTACATGGCCCCAATATTACCTACCTACATGGCCCCAATATTAACCTACCCAATATTAACCTACATGGCCCTCCCAATATTACCTACCTACATGGCCCCTAATATTAACCTACCCAATATTAACCTACATGGCCCCAATATTACCTACCTACATGGCCCCAATATTAACCTACCCAATATTACCTACATGGCCCCAATATTAACCTAATATTACCTACCTACATGGCCCCAATATTACCTACCTACATGGCCCCAATATTAACCTACCCAATATTAACCTACATGGCCCTCAATATTACCTACCTACATGGCTCAATATTACCTACCCTACATGTTAATGTTACACCTGGCCCCAATATTAACCTAATATTGCCTACCTACATGACTCAATATTAACCTACATATTGCCTACCTACATGGCTAATATTACCTACCTACATGGCCCCAATATTACCTACCTACATGGCCCCTAATATTGCCTACTATGGCCCCAATATTACCTACCTACATGGCCCCAATATTAACCTACCCAATATTACCTACCTACATGGCCCCAATATTAACCTAATATTACCTACCTACATGGCCCCAATATTACCTACCTACATGGCCCCAATATTACCTACCTACATGGCCCCAATATTACCTACCTACATGGCCCCAATATTACCTACCTACATGGCCCCAATATTAACCTACCCAATATTAACCTACATGGCCCCAATATTAACCTAATATTACCTACCTACATGGCCCCAATATTAACCTACCCAATATTAACCTACATGGCCCCAATATTAACCTAATATTACCTACCTACATGGCCCCAATATTACCTACCTACATGGCCCCAATATTAACCTAATATTACCTACCTACATGGCCCCAATATTACCTACCTACATGGCCCCAATATTACCTACCTACATGGCCCCAATATTACCTACCTGGCCCCAATATTACCTACCTACATGACCTACATGGCCTAACCTAATATTACCTACCTACATGGCCCCAATATTACCTACCTAAATGGCCCTCAATATTACCTACCTACATGGCCCCAATATTACCTACCCATGGCCCCAATATTAACCTATTACCTACCTACATGGCCCCAATATTACCTACCTACATGGGCCCCAATATTAACCTAATATTACCTACCTACATGGCCCCAATATTACCTACCTACATGGCCCCAATATTACCTACCTACATGGCCCCAATATTACCTACCTGGCCCCAATATTACCTACCTACATGGCCCCAATATTACCTACCTACATGGCCCCAATATTACCTACCTACATGGCCCCAATATTACCTACCTACATGGCCCCAATATTAACCTAATATTACCTACCTACATGGCCCCAATATTACCTACCTACATGGCCCCAATATTACCTACCTACATGGCCCCAATATTAACCTACATGGCCCCAATATTAACCTACATGGCCCCAATATTAACCTAATATTAACCTACATGGCTCCAATATTAACCTAATATTAACCTACAAAGCCCCAATATTACCGGCATGGCCTTAATACGGCGGCATACAAAAAGTCTAACGTAACAGTCTGGCTAAACAGAATGATAAATTAGAGCCGGGACAATATTAGGCATTTTCCAAACTATTGGTATCGGCATTTGTAATGGCCGATAAATGAATATTTAAAAAATTAAATAAAAATGGGAGTGTTCCGAGTGTTGGCGTTGCATAGTTTGTCCACCAGAGGGCGCTCTACAACGACTGTTGGCAACACAGATTTGTTTTTTGTTGTTTTTGTGTTATTGTTCAAAGGCCTTTAAGTCTCATATCTAAAGTTTGTATTTTTATACATTTTATTTATCTGAACTTTAATATATTTTGATGTTCTGTTGTGTGTGTTTATTTTTAAAACTGCATCATCATATTTCAGTGAGGACTCACAAATAACTTTAATAGGGAAATCTGTTTACGTTTTATGTTTATCCATACATGCCGATATATCTGATTTTTAAAATCACCAAATATTTGTATCGATATCAGCCTTAATATCGGTCGGGCTCTACTTCTTAGGGCTGCTTATGAAAAGGCACTCACTGTCAGGTAAGTGTCTGATAAAATACAGCAGCGAGCTGAACCTGTGACACACGCACACATGCACACGCACGGCTGGCAGCTGATTGGTTGAACTGACCTTGATCTCGACGGGGAAGGAGTAGATGAGGTCCTCTGGGATGCCGTAGGAGTTTCCAGCAGCGTACACGCCCATGGAGATGAACTCACCCTGTTGGCAGGACACGCAACTTCAGTCAGTTTGAATTAACAACAACAACAACAACAACAACAACAACAACAACAACAACAACAACAACAACAACAACATGTCAACAACAACCATCAGATACGGAATCTGAATACTTCATTGATCCCTCTGGGAAATTGTTAAGTTGCTCACAGTCAACTTCAAGCCAAAAATAACAGTAATAAAAAAGGCTGCTCTGTAAGCGTATAAAGTAAAGTAGCCAAAGTGAGAGAAGTTTAAGTTATGTTTATGTAAAGTAAGATTAGGTTAAAAAGTTTGTTGTTTTAAAATCTGTTAAAAACTGCAGTCAACTTCCTGACATGAAATCTAACTTTTGTAACCATTTTCTTAAAGAATCAGGCTGAAAGCAATCTGCCTTCTGGAAAAATGAGCCTGGATTAGTTTTAATGTGTAATGTGTACATCAATCATGCTCCAAATACAGTTTCCACTAAGAAAAATCCCAAAATTCATAAGGTCATAAATCAAACTGATCTCATAAAGTGGCGCATGTATGACAAGCCAATTCGTATGCCGTTTTCGCGTGTTATCAAGACGCATAATAGCTTTTTAGCGTGTTAATCAACGCCGTTCGGCCACCATTGACCTACATTAAGTGTGAATTTTCACCAAAGCGAGTAGTATGAAAGGATATTTTTTTAAAGCCTTCCCCCAATATTTCTTTCCTAAACCCAACTGTTTGTTTTCCTAAGCGTGGGACGTTGGTCACCGTCGCGTTTGTCGTTTTTGTGTGTTACTAAAGCCTTTCCCGAGGTTATTTTCCTAAACCCAACCTGTGTGTTACATTGTTCTCGCGATAAGCCCCCACGTGGCGTGTAGGTTCACATGCACTGTATACAGCGTAGACGTACACGTGGACAGCTGAAAATGCGTACAGATAACACGCCATTTGACTTTTGGAAAGTGGCCGTGTATGTTTACGCAAAGTCATGATGCCATGTTGCATAGATATACATTTCTTCTTATAAACTTTATTTATAAGTGAGAACCAACAGATAAAGACGACACAGTAGCATGATCATCATCGTACTACAAATGGTCAAATCTCTCTCTTTTTGGACGTCGACGATTGACTTGAAGGTAACTTGTAACTAATGTTTTAACATTTCCGGTTTGTTTTTCAGTTTAAGTGAATCTAAAGTCCTTGAAAACTTCTCTTTGGCTACACGTTGCACTTCTTCCCAGGCTTGCGGAGATAAAAATGCCAAAAATGTGGCTTTCATCCCTGTCAGACGGAAACATTCACAGCCTGGAGTAAAGTTTTACTGCCTTCTCCAGGCAGTAAAACGTTACGTCTGATCAATCAAAACTCAAAACATTATGGAGCATTACTATGACTTCCTCTATCTTCTTTTTCTACCCTTGTACCACTTTTAATTTGTTTGTTTGTGTGTGTGTGTGTGTGTGTGTGTGTGTGTGTGTGTGTGTGTGTGTGTGTGTGTGTGTGTGTGTGTGTGTGTGTGTGTGTGTGTGTGTGTGTGTGTGTGTAAATCCGCAATGATTTTAGATGCATTGTAATCCTAACTTCTTACTGAATTCCCTGTTGTACAGTGTTTTGAGACCATGTCTTATGGTGATATTGCACTTGAAATAAATTTGAATTGAAAAAAAATGTAATCGATATCTGACATTCCAGCGCGACTTTAAGTTTAGATTGTGCAGTTTTTAAAATTGCAATAAACAGATTAAAAAGTATGTCAAAATGTGGCCAGGTTGGATCAGTGTGCAGAGCAGGCGCACATATACCGAGTCTCTCTCTGCTCCGTAAACACATACTGTACATATCATTATCAGAATATACCAGCTAGTCAAACTTCCCTGCTCACTTTCCTCCAAAAAGAAAACTCCTTTGTAAACACCGATCGGCTTTTGAGACGCAGCTACACGCAAATTTCTCGCTCAAGTTTTAAATATTTTAACTTAACTTGCGCGAAATGTTTGGAATCGCGCTGCGGGATTCCAGAAAGCGATGCGCCTTGGTGTGAACACGCCATAAGATTTCACTCGTTTGACTTTAGTTGTCGTTTGAAGAGATTTTTTTCTATTTAAAAAGGTATAGTGGAGGATTTTCTTTTTCCGGGTGGATCATCAAGACTATTGGTCCTCCTGGTTGTCAATCATTCTGGTGATATGTTTACGTCCCTAGCTTTCAGGTGTGTATGTGTGGTGAGCTTGAGCTACGGTTTCAGCCATTCATTGAAGCTTTTGGGAGAATATTTCACACGCTGGCGTGCGCTAAAAGCACAGGTTGGGCTTCCCACTGATGCCTCAGTCGTGAAGTTTCTACTCCACAGGTAAAGTTTGGCTATTTGGAGAAATCCATTTAAAATCACTGCTAGTAAAAGTTGATGTAAGCTATGATTAGCGATGCTAGCCCTGGCACAAGTCACGCACCGCGCACACACGGTAAACATCTCAATTTGTGAAAAAGTGCAAATCTTCTTTAGGAAAGTAGGCTTGTATGAGCCATGCCGACAGCAACTTGTAAACAGTGCACTCTCGTGCACACGTTTAATAGGCGTTCCCTCTCGGGAGCAGGCAGAGGGTTGAGCATGTGCATTTTTTTTAAAAAGTACAGAGGGCGGTTCTTTTCTAAAATTTGGGAAAATCCTCCACTATACCTTTAAGTTATTTTGATGTAGGATTGGTTTTAAAAATCAAAACAATTATACATTTTTTTAATTTTCTACTTGGGTTGAAATACACCATTTCAGAGTCACTTTTGATATTTGACATGCGTGTCTCTCTCTCTCTCTCTCTCTCCGTCCACACTGACCTCCTTGGTGCCGAACCAGATGTCCCTCATGTGGTCGCAGATGGCCTTGGCGGCAGACATGGCGCTGGACAGCTTCCTGGCTTTGATGACGGCGGCGCCACGCTGCTGCACCGTCTGCAGGACGAAGACGAAGAGAAGAAGAAGGTTAGAAAAGAGGACAGAAAGTGAAAAAACCTGAAGGAGAACAAAGCCGGAAGATAAAGACGTAGAAGAAAAACTTATTTTCCGTCTACTAAAATCTAGGGCTGTCCTCGACTAAAGAAATCCTTAGTGGACTAACACTTATAGGATTTAGTCGACTAATGGATTAGTTGATTTAATTGACAGAGCTGTGCTCTTTGAGAGGTGGTTAAGACTAGAAAAGCACAATATAAATGTATTTAATTAACCATCTGTAAAACTGAGTTTCTCCACAATTAATCCTGCAAAAGCACCACTTTAAATCTTGTGTTTACCATAAATGTGCTCAGAAGTTTCTTGGAAATAAGTAATTAAGCATGAATAAGCATAAAAAAATGACTAATGGACTAAAGAAATCTTAGTCGACTAAGACCAAAACAACCAATTAATCAACTAAGAAGTGGCAGCCCTACTAAAATGACCCTAAAAAGATCTTTGTAGACGTCTTTCTGTTTCACCTCAGAACAGGAGCGTCACGATTTCCATTTTAGATCCAAAAATCGACCGAAGAGAGCTTTTGATTTCGACTCGAAATCAAGACCCTACGTCGTAGCCCAGAAACGTAACTACAAGTTGCAGCGACGAAGACCTCAACAACTGTTATTGGTTTGCTTGGCGTCGTAGCGTTGCCACGACTTTTCCTGCTACAGATATTTGTGACGTAACAATATCACCCTCTCTCTGCAGTCTACCGTTAGCTAGCTACCGTAAATGTAGAGCTACTTTTAAAATGTCATATTTTCCCTCTCTGGGCTCACCAACACGGACACAAAAGACTTTCTTTGACGTCATTTCAGGAATTGGAATAGCTTTAAAAGTACCGGTTCGGCATCGGAATAATCCAAACGGAGTAAGACACACATAGGCCTGTCGCGATAGTCAATAAATCGAGTTATCGCATGATAAGAAAAAATTAGCTCGATAATTTTTCCGGCCGCGATAATTTCCGTTTGCATGCTTGTTTATTTTCCTCGTTTCTCCCTCTCTCTCTCTCTCTCTCTCTACCAAAGAGACTGGAGGACCACTCTCGGTTCCTTAGCGTAACGAGGAGTGAACCCTCTTGTCAGTCGCATGGTCTTTGGGTAGGCGGTAGGCTACTCCAGGCGGAGAGAGCGAGAGAGTTGGAGCAGGGTTTCCTGCAGCACTTTGCAGTTAAGGCGCCGTCAAAAAAAAAAGTATATGAGCGATATCCACCGTGTTACTCGGCGTCCCGTTTTCTCCCTTTCATTCCGAACCACACAGCTGACAACCTGCAGGTGGAGACTGTGGAGACGGGCTCGGACATACACGCCGCTGTGGACTCGTCAGTCTAGCTAGCGGTTTCAGGAAAGTGGCTGCATGTGTCCGACAATGCACAGAACATTAACGGTACAAGCCTACAGCTGTCCGCGGACACGGAGTGTGGAAAGTATGTCAGAGTTGGCGCCTGTGTGTGTGTGTGTGTGTGTCTGTGTGTGTGTGTGTCTGTGTGTGTCGGCCCGCCCCCACGAAGCTCCGACCTGCAGAGGAGCAGAAGCTGCACCTTCGCCAAAATGAAGACTGAAAAACAGAACTATTTTGGTACATTTACTCGCCACGTGGCAGCTAGCCATACATATAGATTTTATTTATTAATTATATATTATTTAAATGTAATATTTAGTGTTAAATAATTGTAAAATGTAGTACAGAGTCTCTACCAAAGGAGATCAAAGACATATTGTGGATATTTAAAATGTCTTCCAGTTCCAGTGTTAAATATTCTTTAGAAATAAAAGTGTATTGATCTTTGAAAAGGTGTAGGCCTACCTGTATTATTATTATTATTATTATATTAGATGCAAATGGTCTCTCGATGACAATATTATCGTTTATCGCAATAATTTCTGGGACAATTTATCGTCCAGCAAAATTTGTTACACACACACACACACACACACACACACACACACACACACACACACACACACACACACACACACACACACACACACACACACACACACACACACACACACACACACACACACACACACACACACACACACACACACACACACACACACACACACACACACACACACACACACACGTTACGGAAACAAACAACGAAGGTAACGTACGTGGGCTCCGACGGACTCCATGGTGCATTCATGTGCACCTCATTAAACTAATGGCGCATTCAGGTGCATCTCGTAAACTCCGAGAAACTCCTACTGTTGTTGCAAGGTACCCTTCTGAAATTTGGATTTTGAATACGTGTGGTCCTCCAGGTTTCCTTCTTCAAACTTGCCGCGACGCTACGATACCCGTTAGCAGCGTTAGCAGAAAGGCGGAGCAGAACGTCCTGTATGTCCCTTACAGGCTACCGTATTTCAAGATGGCGCATGAATATGGAGCGTCTACCCCAGTTCATGCAAATGCAAAATGTAAAATTTCAATCCAATAGGAATACTTGGAATTGATGACAGTGGTAAATATTCACGAAAAAAAGGACAAGTTGGTGAACGGGGCAACCCAGATTTTGATAATGAACAACTTAAAGTGCCCATATTATGAAGAAAAAAAAAAACACTTTCTGGGATTTGGGACTCGCCTCGGACTGTGACGTCATAGTCCGAAATGAGCTGGCTAACCACAACTGTTAGCTCGTAGCGTTAGCATGTTGGCGTTAGCATGCTACCTCATCTCAATAGCAAAGCACAACTACAACACACACAAGTTCACCATAATCTCCAAAATAACTACTTCCATGTGCTCCCTGGTTTAGAAGAAGTCTCCCAGCTAATCCTGCCTTGTAACTGACCAAAGTTGGAGAAACAGCCTTTTTACTGTCTCTAGAGTTAGCTAGCTGACATGATCTACATCTGAGCTACTGAGCATGTGCAATCAAAGATAGTACAGAAAAAGAAGAAAAGAGGTCTCACTCTGTAGCTAAAACAGAAACCAGGTGAAAAGAGGATCTGCAGCAGTGAGAGAGAGCTGTGCAGTACAACAAAAATATGGTGTTTTTTTTTTAAATTAAACCATGTAAACCTATTCTGGTACAACCTTAAAATACAGTTATGAACCTGAAAATGAGCAGAAAATGGGCGCTTTACAACATGTTAAACACCGGGAGCTTCACAATCAAAAGTCAAAATCGCTGATTTGCTGAATCGTGACACTTCGTGACTTCACAACGAAACCCCAAAACGAGAAGCGGCGAGCACTCACGGAGATGAAGTCTCCTCTGAGCCAGGTCTCGTCCTTCACGGCGTCGTAGGCGGGCGTCTCGCTGCCGTGGAGGTTGACCTTGGCGTGGTGGACATCGGGGTACTGGGTGGACGAGTGGTTCCCCCAGATGATGACGTTCTTCACTTTGTCGGAGGACACGCCGCAACGCATCGCCACCTGCAGGCCGGGGACACAAACAGCAGCGCCCGGGATCGAGACTAAAGTCATTCAAGTCCAGTCATTTTATTTGTATAGCACGTTTAAAAACGAACAACAGTTGACCCAAAGTGCTTTACAGGTAGAACAGGGAAGGCAGAGACAATATGCCTTAAAAATACATAATCGTACAGTACAAAAGTTTGGACACACCTCATTCAGTGTGTTTCCTTTTATTTTCATGACTATTTACATTGTAGATTCTCACTGAAGGCATCAAAACTATGAATGAACACATATGGAATTATGTACTTAACAAAAAAGTGTGAAATAACTGAAAACATGTCTTATATTTTAGATTCTTCAAAGTAGCCACCCTTTGCTTTTTTATTAATAAGGGAAATAATTCCACTAATGAACCCTGACAAAGCACACCTGTGAAGGTAAAACCATTTCAGGTGACTACCTCATGAAGCTCATTGAGAGAACACCAAGGGTTTGCAGAGTTATCAAAAAAAAGCAAAGGGTGGCTACTTTGAAGAATCTAAAATATAAGACATGTTTTCAGTTATTTCACACTTTTTTGTTAAGTACATAATTCCATATGTGTTCATTCATAGTTTTGATGCCTTCAGTGAGAATCTACAATGTAAATAGTCATGAAAATAAAAAGGAAACTCATTGAATGAGAAGGTGTGTCCAAACTTTTGGCCTGTACTGTATGTGCGAGGTACCATGAATATAAATAGGCAAAGAATTAATAATGTAACATAGAATAAATCAACAAAAGGAACAATGTTTGTAAAAAAAAAAAATAAAAAATAAGGTTTTCTGCTCATTTGTAAAGTATACAGTTATTGGCGATGCTAGAAAGGTAAATAAAATGTGATGTCACCTGCTGATCATTAATGAAAAATTATTATTATTAATGTACATAAATATTAAATAGGTCAATATTTTTTGCACATTCCAATTCAACAGTCTTTGTTTTTAAACATCCGTACTAGAGCTGAAAACAGGAATCAATTAATTTACTATTAAATTAATCAGCAGCTATTTTGATAAATCTATTAGTCGGTTTGAGTCATATGTTATGAAAAAGTGTGTGTGTGTCTCTCTCTGTCACTCTATATGTGTGTGTGTGTGTCTGTCTCTCTATGTGTGTGTCTGTCTCTCTCTATGTGTCTCTCTGTCTGTCTGTGTGTCTGTCTCTATGTGTGTGTCTGTCTCTATGTGTCTCTCTGTCTGTGTGTGTGTCTGTCTCTATGTGTGTGTCTCTCTCTGTCTCTATGTGTCTGTCTGTGTGTGTGTCTGTCTCTATGTGTGTGTCTGTCTCTCTGTCTGTCTGTGCGTGTGCGCGTCCGTCTCTCTGCATGTGTGTCTGAGTGTGTCTCTTTGTGTGTGTGTCTCTCTCTATGTGTGTCTCTGTATCTCTGTGTCTGTGTGTGTGTGTCTCTCTGTGTGTGTGTGTGTGTGTGTGTGTGTGTATCTCTCTGTGTGTGTGTCTCTCTCTATGTGTGTCTCTGTATCTCTCTGTGTCCGTGTGTGTGTGTCTCTCTATATCTCTCTGTATATCTCTCTGTGTGTGTGTGTGTGTGTGTGTGTGTGTGTGTGTGTGTGTGTCTGTGTGTGTGTATCTCTCTGTGTGTGTGTGTTTGTGTGTGTGTCTCTCTGTGTCTGTGTGTGTGTGTGTGTGTGTGTGTGTGTGTGTGTCTCTGTGTCTGTTTGTGTGTGTGTGTGTGTGTGTGTGTGTGTCTCTGTGTGTGTTTGTGTGTGTCTGTGTGTGTGTGTCTCTGTGTCTGTGTCTCTCTGTGTCTGTGTGTGTGTGTGTGTGTGTATCTCTCTGTGTGTGTGTGTCTGTGTGTGTGTATCTCTCTGTGTCTGTGTGTGTGTGTGTGTGTGTGTGTGTGTGTCTGTGTGTGTGTGTGTGTGTGTGTGTCTCTCTGTGTGTGTGTGTGTGTGTGTGTGTGTGTGTGTGTGTGTGTGTGTGTGTGTGTCTGTGTGTGTGTGTGTGTGTGTGTGTGTGTGTGTGTGTGTGTGTGTGTGTGTATCTCTCTGTGTGTGTGTCTCTCTCTATGTGTGTCTCTGTATCTCTCTGTGTCCGTGTGTGTGTCTCTCTATATCTCTCTGTATATCTCTCTCTCTGTGTGTGTGTGTGTGTGTGTGTGTGTGTGTGTGTGTGTGTGTCTGTGTCTGTGTCTGTGTGTGTGTATCTCTCTGTGTGTGTGTGTTTGTGTGTGTGTATCTCTCTGTGTCTGTGTGTGTGTGTGTGTGTGTGTGTGTGTGTGTGTCTCTGTGTCTGTTTGTGTGTGTGTGTGTGTGTGTGTGTCTCTGTGTCTGTTTGTGTGTGTGTGTGTGTGTGTGTGTCTCTGTGTCTGTTTGTGTGTGTGTGTCTCTGTGTCTGTGTCTCTCTGTGTCTGTGTGTGTGTGTGTGTGTGTGTATCTCTCTGTGTGTGTGTGTTTGTGTGTGTGTATCTCTCTGTGTCTGTGTGTGTGTGTGTGTGTGTGTGTGTGTGTGTGTGTCTCTGTGTCTGTTTGTGTGTGTGTGTGTGTGTGTGTGTGTGTGTGTGTGTCTGTGTCTGTGTCTGTGTGTGTGTGTCTCCGTGTCTGTTTGTGTGTGTGTGTGTGTGTGTGTGTGTGTGTGTGTGTGTGTGTGTGTGTGTGTGTGTGTGTGTGTGTGTGTGTGTGTGTGTGTGTGTGTGTCTGTGTCTGTGTCTGTGTGTGTGTGTGTGTGTGTGTGTGTGTGTATCTCTCTGTGTCTGTGTGTGTGTGTGTGTGTCTCTGTGTCTGTTTGTGTGTGTGTGTGTGTGTACCTGGGAGCTGGCCCTGTTGTGGTCCAGTCGGGTCAGGCAGGAGAAGTTCTCTTTGGGGATGGATGGAGCAGACTTGGAGGCGATCAGACAGTTGGTATTCGCTGGGTTTCCAACCACCAGAACCTAAAAAAATAAATAAATAATCGTGATGATATTGTATTGTGAGGCCTCTGGCGATTCCCACGCCTAGTATGTACGGTTAGCTGCTGCTCTTTTCCAGATTAGAGCTCCTTGCAGAAAGAGTTAACAGAGAAACAGTTTGTTTTTGGGAGGAACAAGAGTCGCTGGATAAGCGATTTCACTTCCGTGTTTAACCCTCGTGTCGTCTTCCTCGTCGACCACGCACTTGTTGTCCTTTTACAAAAATAAACATTGCCTTTTTCCCCCCAAGGGTTTGACGCAAAACTTATGAATTATTTTGACCAATTAGTTAAAATCAGAGGAAGGTACAGTAAGTTGATGGATAATCAAAGAATGTCAAAGTTTAGATGCAGTTTTCAAACCATTCAAAAGGCTATAAATTGAATTAAAAACTGTAAAATCTTTGTGTTTTTGGGGCAATTTGTTTCAAAGAAGACCCACAATTCTGATAGAAGAAAAACTTAGCAAGCGCGAAAGCTTTGAGTCTTGACCCGAGGACAAAAGGAGTTAAATGGTACAACTAAAACTCACTACTATCTAGGGCTGCCACCTCTTAGTCGATTAGTCGACTAATCTGTCGTTTTGGTCTTAGTCGACTAAGATTTCTTTAGTCTATTAGTCATTTTTTATGCTTATTCATGCTTAATTACTTATTTCCAAGAAACTTCTGAGCACATTTATGGTAAACACAAGATATAAAGTGGTGCTTTTGCAGGATTAATTGTGGAGAAACTCAGTTTTACAGATGGTTATTTAACTACATTTATATTGTGCTTTTCTAGTCTTAACCACCTCTCAAAGCAGCACAGCTCTGTCAATTAAATCAACTAATCGATTAGTCGACTAAATCCTATAAGTGTTAGTCGACTAAGAATTTCTTTAGTCGAGGACAGCCCTAGCAATTTCACATCACTTTCAGGGTATATGCAGGAATCATGAAGTTAATTTTAATACCTATTCAAGACTTTTTCAAGACCTTCTCAATATTTTTTAATACCTCACCGCCACTTCAAGCTGTAACCATTTACGTCAGTGATACTTTTAACAGTTTTAGTTTGTGATAAAGACTATAGACCACTCTGATACAAAAAAATCAAAGCACTTGCTGTGCCGCCCAGAGCCACTCTGATGTCGGCTGCAGAAGATGAGGAAGCAGAGACAGCCCGGGTCGTAGCTGTAGCTATAGGTGCGACTGCCGGTGGTGTAACGACGTTGGCACTAGGTTGTGGTGGTGCAACGCGATTACCACAGAAGCTAGCGATGGAGAGCTGCCGCTCTCGGCGGCTAGCAGCGGCTTTGTGGCTAGCACAACACACTTTAACGAGTTAATGCCCATTGACACAAAACTTATTTTTTTCTTGCATAATGTCCAATAGGCCTCCCTGACATTCCCCTCGACTGGCTGCAGCCACGCTTTGAAGTCCGGCATTTCCAGCCACGACGCTGCAAATTTGCACTTCCCCATTCTGTTCATGCGTTCACCAACCTTCTCTTAAAACATTTCGGTGCGTTGTAATACGCACTGGGAACGCCAGAGCGTACATTGTGCTTTTGAACTTCCGCCCGCCCGCCCGCTCTGGTGCTCTCAGAGGTAATTTACGAACGCACCCACAATAGCCTAGTTTTTTTTATGTACCCGTTCGTTTTTTTAATAAAAATGACTAAATTCACACACTTTTACGATGTTTTTGGGACTCAATTCAAAAAAAATACTTTCAAAATTTAAGACTTTATAAAGCCGTGATAAGACTTTTTAATACTTTTTAAGGGTCTTAATTTTCCCAAAATTGATTTATCACCTTTTAATACTTTTCAAGACCCCGCGGATACCCTGACTTTGGACTACTATTATTATCATATCTATGTCTAAAATGTTGGAGAAAGCTAGAGCAGATGATATACCACCAGGGGTTCAATGCAAAAAAATTCCACTTGCCCAAAGTTGAATTTTTACCCAAAAAAGTTTTTTTTAAAAAATAAATAAATAACCGTAAAAAAAAAGAAACCCACAGGCAAATAAACTGTTGGTGATAACAAATGTCCAAAAAAAAGTGTAGGAGAAGAAGAAGAAAAAGAAAACGTCAACAAAAAAAAATAAGTCAAACTTGATGAAAACATCAAAAGTGTAAAAAAAAAAACACTGTTGGGGAAAAAATAAATAAATAACAACATCCGTAGCATCAAGCGCCAGCGCAATTCTTGATCGGCCAGCGGCACATTCAGACCAAATGGTTTATGATACGATGATATGATGATACTGTTGAACCCTGTAAACATTAACACCCAAAAAAAAAAAGTCCACTGGGGACCAACTACCATCATTAAATCTGAGAAAAGACACTTTCGGTAGGGGTAGGAAAACAAAAAAGGTATGTTAGGGTTGCTCGATATTATCGTCCCAGCCCTGGTAATGAGCTTAGGTGCTGCATCTGTAATGTTAGAGAAAACTAGGGTTGGGTATCGTTTGGGTTGTTCCCGATACCGGTGGTAAAACCGATGCTTTTAAAACGGTGCCTGAACCTGACAGTCACGTCCCGCTGTGGTAATCCTCTACAGCAGGGGTGTCAAACTCAACTAGTCGACTAAGAATATCTTTAGTCGAGGACAGCCCTAATACTATCAATCAGCAAAAGGAACCTGTAGTATTGTATACCTTGACGGTCTTCTTGGCGTACTTGTCCAGGGCGGCTCCCTGAGTCTTGAAGATGGCCACGTTGGCCTTCAGCAGGTCCTTCCTCTCCATCCCCTCCTTCCTGGGCATGGAGCCCACCAAGATGGCCGCATCCAGGTCCTTGAAGCCAACCTCCACCTTGTCAGTGGGGATCACCTCTGTAAGGGGTGGGACGTGTTCAGCATGGAGTCACTTTATTTTGGTCACACAATTTAAAAAAAAACACATATACTGTATATATACATACAGTACAGGCCAAAAGTTTGGACACACCTTCTCATTCAATGCGTTTCCTTTTTATTTTCATGACTATTTACATTGTAGATTCTCACTGAAGGCATCAAAACTATGAATGAACACATATGGAATTATGTACTTAACAAAAAAGTGTGAAATAACTGAAAACATGTCTTATATTTTAGATTCTTCAAAGTAGTCACCCTTTGCTTTTTTTTATTAATAAGGGAAATAATTCCACTAATGAACCCTGACAAAGCACACCTGTGAAGGTAAAACCATTTCAGGTGACTACCTCATGAAGCTCATTGAGAGAACACCAAGGGGTTTGCAGAGTTATCAAAAAAAAGCAAAGGGTGGCTACTTTGAAGAATCTAAAATATAAGACATGTTTTCAGTTATTTCACACTTTTTTGTTAATTACATAATTCCATATGTGTTCATTCATAGTTTTGATGCCTTCAGTGAGAATCTACAATGTAAATAGTCATGAAAATAAAAAGGAAACGCATTGAATGAGAAGGTGGGTCCAAACTTTTGGCCTGTACTGTATATGTGCTGAAATTGTGTTGCAGCAGCTTGTTTTGAAAACCAGACCGACACTCAAGCACATAAAGCAGGATACTGGATAAATTGTAGGACAAAATTTGTAGGCTGCAGCACCAAATTACTTAATTCAGAAGTGTTTGACACATGTTATGCCTTTAACAAAACAAACATTGTGCCTCCCCTTGTGATTTGGATATTGCACTAGTCCATATTGCGATTTCAATAAAATTGCCATTAATTGCGCAGCCCTAATTGCGATGGAATTTTTAACTCTACAAATTACAAACACTGCAGATTTGCACGGTTCTAAGATCCCAGATGACCTCCGCAATCTATCTTTACATTGCAGGAACGTCTGTCTGTTATGCGCATATCTCTCGACCCGTGGACAGTTTGTGATTACATCCTGAATCTGGATCATTCTCAGGTAAATACAGCAGTACAATGTCTCCCTCTGATGTAGACGTAGCCTAGGCTACACTGTAAGTCAGTAGTAGGCTATACAGTGGAGTTGCATATGAAGTGGTTTTGGGTCCTTCTGTAAGTCATTTTGGGGTACAATTCGGGCTGGGCGATATATCGATATTATATCGATATCGTGATATGAGATTAGATATCGTCTTAGATTTTGGATATCGTAATATCGTGATATGACATAAGTGTCTTTTCCTGGTTTTAAAGGCTACATTACAGTAAAGTGATGTCATTTTCTAAACTTGGCCTCTTATTTTATAGGCTATTTTTATTTAAGATATTTTTTTTTTTATTTAAATGTGCACCTTATGGAGCTTTGATTGAGGTACTCCTGTTGTTATACAGTATTTATGTTTACATTTTATTGTTATTTGAACAGCTGAGCATTTAATCATGAACCAGGTGAAGAAACCTGTTTATTATTTATTCATTTGATTTTGCAACTGTTCACTGAAATAGCCAGTTTCTATGAAACTACATGTGACATGTCATAGTTGGCTTTGACTGAACATTTGCTCTCACTTTGTGGAAAAAACATATCGGGATATATATCGTATATCGATATTCAGCCAAAATATATCGGGATATGACTTTTGGTCCATATTGCCCAGCCCTAGGTACAATTTGGTTTTGATGAATTCTACAAGCAGCAATACCACAGGCCAAGCTATCGGCTGTCCCAAACAGACACATTTTCAACCGGCTCTGCACTAGTTATTACAATTTTTGAGAGGTCCCCAGGTAACACTGGTCCCGTGTGCATCAGGCTTCACCTTGTTTTACTCTGAAACTTGTTATTTATTGACCTTTATTAAGGGCCTGTTGAGCTGTAAGATATCTTATCTTTCTCTCTGTCGAGATAACAGCGGTTTCTCTGCCGTAGGAACATGCGGTATTGATGACGATAAAGGAGGATGTGTTGGTACTGATTAGGGGCATTGATTTTCTTCTCAAACAACATCTGTATCTGTCAGCCTTCTCCGTACCCGTTCTTCTTCTACTACTACGTCTCTCAGATAAACGCCTGCCGCCTCGGCTGATCCTGGCGATAAGATGCGTTCGGGGTCTGCCCGTTAGTAGTAAAAGTGCAGCTGTCAGACTGGACTTCAGTCAGAGTTCACGGCTCTCCTCCGTTCATTGTTGGCCCTCCACTGATCTGATTGGCTACTGGGGAGTGTTAACCACGGGCCAACCAGAGGCCTTTATTTCAGACACTCCCCCATCCTCCTCCTCACAGGGGAGAGAGAGAGAGACAGAGCGAGACAGATAGAGAGACAGAGACAGAGCGAGACAGATAGAGAGACAGAGACAGAGCAAAACAGATAGAGAGACAGAGAGAGAGACAGATTGATAGATAGATAGACAGAGAGAGAGAGAGACAGATAGAGAGACAGAGAGAGACAGCGAGACAGATCGAGAGCCAGAGAGAGAGAGACAGATAGAGAGACAGAGAGAGACAGAGACAGAGACAGATAGATAGAGAGACAGCGAGACAGAGACAGATAGATAGAGAGACAGCGAGAAATAGAGACACACAGAGAGAGAGAGACACAGAGAGAGAGACACAGATCGAGAGAGAGAGAGAGACAGACAGACAGACAGACAGACAGACAGACAGAGAGACAGACAAAAAGAGAGTGAGAGAGACAGATAGAGAGAAAGACAGACAGGCAGAGAGAGACACACAGACAGACAGAGAGAGAGACGCAGACAGACGCAGACAGACGCAGACAGAGAGAGAGACGCAGACAGACGCAGACAGAGAGAGAGACGCAGACAGACGCAGACAGACGCAGACAGAGAGAGAGACGCAGACAGACGCAGACAGACGCAGACAGAGAGAGAGACGCAGACAGACGCAGACAGACGCAGACAGACGCAGACAGAGAGAGAGACGCAGACAGACGCAGACAGAGAGAGAGACGCAGACAGACGCAGACAGACGCAGACAGAGAGAGACGCAGACAGACGCAGACAGAGAGAGAGACAGACAGAGACAGACACTGCCCCTCCCTCCCCACAGGGGACAGACAGACAGACAGCAGTGTGTTTTTTGGCCGAGTTAGTGTTTTGGTTGAGACACCCAGTATAGTAACCGTGTTGTCTCACCCCTCAGCAGTGGGAGGGCGCAGTCCTGCAGCTCCATGACGACTCCGTCCAGCACGGGCAGCATGGGCGGGATGTCCAGCAGGACCAAGATGATTGGCTGAAAAATAAGGGGGGGGGGCGCGCAAAGGTGTTACCTGAAACTCCACAAAATATACAACAGAATGCCTTTTAATGTCCCGTTATACACAGCTACAATGAGATTAAAAGAAACTCCTTTTCCAGCGCCATAGACATATTGAGAGTTGTATTCTGCATTTTTATTTTCCAGTTTGTTATTTACTGTAAATGTTTGTTTGGTTACTTGTGGGTAGGGGTGGGCGATGTGGACAAAAAAATAGATATTTTTTTCCGATTTTGACGATAACTAGACAATATCCTTTAAAAACGGTGTTTTTAAAAGTCTGAGTTACTTAATCACTGATGATAATAATGGGCATAATGTTGAATGAAAACAGTTCTTATTTATTTATTTTCTTTAAAATTTAAAGTATTCAAGTAAAAAACAATTCAAAGACAAAATACTACTATACTAGTACTAATTGAACTAGTGTAGGAGCATTGAACTCTGAGTACACATTCAGTTGTTCACCTCTGCTGTAATGCAAGTTGTGCAGAATACAAGCAAGATGAAATCATAACAATAAACAAAGGGCTCTGTTCTGTAACATAATAAATGTAACATGGAATAAAGAAAGTAGTGCAAGGGGGGGTAAGATGCACAGTTCTGGGACGCTATATACACGTACTATATCTATCTATGTTTACATCCGCTGTATACAGCGTAGACGTACACGTGGATAGCTCAAAAACACGTACAGATAACACCTCACTTGGCTTTAGAAAAGTGGCGTGTATGTTTACGCAAAGTCATAATGCCACGTTGTTTAGTTGATACAAATCGCCATGTTTTAAAAAGTGTAGAAACGGTAGCACATCTCAAGTTAAAAGGAGGACAAAATACTGTCATTTGACTTCTTTAAATTAGGCTCACATGCTGATGAGTTCCAGCAAAAAGCCTTCTTCAGAGAGTCATTTTATTACACCGACTGTAAAATCATATACAGCAATATTTCCATAAATCATTCCCGATTCCTGCTTATTGATTTGCCGACAATGGTCTCACACAGACAGGAACTTAACATCACTAATCACTAATAATATATCACTAGCTGAGTCCTGATTCTTATCACGGTGACTCTTATGGGCCAATCAGGTTATTGGGCTTAACGCAGAAGTACAATACAGTTGTGCTGTCCAAAAAAATAGCAGAACATTTTGGAAAATTAAGAGTTGTTCCGATTATAGTCTACGCACTGATCCGATACCACGCAATTCACCCTGGAAAAAATATATGCTTTTAAAAAGTAGTTTATGTATGTTTTTTTTTTCATTATAATTGGAGGACTGTCAAACTAGATAATAAACTTCTACGGCATTCATTCTCGTTCTGTATTTGCTCACGTTTAACCAGAGCCAGGCCATACAACGACAATGATAGCAATCCCATCGCATCAAAACAGGGCTAGTATACAGCTGTTAAATAATAATAATAATAATAATAATAATAATAATAATAATAATAATAATAATAACAACAACAATAATAAATATTGTGAACGCACTGGTAACTGCTTGGTACTGGGTATCAGTCGATACGCAAGTTCAGCTATCGAAAACGTTATCAGGAAGGGAAAAAAGTACTGGAACATCTCTGCTGAAAATATTTAAATATTATGGTTTTCCTTCTTGTGTTTAAAAAGGTTTTCTGACTTATAATATCCCCCTGAAAAAGGACTCCAATCAGCTGATGGCACAGCCCAGAATAAACCATGTATTTTTCATGATGAGTCCATTATGTAACAGTCATGCCCATTTGTCTGTGCAGAGATCAGCTTCGGGGTAAAGGTGCCTCTGCTGCTGCTCTGGTGCAGGTTATGTTATCAAGAGATCAGGCTCAGTCTTACCTGGTCCTTCCCGAACACATCTCCCTTGGCGATGCTGTACAGCAGGGAGTAGGCAATCTGGCCAGCAGCGCCGGTCACCACAACACGGATTGGTTCGGGCTGGAAGGGAAAATAAAACAAAAAACAGGTTTGGTTGCTATGTGTCATTGACCTAGATAAACAGAGGGAGGAAACATTACAATACATGTCATTGAGCTGACACTTTCACCCAAAGTGACTTACAATTGCTACATATATCTGAGGCCACATGCCTCTGGAGCAACTAGGGGTTAAGGGTCTTGCTCAGGGACACATCGGTTAATGTATGGCAGTGGGAATTGAACCCAGGTCTCCCACACCAAAGGTATGTGTCACATCCACTGCACCATCACCCCCCCAGGAAAGCGAGGCAGCAGTAACATGCATTGTTGGTCTGAAGTTACTAGGCCTTTATTTAATGGATGGAGTCCTCACAGTGAGGCTGCTGGTGTACAAGGCCTTCATTAGTGGCTCCACCTCCTGTGGAACTCTGCCCCTTTTGTACGAAGGGGACTTCAAACCAAACTCCATTTAGAAATCCGTGCAATGTAGAAATGACCTTGCATACTGGCAAGAGTGGATACGACATACGGTTTAATTTTAGACTAGCTTTAGCAGTGGATGTGCCTCTTTAATTCGGCATGAAATAAAAAACAATCAAACAGCAGATTAACTGACATAAAACACAACTTTCCAACGCTCCTCAACGTGCGAAATAATGGATAAAATAGAGCCAACCAGTAGAATTGAAGTACAATTAATGACGCGGAGTGATTTTTTTTTTTGCAAGCCGAAATGAAGGTTGTTCCCAGGACATTAAGAAATCACCTTGCATCATATTTAAAACTGGCTGCAACTTCGCTCAACGAGCAAGACAGAGTTAAATTGCGAGATTTTGTAAAGCAAGATTCAAAACTGCTCAAACGGCTGTCATGATTGGTTCACCCCGACTGGATAAAAAGAATAGGCCGACGATGCAACTTGACAATGACGCCACGCCACAGCCGGGTTATTAAAATGGAGGCAGATGCATGAATGTGCAGCGGACTGGCAAGTCAAACAAACAAGCCTGCCCTCTCGGCTGCAGTTTCCTGCTGTATAGCTACATCTCTGGAGGTCTTCATTCAACCATCATTTCTAACCTGCGTGTTGAAACTGCGCAACAGACCTGCGTTGCCCTTGGCGCTTTTAAGCATTAAAAAAACCACTCAGCAAATTCAAAACCTCCATTAAATACGAGATAATGCTGTTAGCATAAAGTTAGATTAAATTATGACGTTGCCCTCTTTTCAATGTCAACTGTTTACGCATAATTTTACAATTTTTGACGATTTGATAGAAGACTGAGATGATACTATTGAACATTTAAAATCCAACAAAAAAAGTAAAAACAAGCACATAACGTCGCATCTTACCATTTTGGCTAACGGCTGGAGATGCTGTAGGTCTGCGGTGGCTCAGAGTCGGACTACAGTAGACGGAAGGGTCACCTCTATCCCTTGTATTTCAGTCAGGCGGTGATACGACTCGTCCCACACTCGTTTATGGGACTTGTAGTCTTTTTTATGATGCTAACACAGGCTTTACAACCGAGCCGACTCGACAAACGGAACACATTCTCCCATGATGCACCGCTCCGGTCACACCGCGCCCACCGCCGGCTTCACATCAGAGGCAGAGGAGGAGGATTTTCTGAAAAAGTTTTCTAACTGTCAGGAAGTTGCACTTTGGCGACATCTCGTGATTCAATTCAAAACACCTTCACAAACCAACGAGCTACGAGATGACTCGTGTTGATTCGGCGAATACAAAAAACATTTAGAAAACGGAGAAAGAGGCAAAAGGTACCTACAAGACTGTGTCAAAGAACTTCTAATATAGAGAGCCGAAGTCCCGCCCTTCTACTTCCGGTCCATGGGACCTATCTTTCGAAAAAATATGAACGAGGGTCAATGGAGAGATAATAATTATTTTTTGATCCAGTTTGAATTGAGCCATGGATTACAAATATGATGTTCGTCAATTTAAAACATTATTTTTCAACCGAAGAAAGTCTCCGTTTATTGTTAAACTGTTGAAGTATAAGACTGTGAAAATACGTAATTAGAAAGACTACAAACTTCATGGATGACGTCTCGCTGAAGCTACGATGTCTCTGTGTATCGTACCGGGGATGTAACGTTACTCTAATGAGCAGAGGATCTTGCTCGTTCTTTTACTTCTCTGCTGAAAACACTTCACTGGATAAAACACAGCAGTTACGATAACGTTACATGTGTTGTGGAACAGAGCTAAGCTAGCTAGCTAGCGAACCAAGCATCAAGCTAGCTAGGTGACGTAGATGTGTGAAACGGGAGATGTAGTCCACTGAGCTGTTTCACACAAAACTAAGTGTTACTATGACAAACCTACGGCTAACTGAGACTTTCTTCGGTTGAAAAATTATCTTTTAAATTGACGAACATCATATTTGTAATCCATGGCTCAATTCAAATGGGATCAAAAAATAATTTGCCTCTCCCCGTTCACTACCGTTCATATTTTTTCCAAGTTAAGGTCCCTCGTTACTTCCGGGTTCTGAACTGGTTGCAGTACCACCAGAGTTCCATATAGGGGGCGCTCACAGGCCAGTGCAGAATGAATGGGACTCTATGGAGCTATACCCCTCAAACCCCACTTTTCTCAGGATATAATTTTTTGTCTAGTAATTTGAATGTTGCATTCGAAAGGGGAGGCAAAGGAAATACACACTGCTGTGTGTTAGATTTTTTTAAAGTAGCTTTTCTGTTCTAAAAAGCCTCTTAAAATGTCAATGACGTCATACACATATACGGCCAGAGATACTGCTTTACGGCAAGCGCTGGGTCGCTTCCTTTTTTCTCTCGAGGCATCGACAACACAGCTGACAGGTTAGGCTCTCCCTGTTAATACACATGCTAGAAAGAGGTTTGCTAATGTTTTAAAGACCACGCCGAAATATTCACTCTGACATTCAGGCTCTGCTTCGGATGCCGTCAAGCGGGGATCTCCGATCGTTATCAGTCCTTCACTGACCAATCAGCATTCATTAGCAGAATGCTAGCGTGTTATGGGCTACAACGAGTTACCCTGTAAGAAATCAAAAGGACATAAGTACTCGTTCATTCAACTTTCGCCCTATAACTCATGTTGAACTTGCAAAATCTACAATCAAATCTGAGGTTTCTCAACGACAATCGGTCGAAAGAGACAAATTTAGCCGTCTAGCTCCATAGGGTCCCATTCATTCTGCACTGGACCGCGATCACCCCCAGTGGAACTCTGGTGGAACTGCAACCAAATCCGGTACAATGGGGCTGGATAGGGAGTGGAACGGCTTTCCGTAGACCGGCTTTGACTGTGTACAGAAACGGTCAGTCAGTGGTAGCCTAGCCAGGCAGCTCACTTAAACTGTTCGCGGGTGGTTGTGTTTCCATGGTAACAACAAGCTCCACCAATCAGAGACGTCGCTGTTTTTCGCTAAGGAGTGTGGGTAGTGTAGTACTTCTCCATGACGTCGTGAATGAAACGTGTTTTTCTTAAAAACCAGGTGGATTTCATACAGACTTGTGGCTTCTACGGGGGAATGCTCTTTGGTTTCACATCCCCGTAGCTCGTGGTTGGTCTACCTCGGATGGTTTGGACATTGTAGTCCGATAATCAAAATAAAAATCAAAAAAACTTAACAGGATTTTTGACTTTCTGAACCACTGTGTTGAGCTCTGAAGAATTATGCTGTGCTCCAGGCAGTCCGTAACTCGTGTTTTCACAACCTTCTGCCCGTGAAAGCGCACTGGAACGGCAGTCAAACCAGTGACTTACTCCCAGTGAACTCATACCACATGGTTGTACTTCCAGTTACAGTTTTTGACGTCACACATAAACATAAACAACAATGGTGACCCCCTGTTGATGGCTGTACAAACACTGGTGATTAACAGTGAGAAACAGAAATAAATATAGGCAACGTAAAGTAATTCCACACATTGTAATCAAAATAATACACATACGAGTGTGTACTACTACAGGTTATGTTTATTAAATGAAGCCCAAAATATGTTGCCGACTAGAAATTGCTGGTATCAGCTAGCGCTAGCTAACATATAGTCAAATAGTATGCCAGAGACAGTCTGGAAGAATATGCAAACTCCACAAAAGAAGGACAGGATTGACTGGGAATCAAACCTGGGTCAGAGTCTGTAGCCACTGTATTACAAAATAATGTAGCCTACGTTAAAAAACAATCATAGTCGAAAAAGTGATGAAAAAGTCATAGTATAGTAAATCGAAAACGTGATACATTTATAGTATAGTATGTCAAAAAAGTGATGAAAAAGTCATAGTATAGTAAGTCGAAAATGTGATACATTTATAGTATAGTATGTCAAAAAAGTGATGAAAAAGACATAGTATAGTAAGTCGAAAATGTGATACATTTATAGTATAGTATGTCAAAAAAGTGATGAAAAAGACATAGTATAGTAAGTCGAAAATGTGATACATTTATAGTATAGTATGTCAAAAAAGTGATGAAAAAGACATAGTATAGTAAGTCGAAAATGTGATACATTTATAGTATAGTATGTCAAAAAAGTAAAATATGCCAGAGACAGTCTGGAAGAATAGGCAAAGTCCACCAAAAAAGGACAGGACGGACTGGGAATCAAGACAAAACGGCAAAAAAATAAAAATAAAAAAAATAGACAAAAACATAGGAAAAAGTGACCTAAAACTTGAAAAACGAGAGTGTGTCGAAAAAAAGAACAACAAAATGCTTGAAAAGTTTGAATTTAATATTTACTAAAATGATACTAAAAAGTTGCACGGGTGACGGGAAGACAAAACATGCTGATTGGAGCACGTTCTAAATGTCTAGTCGACCAATCAGATTGCCTAGTCGCATCTACTTGTTGTATACTTTTCAGATTAATATTTATTAGGGGTGGGAATCACAGATGACTTACGATACAATATCATCACGATACTTTACGTCACGATACAATATTATTGCGATTTTAAACATATTGCAATATTAACTTTTTTCCAACTCCAAACTTTTCCCAATTTGAAATTATGTCCCCAAAAGGAAACTTTGTCAACATCTGTTTTATCTAAAAAGATACAATTTTTCTGTTTGTTCATCTTACTTCAATTTTATTGCTGCAAAATGGGGATTATGTCAAGCAGACAAACTGACCAACACATATAGAATAAAATATCGATACTTGGCGTCTGTGTATCGACACAGTATTGCCACAGAAAATATTGCGATACTATGCTGTATCGATTTTTCCCCCCACCCCTAATATTTATACGCCAAACAAAGTGAAGTGAGTCACCAGGTTTTAGGAACCATTCAGCCTTCATCTCTGACTGATTAATCAGGGAAAAGAGCACAGCGAGCTCCAACGACATTCCTCTGCTGTCTGCAGGGAGCTAAGCAGCTTCACGTAATGATCCTTTAAGCGACTTAAAGGTCCCATAAAATGGAAAGTGCCTTTTCCATGTTGTTACCATCAGTTTCTTAGTGCTGTTATATGCATTTTGTGTGGTTTATTGGCAGTGTTGGGAACGTTACTTTAAAAAAGTAATTAGTTATAGTTACTCACTACTTGTTCCAAAAAGTAACTGAGTTAGTAACTGAATTACTCTATAAGAAAAGTAACTCGTTACCAGGGAAAGTAACTATTTGCGTTACTGTTAAAAAAAAGTTGCTCCATATAAACTTATATGACACACATAGGCCAACTTTTAACAACATACCTGCCTATCATACGGTTGACTTCATGTGTCATAGGTTTTTGTTGTGAGGCTTTCGCTGCTTGGAGGACTTTGCTCCGAGTCCTTCTTTGCTAGAGGATGGCGAGCTATCATCTGTGGTGGAGGTATCGGTGTTTTGGCCACTAGCTTTGTAGATGCGTGTCGTTGTGAGATGCTTCATTAAATTAGAGTTGCTTACAACGGATGTCGACAAAGTCTTCGTTCCTGGACATAATGTACAGATTACATGCACGTTCTTGCCTTTGACCACAATGGATTTTAAGAAGTGCTTAAACGCCAACTTTTCATCGGATTGCTCCTGACTCGCCATCTCTGCTGCTTCATCGAGTCTCTGTTTAACTTGCGTGTGTGCTGCCGTGTGTGTAAAAACACTGGCTCTGATTGGCTACCATGAAACATGACTCTGCCTTAGCCAATCATAATCGTTTACCTCGTTATTAACCCACCTCCTCACTAGCTGCGAGCCAGGGGTGCGTTCGGATTACACAGTTTATTCAATCAGTGCATAGTAACGCGCCGCATTTAACGTCCAGTAACGTTAACGGTGTTGTAACGACGGGAAAAGTAATTAGTTAGATTACCCCGTTACTGAAAAAATAACGTCGTTACCTAACGCCGTTCTTTTAAACGGCGTTATTCCAAACACTGTTTATTGGCCAAAACTATCTTTTTCACTTATGCATCTTAAACTCGGAAACATGCATTACAGTTCCTGGCAACAAAATGTGACTATATATTTTATGCTTTTCAGATTTTTTGGTCTTTTTCTTTAGCTAACAATCCTTGTCCTTTTTTTTCTGGGAATTTAGGGGTTGAACGACATTAGCAGGGATTTATTTTCTAATGTTACACAGCCTCCGAACGTGTTGGGTTTTTGAAGGCTGATTTGGATACTTCTTACACAAAATATCTTTACATTTTAATCTTTTTTCGGTGAAAACACAAAGTCAAAATAGCATGAAGGGATTTGGTATTCCTGCAGCTTTGAGAAGGCTATCGTGAATAGTTTTAAATAATCGACCAATTTCACAGACCTTTTTGTGGTGGCTGATCAAAAGTTTCCTAGAGGGCTAAATTTGCTAGCCTGGTCCTACCAGACTCTGCTCCATTTGCCTGGTCCTACCAGACTCTGGTCCATTTGCCTGGTCCTACCAGACTCTGGTCCATTTGCCTGGTCCTACCAGACTCTGGTACACTAGCCTGGTCCTACCAGACTCTGGTCCACTAGCCTGGTCCTACCAGACTCTGGTACACTAGCCTGGTCCTACCAGACTCTGGTCCACTAGCCTGGTCCTACCAGACTCTGGTCCTTTAGCCTGGTCCTACCAGACTCTGGTACACTAGCCTGGTCCTACCAGACTCTGGTACATTAGCCTGGTCCTACCAGACTCTGGTCCATTTGCCTGGTCCTACCAGACTCTGGTACATTAGCCTGGTCCTACCAGACTCTGGTCCATTAGCCTGGTCCTACCAGACTCTGGTCCATTTCATTGGTACAGAGAGTCTGGCTACTCTCCATTGACAAGTGTTAACTTCCTTGAAAGCGGGTCCTCTGTTGAAGTTTAAAACTATTGGATCTGCCCAGAGCCACTCTGGATCTGCCATAACCAATCGCTAACGTTTGGTCGTGAATTCGGCTTAGCATCGCTAGCGTTAGCCATAGCCAACTCCTTCACCACTAACGGAGCGAGCTGGAAAATCAAACTGTTCCCGAACCCCGTGGGGTAGGAGGGCGGGAGCCAGGCTATGAATTTGCTGAATTTGGACTCAAAACCTGAATATTTCTAAAAGGGCTGCCCCCAACTAAAAACTGAAAGCCTACCTTCGCATTTCAAAACAAGAGTCCATCTGGATTACACAAAGTATACCATGCACATAAGAATACACTTCCACCAAGAAGGTAATGTTTTTGGGTAGGTTTGTTCGATTGTCTTTCAGCAGGATTACGGACAAACTACTTGGCAGATTTTCGTAAAACTTGGTTTAAATGTGTAGCATGGTAGCCTGGCTCCGCCCACCCTCGTACTTAATGTACGAGAGTCTGGTAGGACCAGGCTAGTAGCATAGACCAAGGAAGAAACCATTTTAGATCCAAATCACGGGGCGGATACATGAATTACTTTTGACTTTCATTAAAGGTCCAATTACATGGTGCTCGTTGAATGCTTTTATATAGGCCTTAGTGGTCCCCTAATACTGTATCTGAAGTCTCTTTTATATAGACCTTAGTGGTCCCCTAATACTGTATCTGAAGTCTCTTTTATATAGGCCTTAGTGGTCCCCTAATACTGTATCTGAAGTCTCTTTTATATAGACCTTAGTGGTCCCCCTAATACTGTATCTGAAGTCTCTTTTATATAGACCTTAGTGGTTCCCCTAATACTGTATCTGAAGTCTCTTTTATATAGACCTTAGTGGTCCCCTAATACTGTATCTGAAGTCTCTTTTATATAGACCTTAGTGGTCCCCCTAATACTGTATCTGAAGTCTCTTTTATATAGACCTTAGTGGTCCCCCTAATACTGTATCTGAAGTCTCTTTTATATAGACCTTAGTGGTCCCCTAATACTGTATCTGAAGTCTCTTTTATATAGACCTTAGTGGTCCTCTAATACTGTATCTGAAGTCTCTTTTATATAGGCCTTAGTGGTCCCCTAATACTGTATCTGAAGTCTCTTTTATATAGACCTTAGTGGTCCCCTAATACTGTATCTGAAGTCTCTTTTATATAGACCTTAGTGGTCCCCTAATACTGTATCTGAAGTCTCTTTTATATAGACCTTAGTGGTCCTCTAATACTGTATCTGAAGTCTCTTTTATATAGACCTTAGAGGTCCCCTAATACTGTATCTGAAAAAAAAACCTCATAAAGGGACATTTTCATGCCGTGGGACCTTTAACATTGCGGGATATATAGGGCATGGTCTTGGCGGAGGTCTTCGCTGTCCGAGTGCCTTTCTAGTATATCTGTAACCACCCCAATACAATATAGGCAAATGGAATTTCATTTAGATCGAAAACTTTTCTGACCCAGATCTTCTGGATTATTCACAGGTCACAGAGAGGTCACGTTCGCTCGCCAGACTACAGGAAGTCGCCGGGTTCAGTTGCTAGCTCGTTAAGCCGTTGTTCAAGCCTGTTATCTGCGGCCACGCGGGTAAATCTGAGCCGAGCCGAGCTGTCTGATCAGCTGACATTTATAGAGCAGAACAGCAGAAAGTTCAGACATCAGCAGGTTCAATGTGTGCACCTGCCTGTGGGTTACAGATGGAAATACGCTAGTTAAAAGTTGGAATATTTCAAGAAAAATGTCGGAATGTTTCAAGGAAAAATTCTTGTTAAGTTGAGCTACATTTAGCTCATAATACTTTTAATTCTTTTACTTCAGTAAGGTTTTGAATGCAGGACTTTAACTTGTAATGGTGCATTTTCACAGTGTGTATTAGTACTTGTACTGCAGCACAGTATCTGAATACTTCTTCCACCTCTGGAGGAAGGATGAAGAGACCATTACGATATTTAATATTCATAAACAGAGGTTGTATTAAGTGATCTTTTTGTCTGTTACTCACAAACGTTAACTAAGCAGCTTTACTGCTAAAATGAAATGGTCAGATATTTTGTTAAAGGGTCCCCATCTGATTTTTGCTTTATGTTTTATTACAGAAAGTGTATTAAAAGCCATTACTTGTTGCTTATGGATGGAATTAAACGTGAAAATAAATGATTCCCCTTTGTGCTGGGGACCCCCCTCAAAGGTCCCCTGGGGGTCCATGGACCCCACTTTGGGAACCACTGTGATGTGCCCCGACAGTACCTAGGTAAGGACTACTAGCCAGTCAGAAGCAGAGTATGAGGGCGTGACCTGACAGTAGCTAGGTAAGGACTACTAGCCAGTCAGAAGCAGAGTATGAGGGCCCTGACAGTACCTAGGTAAGGACTACTAGCCAGTCAGAAGCAGAGTATGAGGGCGTGACCTGACAGTAGCTAGGTAAGGACTACTAGCCAGTCAGAAGCAGAGTATGAGGGCGTGGCCTGACAGTACCTAGGTAAGGACTACTAGCCAGTCAGAAGCAGAGTATGAGGGCGTGGCCTGACAGTACCTAGGGAAGGACTACTAGCCAGTCAGAAGCAGAGTATGAGGGCGGGCCCTGACAGTAGCTAGGTAAGGACTACTAGCCAGTCAGAAGCAGAGTATGAGGCCCTGACAGTACCTAGGTAAGGACTACTAGCCAGTCAGAAGCAGAGTATGAGGGCGTGCCATGCTAGCAGCTAGCCGAGCATTATAATGTGTGTTACAAAGTAAAAGCTGGACTACAATAGAGCTGTTTGGAGCAGTTTGTGAACAGTGTTTTCTGTTGTAGATGGTAAGTCCCTTTATGTGGGTCTTTGGGCTTTTTCACTTTGTAAACCTATAACATGCAAAAAAAATTATATATATATACACACAATAATACACAATAAAGACACCGGCAGCCATGTTGGCTCTGTGTGCTGTTTGCTGCAGGATCACAGTTTCCTACAGCTGCCTGGAAGTAAAACAGGCTGCGGTGAGGGGACCAACAACACGGCCTGGAACTGACCGCGGTGCTGATAATCTGCAGCAGGGACCGCTGCAACAAGGCGGCAGCAAAAACAGGGAGGAAAACCGGAAGCCCAGCAATTCAGCCTTCAAAAAATAAGAGTAAACATTGATGCTTTAAACAAACAATTTTAAAGAACGACAAATAGGCTCCTTCGTGGTGAGCAAATGTCCCAAAACTAAAATGTCTCCCACCTAAGCAAAGTTATGAAGTAGGCTACTACGTCAAAATTAAATTAAGAGATAAGTCAACATCTTCACTAGAAACTTGGAACTAATCAGACATTGGGGCCTTACACTATATTTATATTTAAATCTTAAATCACAGACTATACTGATGTTGCACTATTCCTTCCCTCTCTTCAATTAAATATTTCTTGTACATTTGTAAATTCTATTGTATTGTTATACTGCATACTTAACAATATTTTTTTTTATATATATATATTTCTTACTGTCCTATTTTGTTTTTATTCTTTATATTTTAAGTGAGTGTACTTTGAGAGCCTTCGGAGTCAAATTCCTTGTTCGTTTACGCAAACCTGGCCAATAAAGTTTATTCTGATTTTCAGCGTTTAAAAATGTAGGGCTTTTATTTTGAAGGCAGTAACCGGATGTCGTTTTGTTTACTCCGTCGCGCTTTACTAAACTGTTTTGGAAGCGCTCCAAGCTGCCAAGTGGAGACAACTCTTACTGAATTAATAATGACGGGGTCAGAAAAAGACGCAACCTGCCGGGTTCCTTAACCTAGGGCTAGATGAAGGTAGTGTTGGGTTTCCGGGCGGCCATTTTCACACCTGAAGTCTAACGGTGAAAGGCCGCGCGGGTACAAAAACACCGTTCAGCCACCCATATGTTCACTAAACGGTCATGAGATACACTATTACACCAACTGACTTAGATTTGGGAGGGAAATTGAGCCATAACGGGTTGTAACGGTCAAGTTTAGCTCCATAATCTGTTTGTAATGGTGCGTTCAAGGACGCAACGGTCAGCTCCGAGCCCCTTGCTTGGTGGTCCAGCTTTCAAAACGGCATGCTTTTTCAACTCACCTGCGGAGAAACCGCCCTCACCACCAGATACATGGAAGTTAGCATAGTCAACATGGTCCCGCCGGTGGTTTTTGTTGTCGTTCACAGACAAACTGACTCTCCTCTGATGCAGAAATGGCGTCTCGACCCGAAACGGTACCGGGAGAAAGACAGAGAGACAGACAGGTAAACACCCACAGAGACAGACAGACAGGCAGGCAGGCAGCGGCACCAGAGTTGACTTTAAACCGCACTGCAGTTCGACTTCACGGCTTCGTGTGCCTCTGTTTGCCTCCAGACTCACTCACACATCCACCCTTTACCTATGCATGCACAATTAACACACGCACACACACACACACACACACACACACACACACACACACACACACACACACACACACACACACACACACACACACACACACTGCGGTCAGTCTAGTCTCTTAATAAGATTTTGAGGACGTAAATAGCCGCTGACTGAACTGCTATTTAAATCATCTCTCCAAGTGTGAGAACAGGTGTAAATTGATAGCAATGATGGAGGCAAAACATTCTGCCAAAACCCCCCCCAAAAAACAAGGGAGTTTGGTATGTAGGAGTTAGTGACGTCACTGCAGGTTCACATAGGGACAGTGAGGACTGCTGCAGAGTCAGTGGTAGCCTATGTGTTTAGTGGACTGTGAGAAAACCAGTGGAGAGGAGTACTTGGGGTGCTGAGATAGGCCATATGTCACATGCAGATGCACACAGGACTCTATAATGTTTTTTTTATTTCCCTCAATATAATCAAAATATAGAGACTTCATGTGAAATCAAAAGGCTCAACTTCCACTTGGATATATTCAGGCTATTTTTAGCTTAAGGGCAAGCCTGAGTGGAAAGCAAGCCACTTTAATGATTGTTTTCATTCTCAGTGAATCTGCAGATTATCTTCTCCTGAAAAATGACTGATAGTATCCTGCATCGACTCATCGCTGAAGCTCAGGTGGTTCTTCTGTGTTTGAAATATAAGTTAATATAATAATATGTTTTATACATAGACTGTATAATATTAAATGGACTAAGCATCCGGTTCGGGGAAGTGCTGCAGATGCGGAAGTGCCTTAAAGGAGAACTCCGGGCAATTTTTAAGTTAATCTTGATCGCTATAAATTAGGGCAATATATCGATATTATATCGATATCGTAATATCGTGATATCACATAAGTTTTGTCTTTTACTGATTTTAAAGGCTGCATTACAGTAAAGTGATGTACTTTTCGTACCTTACCAGACTGTTCTAGCTGTTCTATTATTTGCCTTTTCCCCACTTAGACATGATGTCCACATTACTGATGATTATTTATCTAAAATCTAAGTGTTAAGATATTTTGTTAAAGCCCCAATTGTCAACCCTAGAATATCGCCGCAATATCGATATCGAGGTATTTGATCAAGAATATCGTGATATCTGATTTTCTCCATATCGCCCAGCCCTACTATAAATATTACAGTCGATGTAAAAAAAGATTAACAGAATCGGTCTTAGCAAACTGGAGTTGCTGCAGCTAATGCCCAGAGCTCCCAGTTAGCTAAAACGGTAGTTATGGGGGCATAGGATATAGAGTGCCTTTGTGCCTCTTAACAGACACAAAATGCAATTAAAATGTTTGTGCAACATGAACAGAGCTCTTACGTGACAACAAGATGTGTTTTCAACTAATACCTCCTGCTGGTTGCCAGGCTTCTGTGATAATCCTCACGCAGCAGTTCAGTGTGTATTTGTAGCAAATATATTTTGTGTGTGATCCACGTGTGTGACGTTGGTGAGTAGGAGCAGTGGCGATCGATGGCAGCAGATCAAGCATCGATCATCACATCCATACATATATTAAAGGTCCCATGACATGTGCTCTTTGGATGCTTTTATATAGACCTTAGTGGTCCTCTAATACTGTATCTGAAGTCTCTTTTATATAGACCTTAGTGGTCCCCTAATACTGTATCTGAAGTCTCTTTTATATAGACCTTAGTGGTCCCCTAATACTGTATCTAAAGTCTCTTTTATATAGACCTTAGTGGTCCTCTAATACTGTATCTGAAGTCTCTTTTATATAGACCTTAGTGGTCCCCTAATACTGTATCTGAAGTCTCTTTTATATAGACCTTAGTGGTCCCCTAATACTGTATCTGAAGTCTCTTTTATATAGACCTTAGTGGTCCCCTAATACTGTATCTGAAGTCTCTTTTATATAGACCTTAGTGGTCCCTCTAATACTGTATCTGAAGTCTCTTTTATATAGACCTTAGTGGTCCTCTAATACTGTATCTGAAGTCTCTTTTATATAGACCTTAGTGGTCCCCTAATACTGTATCTGAAGTCTCTTTTATATAGACCTTAGTGGTCCTCTAATACTGTATCTGAAGTCTCTTTTATATAGACCTTAGTGGTCCCCTAATACTGTATCTGAAGTCTCTTTTATATAGACCTTAGTGGTCCTCTAATACTGTATCTGAAGTCTCTTTTATATAGACCTTAGTGGTCCCCTAATACTGTATCTGAAGTCTCTTTTATATAGACCTTAGTGGTCCCCTAATACTGTATCTGAAGTCTCTTTTATATAGGCCTTAGTGGTCCCCTAATACTGTATCTGAAGTCTCTTTTATATAGACCTTAGTGGTCCCCTAATACTGTATCTGAAGTCTCTTTTATATAGACCTTAGTGGTCCTCTAATACTGTATCTGAAGTCTCTTTTATATAGACCTTAGTGGTCCCCTAATACTGTATCTGAAGTCTCTTTTATATAGACCTTAGTGGTCCTCTAATACTGTATCTGAAGTCTCTTTTATATAGACCTTAGTGGTCCCCTAATACTGTATCTGAAGTCTCTTTTATATAGACCTTAGTGGTCCTCTAATACTGTATCTGAAGTCTCTTTTATATAGACCTTAGTGGTCCCCTAATACTGTATCTGAAGTCTCTTTTATATAGGCCTTAGTGGTCCCCTAATACTGTATCTGAAGTCTCTGTTATATAGACCTTAGTGGTCCTCTAATACTGTATCTGAAGTCTCTTTTATATAGACCTTAGTGGTCCCCTAATACTGTATCTGAAGTCTCTTTTATATAGACCTTAGTGGTCCCCTAATACTGTATCTGAAGTATCTTTTATATAGGCCTTAGTGGTCCCCCTAATACTGTATCTGAAGTCTCTTTTATATAGACCTTAGTGGTCCTCTAATACTGTATCTGAAGTCTCTTTTATATAGACCTTAGTGGTCCCCTAATACTGTATCTGAAGTCTCTTTTATATAGGCCTTAGTGGTCCCCTAATACTGTATCTGAAGTCTCTGTTATATAGACCTTAGTGGTCCTCTAATACTGTATCTGAAGTCTCTTTTATATAGACCTTAGTGGTCCCCTAATACTGTATCTGAAGTCTCTTTTATATAGACCTTAGTGGTCCCCTAATACTGTATCTGAAGTCTCTTTTATATAGACCTTAGTGGTCCCCTAATACTGTATCTGAAGTCCCTTTTATATAGACCTTAGTGGTCCCCTAATACTGTATCTGAAGTCTCTTTTATATAGACCTTAGTGGTCCCCTAATACTGTATCTGAAGTCTCTTTTATATAGACCTTAGTGGTCCCCTAATACTGTATCTGAAGTCTCTTTTATATAGACCTTAGTGGTCCCCTAATACTGTATCTGAAGTCTCTTTTATATAGACCTTAGTGGTCCCCTAATACTGTATCTGAAGTCTCTTTTATATAGACCTTAGTGGTCCCCCTACTGTATCTGAAGTCTCTTTTTATAGACCTTAGTGGTCCCCTAATACTGTATCTGAAGTCTCTTTTATATAGACCTTAGTGGTCCCCTAATACTGTATCTGAAGTCTCTTTTATATAGACCTTAGTGGTCCCCTAATACTGTATCTGAAGTCTCTTTTATATAGACCTTAGTGTTCCCCTAATACTGTATCTGAAGTCTCTTTTATATAGACCTTAGTGGTCCCCTAATACTGTATCTGAAGTCTCTTTTATATAGACCTTAGTGGTCCCCTAATACTGTATCTGAAGTCTCTTTATATAGGCCTTAGTGGTCCCCTAATACTGTATCTGAAGTCTCTTTTATATAGACCTTAGTGGTCCCCTAATACTGTATCTGAAGTCTCTTTTATATAGACCTTAGTGGTCCCCTAATACTGTATCTGAAGTCTCTTTTATATAGACCTTAGTGGTCCTCTAATACTGTATCTGAAGTCTCTTTTATATAGACCTTAGTGGTCCTCTAATACTGTATCTGAAGTCTCTTTTATATAGACCTTAGTGGTCCCTTAATACTGTATCTGAAGTCTCTTTTATATAGACCTTAGTGGTCCCCTAATACTGTATCTGAAGTCTCTTATATAGACCTTAGTTAGTTATCAGTAGAGCTGCCCCTGGTGGAGTAGCTGTGAACATCTCTCACTCTGACATGCACAACTTACGCTCCAAATGAACCCAGGATATGTCAGCCATCTTTTCTGCGCCTTTAGAGGGGAGTAATAAACGTACCATTGGCACAGCGTGTAATCTTTAGTGATTGTGGGTCCTATCTTGCACCCGGCGCAGCGCACCGCAAAGCCAGACGCAAGTGTAAGTCTCTTACAGGGAGGTGTGTTCAGGTGCATTCTGGGCGTGCTGGTCTTACAGGGAGATGCGTTCAGGTGCATTCTGGGCGTGCTGGTCTTACAGGGAGATGCGTTCAGGTGCATTCTGGGCGTGCTGGTCTTACAGGGAGATGCGTTCAGGTGCATTCTGGGCGTGCTGGTCTTACAGGGAGGTGTGTTCAGGTGCATTCTGCAGTCTGTCGGATGCCAGTGAAATATTTGTGTACATATTTAGATACACGAGTCCTTTTGCAGATTTCAAATCTTTCATTTCGACAGACGAGTTCACTGAGGGTAACAGTAATGACTAAATAAGATAAGAGATATTTTAAAGGGAAAATGTTGTGCAGACAGTTTCAGTATGAAGTGAGCAAGAGTGCAAATAAAACCAAATATAAATCAATAAGTTGCACACAACAGTATGTGTTATTTCCACGTCTCCTCCAGCTGTCACGTTTATGTCACTCAAAACCACAAATGTTGGCCAAAATTCACAAAAGTGCAATTCAGGCATTTGGCACGCTGACAAAATCACACACCTGACA
>CM046788.1:39625631-39628131 GCA_025617405.1 Perca schrenkii
GTGTGTGTGTGTTTTGTATCTGTGTGCATGTTCTACGTGTGTGTGTTTGTGTTTGTTGTACGTGTGTGTGTGTGTGTGTTTGTTGTACATGTGTGTGTATGTTTGTTGTACGTGTGTACGTGTGTGTGTGTGTGTTGTATATGTGTTATATGTTGTACGTGTGTGTGTGTGTGTGTGTTGTATGTGTGTGCATGTTGTACGTGTGTGTGTGTGTGTGTTTGTTGTACATGTGTGTGTATGTTTGTTGTACGTGTGTACGTGTGTGTGTGTGTGTTGTATATGTGTTATATGTTGTACGTGTGTGTGTGTGTGTGTGTTGTATGTGTGTGCATGTTGTACGTGTGTGTGTGTGTGTGTTTGTTGTACCTGTGTGTGTGTGTGTGTATGTTTGTTGTACGTGTGAACGTGTGTGTGTTGTATGTTGTACGTGTGTGCTTATGTCTGTGCGTGTGTGTGTTGTATGTGTGTGCATGTTTTACGTGTGTGCGTGTGTGTGTGTTTGTTGTACGTGTGTGTGTGTGTGTGTGCGTATGTGTGTGCGTTTGTGTGTCTTGTATGTGTGTGTTTATTGTACGTGTGTGTTGTATATGTGTGCATGTTGTATGTGTGTGTGCATGTTGTACGTGTGCGTATGTCTGTGCGTGTGTGTTGTAAATGTGTGCATGTTGTACATGTGTGTGTGTGTGTGTGCGTGTGTGTGTGTGTTGTACGTGTGCGTATGTCTGTGCGTATGTCTGTGCGTGTGTGTGTTGTAAATGTGTGCATGTTGTACGTGTGTGTGTGTGTGTGTGTGTGTGTGTGTGTGTGTTGGATCCTTTACACTTTCTAAAATGGGAGGATTTTTCTGCATTTAGTACTTTTACTTTCAATACTTTAAGTACATTTGTCTGATGATACTTACATACTTTTACTTAACTAACATTGTCAATTCAGGACTTTGACTTGTAACGGAGTATTTCAGAGTGTGGTATTAGTACTTTTACTGAAGTAATAGTCTGAATACTTCTTCCACGTACCGGTGTGTTTATTCTACAGTACCTCAAAGGTACAGGCCTACTACTTAAGCACAGTAAATGTATACTTAGTTACTTTCTACCTCTGGGATTCAAATGCACGATGATGTGGCACTTCTCCAACATGGGTGTTCTCAGCGGGAATCGAACCTGCGACTCTGCTGTTATTAACCGTGCCGGGCTCTGCCACTTTAACTCCTTCAGCACACTGATGATTCAGTCAAACATCATGAAAAAACCAAGGGGGTAAGCTCCGCTTCAGAACATGTAGCTCCTATGGCGCCATTTTGATGCTAACAAGCCACCACCTCCCGTTAGCATCCCATTGACTCCCATTCATTCTGACGTCACTTTGACAGAGAATAACTTTACATCTGAAGCGTTTAAAGACTCTATTTGTCCGTTGTTTATTTCTAAAGAAACACAACAATGTATAAAAGGCTCCATTACCTTGTAGCTCACGTTATGGCTCCGTAGCAGACGCTTTTATAAAAATAGGCTAACGATTGGGTCATAACCACGAGACTTACTGTCACACAGTAGAGGAATTACCGTATAGTACAGGAGAAGCTCACAGGCAGTTTGGACTTCCATTAGCTGTTTAGGTTTAATTACTAATGTTAACTAGCATGTTAGTGATCAGTAATTAGCCTGTGTCTATGTTATCTCCTTACATATACCTACACTCTCCGTCTCTGTAAGATTGGGAATGATTGAGATTTCTCTCGGCACGGCTACCAGAAGACCTCACACTTTCAGACAGGTTGCTCACGTCACAGCTACGTTGTCTCTGTCAGTTGGAGGCTGCTCAGTAAAGCAAGAGATCATCGGAAAAGTGCTTCTGATATCCTTCACTGGTCTCTGTCCAGTAGGGCTGTCCTCGACTAAAGAAATCCTTAGTCGACTAACACTTAAAGGATTTAGTCGACTAATGGATTAGTTGATTTAATTGACAGAGCTGTGCTCTTTGAGAGGTGGTTAAGACTAGAAAAGCACAATATAAATGTAGTTAATTAACCATCTGTAAAACTGAGTTTCTCCACAATTAATCCTGCAAAAGCACCACTTTAAATCTTGTGTTTACCATAAATGGGCTCAGAAGTTTCCTGAAATAAATAATTAAGCATGAAAAAGCATAAAAAATGACTATACGACTAAAAAAATCTTAGTCGACTAAGACCAAAACGACAGATTAGTCGACTAATCGACTAAGAGGTGGCAGCCCTAGCGTCCAGAGACACGGGATCTGGTGGTCCAATATATATGCTGTCTATGGAAAAAAAAAACAGACCCTGTGAGTACAAAAAACACCAACAATGGCAGCGATGACAGAGGCGAGGTGCGGGCGCAGTGCGCCTCACGCGGTCCCGACCCCGACCGCGGCGGCCTGTCCCGGCTGGAGGTCACTCCCCCCTGACCGCGAGGTGAAGCGCGGCATTCCTTCACGCAGACATCTCCGGCACACACAATGCACGATGAGGCAGCCT
>CM046788.1:39638131-39640510 GCA_025617405.1 Perca schrenkii
TCACACACGTACAAAACACACACATGCATGCAACACACACGTACAACACACACCACACACCGCACACATGTACAACACGCACACGCACAAACAAGTACAACACGCACACATACACACACACATGCAACACACACACACACACATGCATGCAACACACATGTACAACACACACACGCGCATACACGCTCACACACGTACAAAACACACACAAACACACACATGCATGCAACACACATGTACAACACACACACACGCGCATACACGCTCACACACGTACAAAACACACACAAACACACACATGCATGCAACACACATGCATGCAACACACACGTACAACACACACACACACACGCACACACAAGTACAACACGCACACACACACACAAGTAGGCCTACAACACACACACACAAACACACACACACACACACACAAATACATGCAAGATTACACTAATCAGATGTTTAAATAAAAAAACTAATCAAAAAAACATCACAGCCTAAAACATATACAACATAGTCAAAAACATTTACCTCAATATTAAACTTTTAAGTGTGCTGATGCTCACATAGCTGGTTATCGAGGATGTATTTCTTTAAAGCGCCCATATTCTGCTCATTTTCAGGTTCATAACTATATTTTAAGGTTGTACCAGAATAGGTTTACATAGTTTCATTTTCAAAAAACACCATATTTTTGTTGTACTGCACAGCTCTCTCTCACTGCTGCAGATCCTCTTTTCACCTGGTCTCTGTTTTAGCTACAGAGTGAGACCTCTTTTCTTCTTCTGTACTATCTTTGATTGCACTCGCACATGCTCAGTAGCTCAGATGTAGATCATGTCAGCTAGCTAACTCTAGAGACAGTAAAAGAAAGGCTGTTTCTCCAACTTTGGTCAGTTACAAGGCAGGATTAGCTGGGAGACTTCTAAATGAGGGAGCACATGGAAGCAGTTCTTTTGTAGATTATGGTGAACTTGTGTGTGTTGTAGCTGTGCTTTGCTATTGAGAACGACGTAGCATGCTAACGCTAACGCTACAAGCTAACGGTTGTGGTTAGCCAGCTCATTTCGGACTGTGATGTCTAGGGCTGTCCTCGACTAAAGAAATTCTTAGTGGACTAACACTTATAGGATTTAGTCGACTAATCGATTAGTTGATTTAATTGACAGAGCTGTGCTCTTTGAGAGGTGGTTAAGACTAGAAAAGCACAATATAAATGTAGTTAATTATGGCTCTACTGCTTGCTCCTGCTTCTGCTTGCATATTTCTGCTGATAATCTTGCTTTTCCTCTGAGAGAAACTATGAGCAGCGGCTCTTGGATACTTATAAATCACTGGACTATACATTTTTTGTAGACATAGTAGGCTATTGTCATATTTGAACATTTTTCTGCGTGAGCGAGGCCTACCAATAGCTCAAGCCTGTCCTAAAGTGACTGTAGCTAAAGCTAATTAGCAGCAAGATGCCTCCCTTCTCCATAGAGGACTACTACAAACTCCTGCAGAAGATTGCAGTTCTGGAAACCAAAATTTACCGGTTAGAAGTAAACCTGGAAGTGAACGGATCATGTGGAAATGACACCACTTTACCAGTGACCCAAAACAATGGACAAAAGCATGCTAACACACGGCTAACTAGCACCAGCAAGACCACAAAGAAACAGGAGGGCTCTGGAACGGATAATAAATCAACAAGTGGCAGTCCTCCCTGGAACTCTTTTGGTGCAAAGCCTAAGAGTAAATCATTTTCCTGGGAAATGGGAGGACGACTAACGGGCAGGACACAGCGCCCTGAGTTTTGTGATATGACCGGCTGGCCTGCATTACCACCCAGGCAGAGTGCCTCTTCAACCCCTGTACTTAGTAGGACACAGCCGTGGACAGCTGCAAAAGGGAAAATCAGCAACAAAATGCCTCCCCAACAACTGAGTGTGCAGGTGGAGAACAGATTTGCTCCTCTGCTGCAGGACCCTGGACATGACCTGGATTACGTCTCATCGTCACACAGCAGGGTAAGGACTGAGAGCAATTCTAAAAGTAAAAAGCTACAGGGAAAGCTAACGACTGGGCCCCAAACTCTGATTGTGGGTGACTCTGCTGTGAAAGATATAAAAAGCAGTAAAAAACACCAAAATACTCTGTTTTCCCAAAGACATGGTGTCTGACTTGGCCCAAAGAATCCCAGATATCGTAGCAGCACACCCAACTGTGAAGAACATTGTACTGCACATAGGGTCAAATGATGTTGTAAAGCAAGAGTCTGAAGTGCTGAATCGTGACTTTATGAATCTGCTGAACGCAGTCAGCTCCGTAAACGCAAAGGTGTTTATCAGTGGCCCTATACCGCCAGTCAGAGGAGGAGCTGAGAGATTCAGCAGA
>CM046788.1:39655139-39757639 GCA_025617405.1 Perca schrenkii
TCAAGCTCTCTCTCACACACACTCTCACTCAAGCTCTCTCTCACACACACTCGCACACGCATGCGCTCACACACACGAGCTCTCACACACACACACTCGCACACGCACACACGAGCTCTCTCACACACACACACACTCGCACACACAAGCTCTCACACACACACGCACACATGAGCTCTCTCACACACACATACCCACGCTCACAGACACACACGCACTCACACACACTCTCACACAAGCTCTCTCACACACACACACACTCACACAAGCTCTCTCTCACACGCACACACTCGCACACACGAGCTCTCTCTCACACACACACTCTCACACGCACACATGAGCTCTCTCACACACACACACTCTCACACAAGCTCTCTCTCTTTCACACACACTCGCACACGCATGCGCTCGCACACACGAGCTCTCTCACACACACACTCTCACATCGAGTTTCTTTCTCTCTACACACACATCACACTCGCACACACGAGTCCTCTCACACACACACACACTCGCACACGCACACACTAAGCTTCTCTCACACACACACTCGCACACGCACACACATACCCACGCTCACAGACACACACGCACTCTCACACAAGCTCTCTCTCACACACACACACACTCACACACACACACACTCGCACACGAGCTCTCTCACACACACACACTCGCACACGCACACACTCGCACACACGAGCTCTCACACACACACACACACTCTCACACAAGCTCTCACACACACACACTCGCACACACGAGCTCTCACACACACACACACACTCTCACACAAGCTCTCTCACACACACACTCGCACACGCACACATGAGCTCTCTCACACACACACACTCGCACACACGAGCTCTCACACACACACACACACTCACACGAGCTCTCACACACACACACACACTCGCACACGCACACATGAGCTCTCTCACACACACACATACCCACGCTCACAGACACACACGCACTCACACACACTCTCTTTCACACACACTTGCACACGCATTCGCTCGCACACGAGCTCTCACACACACTCGCACACGCACACACGAGCTCTCACACACACACACACATACCCACGCTCACAGACACACACGCACACACACACACTCTCACACAAGCTCTCTCTCACACACACACACTCTCACACAAGCTCTCTCTCACACACACACACTCGCACACGCATGCGCTCGCACACACAAGCTCTCTCACACACACACTCGCACACGCACACACGAGCTCTCACACACACACACATTCATCACACGAGCTCTCACACACACACTCAGCACACGCACACACGAAGCTCTCAACACACACACACACACACACTTCACATCGAGCTCTCTCTCACACACACACACACAGTCACTCTCACACACACTCTCACACACACTCTCTCACACACACACACTCTTTCTCTCACACACTCTCTCTCTCTCTCTCTCACACACACACAGTCACTCTCACACACACTCTCACACACACTCTCTCTCACACACACACACACACACTCACACATGCTCTCTCTTCCTCACACACACTCTCACAATCACACAAACACACTATATGACATATTATTAAAACCCTCCAATCATTTATTAAATGACATTTCACAGAACAGATTTTCCACCAAAATTAGTTAATTTTTCGCCCCCAAAATCTTTCCTGTTGAGACGAACGTTTGTAGACGTGAAGTCAGGAGTTCGTTTCGGGGGATTCATCCTGTAAGAAGAATACACACATTCACGTATCCGTACAGACGACCTCTTAGTGTCCAGAGTTAACAATAAACACACACACACACAGAGAATACGTTACAACTTCTCATTGGGATTCATTGATAAAAAGAACAGAAAAATACAACAGATACAACAGCTCGTGTTTAGGGTTGGTATCGTTTGGGGTTTTTATTACGATCCTGATTCCGAAACCGATTCTTGGCGGAAAAAAATGAAAAATGACATCAAAGAAAAGTTTTTTTATAGAGTTAGGGGGTTTTAAGATGTTTAAGATGTTGCAATGAATTCGACGGGGCTGTTAGACAACCAATTTACACCATATATCTCTTGGATCCTAAATTGTCCCATCAGATTTGCACTTTACCTTTAATTTTTGATATTTAAAACGAGGAAAACAAAAATTGTGTGGGGAAAGGACCTTTGGCCCACCTAGTTTTTGTCACTTTTGCTGAAATTTTTTTTATTTTTTTCTGACATTTTTGCCACTTTTTCCAACATTTTTGCCACTTTTTCCAACATTTTTGCCACTTTTTCCGACATTTTTGCCACTTTTTCTGACATTTTTGCCACTTTTTCCAACATTTTTGCCACTTTTTCCAACATTTTTGCCACTTTTTCCGACATTTTTGCCACTTTTTCTGACATTTTTGCCACTTTTTCCAACATTTTTGCCACTTTTTCTGACGTTTTTGGGTGCTTCTTCTTTCTCCTTTCTCATGACTTCTTTAGGACTTTATGTCGACCAAACTGTGAGTGAGAAGACTATATGACACTTCAACACAAAAACACAGAGAAACTTTTACATGATGACTTCTCAGGTTATTAAACTGCATTTTGGAATCAAACTTCCCTTCAGCGCAAACTCGAGGCCCGAGGGCCAAATCTGGCCTCTCGCAGACTATGACCCGGTCTGCATATCAATTTAGGTTCACAATACATTTTGGCCCACCTAGTTTTTTGTCACTTTTTCCGACATTAAAAAAATAAAAATAATCTGAGATTTTTGCCACTTTTTCCAACATTTTTGTCACTTTTTCCAACATTTTTGCCACTTTTTCCAACATTTTTGCCACTTTTTCCAACATTTTTGTCACTTTTTCCAACATTTTTGCCACTTTTTCCAACAATTTTGCCACTTTTTCCAACATTTTTGCCACTTTTTCCAACATTTTTGTCACTTTTTCCAACATTTTTGTCACTTTTTCCAACATTTTTGCCACTTTTTCCAACAATTTTGTCACTTTTTCCAACATTTTTGCCACTTTTTCCAACATTTTTGCCACTTTTTCCAACATTTTTGCCACTTTTTCCAACATTTTTGCCACTTTTTCCAACATTTTTGTCACTTTTTCCAACATTTTTGCCACTTTTTCCAACAATTTTGCCACTTTTTCCAACATTTTTGCCACTTTTTCCAACATTTTTGCCACTTTTTCCAACATTTTTGGGTGCTTCTTCTCTCTGATGGCTGAGGAACTTTCTCCTGACTTCTTCATGACTTTATGTCGACCAAACTGTGAGTGAGAAGACTATACGACACATGCAATATCACAGACAAATATATTTTACCTTTTTCAATTAAATAAAGCCTGTCAATAAACTAAACATGTCTGGCCCTTGATGTGATTCTTATTTTCCAGTGTGGCCCTCTGGGAAGTTGAGTTTGACACCTCTGACATTAAAGTGTAAAGTGCAGGTTAACCACCACAACCAATTAATATGTAAATAAAGTGCTCAATATGTATATATTTAAACATTTCTGTCTTAAAATGCGTTAAAATAACATTGGACTGGATCCTTTGCATTTCAACATAAAAACACAGAGAAGCTTTTACACCAGGGGTGTCAAACTCATTTTCCCAGAAGGCCACCCTGGAAAGAGAGTCACACCGAGGGCCAGACATGGAGAGTTTATTAACATGCTTTTGTTACTGCATGTCACTTTTTTTTTAACATTTTGGTTGCTTTTTCCCTCATTTTTTGTGGCTTTCTCAGACAATTAGTCCCCTTTTGTAAATTTGTTGCTTTTTTTGACATTTTTGTACGCTTTTTGTCGACATGAAGCCCTACAAAAGTCATCAAAGGAGTTCCTTCAGCCATCGTAGAATTTAGCAAATCAAGCAAAACCATGATTACATTTGTTCTCAGCCTGAATATTAAACTCTCTCTCTGCTTCTTTTGGGGGAATTTCTACGTCTCAGAGTCGGCAAATCTGCCCAAATTCTGCTTTGAATGGTCACGTAATTACAGTTTAAAAAACACTGTCCTGTGGTTTTGGTTTGGCGCACAACTAGGAGGGCCAAAATGTATCGTGAATCCAAACTGATACAGTACAGGCCAAAAGTTTGGACACACCTTCTCATTCAATGTGTTTCCTTTTTATTTTCATGACTATTTACATTGTAGATTCTCACTGAAGGCATCAAAACTATGAATGAACACATATGGAATTATGTACTTAACAGTGTGAAATAACTGAAAACATGTCTTATATTTTAGATTCTTCAAAGTAGCCACCCTTTGCTTTTTTTTATTAATAAGGGAAATAATTCCACTAATGAACCCTGACAAAGCACACCTGTGAAGGTAAAACCATTTCAGGTGACTACCTCATGAAGCTCATTGAGAGAACACCAAGGGTTTGCAGAGTTATCAAAAAAAGCAAAGGGTGGCTACTTTGAAGAATCTAAAATATAAGACATGTTTTCAGTTATTTCACACTTTTTTGTTAAGTACATAATTCCATATGTGTTCATTCATAGTTTTGATGCCTTCAGTGAGAATCTACAATGTAAATAGTCATGAAAATAAAAAGGAAACGCATCGAATGAGGTGTGTCCAAACTTTTGGCCTGTACTTTACCCACTATAAAATGCCCAATGACACGCAACAACATACTTTCTTTTATATGTTTGATATATTTTAAATTGTCATCTGTGTTTTTTCTTCTTCACATAGGTTAAATAAACATATTTTCACCGTATAAATTGGTGCATTAAAGCGTATCCAAATGCAACCAAAATGAAGTTGCTGACGCTCAAAACTTTTAACGTTAATAGTTTAATAGTTACGAGGCTGTTTGTTCCTCTTTATGAAGAATTTTCTTTTCCTACCAAAAATGTGACATTTGTGTCTCCTTCTTTGGACCTGATCTATCCTTCCTTCTACTGTTCTTCTACTTTTTACAAGTTTCTCGCTTTTTTCTTCTCATGTCACTGTTTTTGAAGTTTTTGATACTATTTTCGACCTATTCTTGCCTTCCTTTCTTCTTTCTACCATCTTTTTCCAAGTTTTGGTCTTTTTTTATTTATTTATTTTTTTTTACAGTTTTTGTCTCTTTTTCTCATCAGCATTTAAATGTTTGTTTTTTTTCCCAGTTACAAGGCTGTTGTTTAGTAAATCTATCGCTGACAGCGCTGTACTGTTCCCTCTTTATAGAGACTTTCTTTTCTACCGACAATGATTAGGAACCACTGCATTAGACTACACCACTGACTGACACCAAGTCCCCGCCTCGTTTTATTCACAATTAAATAAATGAATAAATACATAAATAAATAAATGAATAAATACATAAATACATGAATAAATAAATAAATATGCCTTTGAAATACGTCATGAAATAAATAAATGAGGCAATAAATTCATAAATAATTAAATAAGAGACTTTTATTTTCCTAAAGAGACTATTATTTTCCTAATGCCACATTTATTTATTTCAATAGACTTTTATTTTCCTAATGCCACATTTATTTATTTCAAGAGACTTTTAATTTTCTTAATGCCACATTTATTTATTTCAAGAGACTTTTATTTTTCTTAATGCCACATTTATTTATTTCAAGAGACTTTTATTTTTCTAATGCCACATTTATTTATTTCAAGAGACTTTTATTTTCTTAATGCCACATTTATTTATTTCAAGAGACTTTTATTTTCTTAATGCCACATTTATTTATTTCAATAGACTTTTATTTTCCTAATGCCACATTTATTTATTTCAAGAGACTTTTATTTTTCTAATGCCACATTTATTTATTTCAAGAAACTTTTATTTTCTTAATGCCACATTTATTTATTTCAATAGACTTTTATTTTCCTAATGCCACATTTATTTATTTCAAGAGACTTTTATTTTCTTAATGCCACATTTATTTATTTCAAGAGACTTTTATTTTCTTAATGCCACATTTATTTATTTCAAGAGACTTTTATTTTCTTAATGCCACATTTATTTATTTCAATAGACTTTTATTTTCCTAATGCCACATTTATTTATTTCAATAGACTTTTATTTTCCTAATGCCACATTTATTTATTTCAAGAGACTTTTATTTTCCTAATGCCACATTTATTTATTTCAAGAGACTTTTATTTTCTTAATGCCACATTTATTTATTTCAATAGACTTTTTATTTTCCTAATGCCACATTTATTTATTTCAAGAGACTTTTATTTTTCTAATGCCACATTTATTTATTTCAAGAGACTTTTATTTTCTTAATGCCACATTTATTTATTTCAAGAGACTTTTATTTTCCTAATGCCACATTTATTTATTTCAAGAGACTTTTATTTTCCTAATGCCACATTTATTTATTTCAAGAGACTTTTATTTTTCTAATGCCACATTTATTTATTTCAAGAGACTTTTATTTTCTTAATGCCACATTTATTTATTTCAAGAGACTTTTATTTTTCTAATGCCACATTTATTTATTTCAAGAGACTTTTATTTTCTTAATGCCACATTTATTTATTTCAAGAGACTTTTATTTTCTTAATGCCACATTTATTTATTTCAAGAGACTTTTATTTTCTTAATGCCACATTTATTTATTTCAAGAGACTTTTATTTTCTTAATGCCACATTTATTTATTTCAAGAGACTTTTATTTTCTTAATGCCACATTTATTTATTTCAATAGACTTTTATTTTCCTGATGCCACATTTATTTATTTCAAGAGACTTTTATTTTCTTAATGTCACATTTATTTATTTCAAGAGACTTTTATTTTCTTAATGCCACATTTATTTATTTCAATAGACTTTTATTTTCCTGATGCCACATTTATTTATTTCAAGAGACTTTTATTTTCCTGATGCCACATTTATTTATTTCAAGAGACTTTTATTTTCCTGATGCCACATTTATTTATTTCAAGAGACTTTTATTTTCCTAATGCCACATTTATTTATTTCACTCTCTATTTATTTCAAGTTCTTATATGCAAATCAGGGGGCGTGGCTATCTCTCACATTCAGAACAGAGCCGTGGGCCAAAAAAAGGCTGGCGAAGTGAGAGTGCAACTTATGAAATAAAAGTCTCTTGAAATAATAAAATCTATTTATTTATTGCCTCATTTACTTATTTCATGATGTATTTCAAAGGCATATTTATTTATTTATTCATGTATTTATGTATTTATTCATGTATTTATTCATTTATTTAATTGTGAATAAAACAGCATTCCATACAGTTCAGCGTCTGCAGTCTGTTTATTACACCCACTGTTGTCTTGCTTCTCCGGCTGAGTGAAAACACCACAAATATGCATATCAGCATTCCAGTTATTGAGCGTTGGACTTTATTGTCACTGTCAGCTCTGTCAGCTATACTTACAACACAAGTCCTATCCACAATATTCTCCCAATAAGTTTTAAAGTGCTCATATTGTGCTTTTTTTTTTGGCTTTTTCCCCTTTCCTTTATTGTGTTATATATCTTTTTTTGTGCACGTTATAGGTTTACAAAGTGAAAAAAGCCCAAAGTCCCCCCCAAAGGGACTTACCATCTCCAACAGAAAACTCTGTTCACCAACTGCTCCAAACAGCTCTATTGTAGTCCAGCCTTTACTTCAGAGACAAACGTTATAATGCTCACCTAGCTGCTAGCGTAGCACGCCCTCATACTCTGCTTCTGACTGGCTAGTAGTCCTTACCTAGGTACTGTCAGGGCACGCCCTCATACTCTGCTTCTGACTGGCTAGTAGTCCTTACCTAGCTACTGTCAGAACACGCCCTCATACTCTGCTTCTGACTGGCTAGTAGTCCTTACCTTGCTACTGTCAGGGCCTCATACTCTGCTTCTGACTGGCTAGTAGTCCTTACCTTGCTACTGTCAGGGCACGTCCTCATACTCTGCTTCTGACTGGCTAGTAGTCCTTACCTAGGTACTGTCAGGGCCTCATACTCTGCTTCTGACTGGCTAGTAGTCCTTACCTAGCTACTGTCAGGGCACGCCCTCATACTCTGCTTCTGACTGGCTAGTAGTCCTTACCTAGGTACTGTCAGGGCCTCATACTCTGCTTCTGACTGGCTAGTAGTCCTTACCTTGCTACTGTCAGGGCACGCCCTCATACTCTGCTTCTGACTGGCTAGTAGTCCTTACCTAGCTACTGTCAGGGCACGCCCTCATACTCTGCTTCTGACTGGCTAGTAGTCCTTACCTAGGTACTGTCAGGGCACGCCCTCATACTCTGCTTCTGACTGGCTAGTAGTCCTTACCTAGCTACTGTCAGGGCACGCCCTCATACTCTGCTTCTGACTGGCTAGTAGTCCTTACCTAGCTACTGTCAGAGCACGCCCTCATACTCTGCTTCTGACTGGCTAGTAGTCCTTACCTAGCTACTGTCAGGGCACGCCCTCATACTCTGCTTCTGACTGGCTAGTAGTCCTTACCTAGCTACTGTCAGGGCACGCCCTCATACTCTGCTTCTGACTGGCTAGTAGTCCTTACCTAGCTACTGTCAGGGCACGCCCTCATACTCTGCTTCTGACTGGCTAGTAGTCCTTACCTAGGTACTGTCAGGGCACGCCCTCATACTCTGCTTCTGACTGGCTAGTAGTCCTTACCTAGCTACTGTCAGAGCACGCCCTCATACTCTGCTTCTGACTGGCTAGTAGTCCTTACATGTGCAACTCCCAACAAAGATGTAACAGAAGTGCGATGTCTCACAGATACTTTCTGGAGCGCACGAGAAATTCTTTCATAAAAAAATGACTCCAACTGATTAATTATTACTTTAATCACAGCTGCTCCACAATCCTTGTAGTATATGTCCACATTCACCTCGTTTTCGCCGATGGGATCGCCCAGCTTCCCAGCGTTGCACCCTATAGTGGGCTCGCCACTAGTTTCTCTTCACTGACCAATGACAAGCAAGGAAAACAGGCGTTGGTGCGTGTCTTTCTTTTCTCCCAGCAGCCCAAATCGGCCCAAGAGTTCTTCAGAAGGGCCGATGAACTCTTGGGTCAGAACTGCCAGATTGCCAGTTCACATATGCATACAGGGATAGTAGTATTCAACTCTTAAAACATAGTAAAATAAATATATATATATACACACATATATATACCAGGCCCTGGTATTAAACCATTACTGATGGCTGCATTCCACTTAGGAGAGGTCCTGGTATTAAACCATTACTGATGGCTGCATTCCACTTAGGAGAGATCCCTGGTATTAAACCATTACTGATGGCTGCATTCCACTTAGGAGAGGTCCTGGTATTAAACCATTACTGATGGCTGCATTCCACTTAGGAGAGGTCCTGGTATTAAACCATTAATGATGGCTGCATTCCACTTAGGAGAGGTCCTGGTATTAAACCATTACTGATGGCTGCATTCCACTTAGGAGAGGCCCTGGTATTAAACCATTACTGATGGCTGCATTCCACTTAGGAGAGGTCCTGGTATTAAACCATTACTGATGGCTGCATTCCACTTAGGAGAGGTCCTGGTATTAAACCATTACTGATGGCTGCATTCCACTTAGGAGAGGCCCTGGTATTAAACCATTACTGATGGCTGCATTCCACTTAGGAGAGGCCCTGGTATTAAACCATTACTGATGGCTGCATTCCACTTAGGAGAGACCCTGGTATTAAACCATTACTGATGGCTGCTTTCCACTTAGGAGAGGTCCCTGGTATTAAACCATTACTGATGGCTGCATTCCACTTAGGAGAGGTCCTGGTATTAAACCATTACTGATGGCTGCATTCCACTTAGGAGAGACCCTGGTATTAAACCATTACTGATGGCTGCATTCCACTTAGGAGAGGCCCTGGTATTAAACCATTACTGATGGCTGCATTCCACTTAGGAGAGGTCCCTGGTATTAAACCATTACTGATGGCTGCATTCCACTTAGGAGAGGCCCTGGTATTAAACCATTACTGATGGCTGCATTCCACTTAGGAGAGGTCCCTGGTATTAAACCATTACTGATGGCTGCATTCCACTTAGGAGAGACCCTGGTATTAAACCATTACTGATGGCTGCATTCCACTTAGGAGAGGTCCCTGGTATTAAACCATTACTGATGGCTGCATTCCACTTAGGAGAGGTCCCTGGTATTAAACCATTACTGATGGCTGCATTCCACTTAGGAGAGGTCCCTGGTATTAAACCATTACTGATGGCTGCATTCCACTTAGGAGAGGTCCCTGGTATTAAACCATTACTGATGGCTGCATTCCACTTAGGAGAGGCCCTGGTATTAAACCATTACTGATGGCTGCATTCCACTTAGGAGAGACCCTGGTATTAAACCATTACTGATGGCTGCATTCCACTTAGGAGAGGTCCTGGTATTAAACCATTACTGATGGCTGCATTCCACTTAGGAGAGACCCTGGTATTAAACCATTACTGATGGCTGCATTCCACTTAGTAGAGACCCTGGTATTAAACCATTACTGATGGCTGCATTCCACTTAGGAGAGACCCTGGTATTAAACCATTAATGATGGCTGCATTCCACTTAGGAGAGACCCTGGTATTAAACCATTACTGATGGCTGCATTCCACTTAGGAGAGACCCTGGTATTAAACCATTACTGATGGCTGCATTCCACTTAGGAGAGGTCCTGGTATTAAACCATTACTGATGGCTGCATTCCACTTAGGAGAGGCCCTGGTATTAAACCATTAATGATGGCTGCATTCCACTTAGGAGAGGCCCTGGTATTAAACCATTAATGATGGCTGCATTCCACTTAGGAGAGGCCCTGGTATTAAACCATTACTGATGGCTGCATTCCACTTAGGAGAGGCCCTGGTATTAAACCATTACTGATGGCTGCATTCCACTTAGGAGAGGTCCTGGTATTAAACCATTAATGATGGCTGCATTCCACTTAGGAGAGGTCCTGGTATTAAACCATTACTGATGGCTGCATTCCACTTAGGAGAGGCCCTGGTATTAAACCATTACTGATGGCTGCATTCCACTTAGTAGAGGTCCCTGGTATTGTTCATGCTGACTCACTGAAATATCTTACTGGGACACTTGATGGAACTGAGTCATCGTTAAGGTTATCAATGTCAGCTGTGCTTTTCCTACTATGACAAGTCAACATGTCTGCGGTGGAAAAAGCTCCATTCTGGTGGTTGTTTTTGTTTTGAGACAGACCCTCAGTAGCCCAGTGACCATCATCATCATCATCATCATCAGCTGCTGCAGCATTACTCACAGCTGTGTGTGCAGGAAGCCGACAGCGCCCCCAGCTGGCCGGGAGCTGTGACTACACATCACACCGTCAGGAGAGGACTTCCATGAAACTTGCCAGGATATCTCCTGACTTAGACCCCACCTGCCCACGCTGTCTTGCAGAGCAACATGGCATCATGACTTTGCGTAAATATATACGCCACTTTCAGAAAGCCAAATGCCGTGTTATTTTACGCCATTTTCAGCTATCCACGTGTACGATACACGCTGGATACAGCTGATGTAAACATACCCACCACGTGGCCTCACCACGTTGCGCGTTATCGCGAGAACGCGACGTACTATCGCGAGAACAACGTCACACGCCTGGTAAGAAAAAAAAAATGGTGGAGTTTAGGAAAAGAACACAGGGAAAGGCTTTAGTACAAAAACACGGAAAATAACGACTAAAACACGCTTACGACAACAACAAATGGTTGGTTTTAGGAAAGAAACATTGGGGTAAGGCTTATTAAAAACAAAAAATTAAAAAAAAAAACGGCAAAACATCGCTACACAAGGGCGCGAACCCGGCTCTCCCAGGTGAAAGTCCTGTGTTTTACGCATCCGCCACCCCAAACTACCTCCTTACCCACTCCCTCGTTGCTTTTATACCACTCGCTACGGCGGAAATTCACTCGCAATGTAGGCCGATGGCGGCCGATTTGCGTTGATATACACGCAAAAATGCCATTATGCGTCTTCATAACACGGCAAAACGGAATACAAATTGGCGTTTCATACATACGCCAATTCATGAGATCAGTCTGTGCAGAGCCAGCCTCTCTTTTTCATTCTTTCTGGTCCTGTTCTAAGTTATTAAGGTTTTGGGGTGGGGGACTTTTAGTTGTATCTCAAAAAATCCTTACCACAGTAATAGATCCCAACCCATTGACAGCTTTATTTGGGGTCCTTCCAGAAAATGTTAAACTTACAACTTTAGAGAGGGATAATATTGCACTTTGCACACTGTTGGCTAGAAGGCTTATACTGATTAACTGGAAGCTGCCATCTCCTCCAATCTACCGTCAGTGGATTTTTGACCTACTTTTTGAATTTGGAGTTAGAATGAAACCCGAACTTTTCTTGAAATCTTGGAGCCCTTTTTTTGGATTATTTCAAGGAGACAAGTTCTGGATAAAACCCTTTTTTTCTTTTCTCTCTCCGATTTATTTAGTTGTTTATATGTATATGCATATGTTACTGTGATTATATGTTCATTTGTATGTATTTATTATGCCTGTATACTTTTTTTTTTGCTTTTTGTTTCCCCCTTCATTTCATTATGCAACATTCTGATACTCTGGTACTGTGCTTGAGGTTTTCTTAATAAAAAGTTACAAAAAAAAGAGAGGACTTCCATGTTTGAGTTCATGTGTGAAAACCACGACGTAATGAAGGCAGAGCAGTGAGAGTAATGTAAATGTATGTAAAAGGAGCATTTAATAAACCCTCTATCAAAGGATATGTTCATATCTTCCTTTCCTGTCTATTTTTATACAATATTGCAATAATATACAACTAATACAGATACAAAAAAAAAAAAAAATCAGAAACCAAATAAATGTTCTTCCTTATCCCTCGTGTTGTCTTCCCGGTAGACCGTTAACTTGTCCCTCCGGCACAAAAGTGGCTTTTTTTAAACATAATTTTAATTATATAAGCATTTTGGTCAGCTTAAACTGTGTTTAAATGTGCTCTAGAAATAAACTTTATTTACAAGAAACAGATTTTAAAAGAGCAATTCTCAACAAAATAAACAGAAGTACTTTAAAAGCGTAGTATATTCCTGTTTGAGCTCCGGTGGGAAATACAAGCTGCAGCCGGAGAAATCCAGGCCAAAGATCATCATTCCTCTCAGCTTATACAGAACAGGCCAAAAGTTTGGACACACCTTCTCATTCAATGCGTTTCCTTTTTATTTTCATGACTATTTACATTGTAGATTCTCACTGAAGGCATCAAAACTATGAATGAACACATATGGAATTATGTACTTAACAAAAAAGTGTGAAATAACTGAAAACATGTCTTATATTTTAGATTCTTCAAAGTAGCCACCCTTTGCTTTTTTTTGATAACTCTGCAAACCCTTGGTGTTCTCTCAATGAGCTTCATGAGGTAGTCACCTGAAATGGTTTTACCTTCACAGGTGTGCTTTGTCAGGGTTCATTAGTGGAATTATTTCCCTTATTAATAAAAAAAAGCAAAGGGTGGCTACTTTGAAGAATCTAAAATATAAGACATGTTTTCAGTTATTTCACACTTTTTTGTTAAGTACATAATTCCATATGTGTTCATTCATAGTTTTGATGCCTTCGGTGAGAATCTACAATGTAAATAGTCATGAAAATAAAAAGGAAACGCATTGAATGAGAAGGTGTGTCCAAACTTTTGGCCTGTACTGTAGTTCGCTGAAGACAAAAAGTCAAACTGAGAAACACGGGACAACAAGTGTGAAGAGCAACAACAACAAAAACCCACACGAGGACCAACAGTTATCAAAGATCTCCTTCATTGTTTTAATAGTAGACACTGTGCCACAAAAATGTCACGTCCGCAGCCACAAATCATGTGCCGAGAGTACTAATTCCAGCTATTTTTTTTTAATCATGGTCATTCGCCTCACTTGCTTTCTCTACACAATTATTTTTTGTTGCAAATCACTTCTTACATTTATGTATAAATATATACAGTTTATAGATTACTCTCGAGCTGGGATGGTGGGGTTGTTTTTTTTATTTTTCTCGTCTCTTCTCCGGGGGGGGTTTGTGGGTTGTGCTGTTTTTTTGTGTCACACACACACACACACACACACACACACACACACACACACACACACACACACACACACACACACACACACACACACACACACACACACACACACACACACACACGACGCCTCATAATGTAGCACATGCTTATTGTATTGTGAATGAATACCAGCAGAGTGTACACACGCACACACACTCTCTCTCTCACACACACACACACACACACACACACACACACACACACACACACACACGTGCACACACACGTGCACACACACGCACATGCACACTCTCACACTCACACACGCACATGCACACACGCACACGAGCCGAATATATAGAGAGAGATATATACAGGAATGTTGAACTGCTATCATACAAAGTGGACTCTTTTTAAAAAGTAAGACGTCCCGGGACGACTGTGGGCATGTGAGAGAGGGTGGGTGTGTGTGTGTGTGTGTGTGTGTGTGTGTGTGTGTGTGTGTGTGTGTGGGGGATATGCCGACAACACAAGAGCACCGAAGGCATACATGTCGCGTTATGCCGCGTTCTAGTTACCTCAGAACTCAGTTTTTAACGATGTCAAAGTCGGGAAACACGCCCCTCCTGACCTCGTGGATTTACGAGCTCGGAATAATTCTCGTATAACACATAATAGTTCAAAAATCACACATGGCTGCCTCCCCCCCCCCTCTTGTATCAACAGTTATGGACGCTGTAGTAACATAAAGTTATAAAGCACTTCTGTGTCTTACTTGTAGGGCTGTGCTCGATTGAAGAAAATCTTAGTTGACTAACATTCGATTGTATCGACTAATCGATTAGTTGATTTAATCGACAGATCTGTAAATCTGGGTTTCTCCACAAAGAGTCATGCTAAAAGGATGCATTTATTGAATAAGATAACGCCTCCTTTGCAAATTTAAACACATTTCAGAAAACATGTAATACAAGAACAAATTGCCTTAATGAAAGTAATCAAAGTAGGTTTCACGGTGATATCTGTTAAGGTAAATTGTCAACCCTTAATTCTTGTGTTTACCAGAGATGTGCTCGTACGTTTCTTGGAAATAAGTCATTCAGCATGAAAAAAAGCATCAAACATGACTAATGGACTAAAGAGATCTAAGCTGACTAATACCAAAACGAGCGATTAGTCGACTAATCCACTAAGAGGGAGCAGCCCTTACTTGTTTGTGTCACTGTCCAACTTCTATCTGTGGACATGTTGTTAACGCTGTTTGCATGCACAAAACAAAACAAGCGCAATGCGTTGTTATCAACCGGTAATGCTAACAATAGCTAACCGGGCTAGAGCTATAATGAAAACAATGAAAATCCGCATTCGACTCGGGTATGACGTCATTCCCAGTTTTAGGGCTGCTCCCTCTTAGTCGATTAGTCGACTAATCGGTGGTTTTGGTCTTAGTCAACTCAGATCTCTTTAGTCCATTAATCATGTTTGATGCTTGTTTTCATGCTGAATGACTTATTTCCAAGAAACGTACGAGCACATCTCTGGTAAACACAAGAATTAAAGTGGTGCTTTTAGCACGAATCTTTGCGGAGAAACTCAGATTTACAGATCTGTCGATTTAAATCAACTAGTCGATCAGTCGGTACAGTTGAAGGAGCGTTAGTCGACTAAGAATTAAGAATAGACCTTTTTCACGGCAGACACGTTGACAAGTCATTGCAGGAAAAGCACGGGTGTATTAAAAACCATTAATGATGGCTGCATTCCACTTAGGAGAGGTCCTCGTATTGTTCATGCTGACTCACTGAGATATCAGCCATTGAGCCATCGTTGAGGTTATCAATGTCAGCTGTGCTTTTCCTACTATGACAAGTCAACATGTCTGCTGTGAAAAAAGGTCCATTACTTCAATCGAGCACAGACTTACCGGTTACAGGCTTCCGAGTTCAGAAGTAAATAGAAACGCGGCATTAATCTCCTGCCACAAAAGGCACTGGCACGTTTTCTTTTCGTTAGCGGGGAGTATGGGAGATTGGGGTGACACCGTGAAGTTAAAAGCAAAAGTGACGTTTTCCGGTCTTGTCTCTCGAGTAGTTTGAGCAGCAGGAAGTCATCTCGCTATCAATCACGACTGACTGCGTCACAACCGCTCACATGCGCAAAAAAACAAAACAGAGAATGTGCGATCCGCTCCGAAAACATGCATGAATGATGCTGGTTTTTAAATTTTTTTTTTTTTTATTTAAGCATGTGCTTCATTTGAAGTGCTTTACCGATTCGTATATATCTGGAGGACATTCAGGGTGGGAATTGAAAAAGTCATGCTGTTTTTCGTTTTTTTGTTATACCACAGCTAAAATAGCTGGGTTTTTTTCTTCCGTTTTTTGAAAAAAAGTGACACGTTTGAAACCCCCCCCAAAAAAGGGAAGAACGGGCGATTAAAAACAAAAAAAAACTTACCAAAAGCTGTATATGTGTGTTTTCACTTTTTTTTTTTTCATTGGTTAACTTCACACACTGTTAAAAATTGTATACATTTTAAGTTTTTATCCAGTATGAGTGTGTTTTTGGTGAAAAAGAAAAAAAGAAAAACAGAATCGCCCAAGTGTGTTTTCTGTGGGGGTTATGGATGGGCTAACCGTCGTATTGCTGACTCTCAAAAGGGTGGGGTGGGATTATGGTGTTAAGAGCTGCACACACACTTACACACCGGTCCATTTTAAAGTCTCTCTCTCTCTTTCTTTCCCTCTCTCTCTCTCTCTCTGGTTCTCTTTCCCTGTGGAGCATGGTAACATTGAGACTGGTAGTGGGCTCGGGGGTGGATTCAGGGTTTTTTCTTCTTCTCCTTCTTCTTCCCTCCCACCCCTGGGGGGTTAGGGGTTGGGAGGGGTTGTGGTGGGGGTGGTTTAGATGGTGGTGGGGGGTCCTCAGCAGCAGCCTCCGGACGAGGTGTTGACCGGCTTGCTCTGGATCTTGACATTGGACTTCTCCGAGGAGTTGGCCGTGGCCCCGGGGCCCATCCTCTTCTTGATCTCGGCCGCCATGGTCATGAAAGCCTGCTCCACGTTGGTGGCGCTCTTGGCGCTCGTCTCCAGGAAGGGGATTCCCAAGTTGTCGGCAAATTCCTGGCAAGCGGAGAGAGAGAGAAAAAAAGAGCAGAGAACGTGAGCGGAGTGCAGAGGTGAAGGAGTTCCTGCTCGTCTCCCTCTCACAGATGCTGCGTTACGATCCAAAGTGTACAGTACAGGCCAAAAGTTTGGACACACCTTCTCATTCAATGTGTTTCCTTTTTATTTTCATGACTATTTACATTGTAGATTCTCACTGAAGGCATCAAAACTATGAATGAACACATATGGAATTATGTACTTAACAAAAAAGTGTGAAATAACTGAAAACATGTCTTATATTTTAGATTCTTCAAAGTAGCTCCCCCCTTTGCTTTTTTTATTAATAAGGGAAATAATTCCACTAATGAACCCTGACAAAGCACACCTGTGAAGGTAAAACCATTTCAGGTGACTACCTCATGAAGCTCATTGAGAGAACACCAAGGGTTTGCAGAGTTATCAAAAAAAGCAAAGGGTGGCGACTTTGAAGAATCTAAAATATAAGACATGTTTTCAGTTATTTCACACTTTTTTGTTAAGTACATAATTCCATATGTGTTCATTCATAGTTTTGATGCCTTCAGTGAGAATCTACAATGTAAATAGTCATGAAAATAAAAAGGAAACGCATTTGAATGAGAAGGTGTGTCCAAACTTTTGGCCTGTACTGTATATAAACAGCAACTGTTTACATTACAAAAAATGCCTTGGTTACCTTGTTTCAAGCCATTCTAGCGCGGTATAGAAAGCCTGCAGGAAGACTCGGCTCGATTTGTGCCAGTTCTCATCAATATTCAACCAGCTAAGCTGTTTGACTCGGATTGGCTAACAGCTAGCCAATGAGAGCCTGGCTGTCAGCATCCTTTACCGAGCGCAACTAGGCGAGCTCATGAATAGTAATGAGGTCAGGCAGTATGATGTCAGACTGACCAGCTGTTGTGATTGGTCTGATTTCTCTGCTTATTTCTGTTCAGTGGCTAGAGCTGACAGAGGAGGTAGCAGTTCATTTTCACATTCACAACATAACACAAACACACATATGGACCTGACAGATTTCAAAAAATGCAAATTAAAACGGTTTTGTATGGCAGGGCACCTTTAAAAACATGTATGCTGTTGGTTACAGCGAGGCGCGATGGCTGATGGGTAATCTTTGCTCGTGAGTTTCATGCAGAGCGATTAAATGATGTTCAGTTGTTCCCGACACAGTTTTGCAGTTCCCTTTTGAACGGAGCATGTTTTCTCCCTACGGTTTGGATTCTTAACATACAACTTAACATGGCGGATACCCTACAGGGGGGGGGGTCAAACTCATTTTCCCAGAGGGCCACACTGGAAAAAGAGAATCACACCGAGGGCCAGACATGTATAAAGTTCATTGACATGGTTTTGTCACTTTTTTGTTACATTTTGGTAGCTTTTCTCCTCATTTTTGTTGCGACTTTTTTGTGGCTTTCTCAAACATTTGTCACCTTTTTGTAAATTTGTTGCTTTTTCTGACATTTTTGTACGCTTTTTGTCGCATTTTTGTTGACATGAAGCCCTACGAAAGTCACCAGAAGACGTCCTTGAATAGCCTGAATATGAAAACTCTCTCTCTCTCTCTGCTTCTGGGGGAATTTCTGAGTCTCAGAATCTGCAAATCTGCCCAAATTCGGCTTTTGAACGTCAGGTAATTGCAGTTTAAAAATCACTTTCCTGTGTTTTTGGATCGGCGCACAACTAGGCGAGCCCAAATGTATTGTGAACCCAAATTGATATACAGGCCGGATCTAAATCTGCAATGCGTAAAGAACATTGCCACGCAAAGTGTGAAATTTACCAACTTGTACTTACACTTAGGAATGAAAAATATCCATGTAAGACAGTGGTTCATTTATGTTGTGTTTAAACCTCCTACCGCTAGATGGCTCTGCTGAGACACACAACTAGTGTCTAACAGTGCCTAGCAGGTCCTAGCAGTGCCTGACTTTTTGCTAGAAGCTAACAACGTAGCTATGGCTGAACTTTAGCATATTAACATTAGCTCACTAAGAACCTGGGAACCACAATCCCAAACTGGCAGTTAGATTTTCTGTGTACTGAATTGTTGAACTAAAGTAAACTTCTTTATTTACTTTATGAACATTGTGTCTTTTTTTTTAAATATTAGTTTTTCTAAAATTATACTTAAACATCCCAATATATCGCCTTACGCACAGTGACGAAATATATTGCAATACATTGAATCGTGATCTGTGTGTCACGATACGTACGGTATCGCCAGATTAGAGACTAATGCTTAACTCATTATCCTTTTAGATACAGATATTTAAATACAAAAGTGAGACTGCTGGATTTTGATTCTTGTAGCAAAGCGTCTCACAGCCATAGGCGCCGATTTATGTTTTTCCTCCGTGGGTGCTCACGCCTTTTAAAAGAAAAAGTAGTCAAAAAATATTTTGCATTTCAGAACCTTTGGAAATGGACAGCGGCCGACAGGAACACACACGCCTATTAACTGGATACTAATGCCGTAAAGTAGGTTATCTTTCAACTCAGGACAGCTCCACTTCTCACACATACAGAGAGGATTGGAGATGAGAAGTTTAAATGATAGGCAACAGCGATCAGCTTCGTGGGAAATTAAGAATCACTAAAGGAGGCGTTTTCATCTGTGAGATGCTGCGATTGGTGGATAGGATATGGAGCAGAGGGACTGACAGCGACATAACCAATCACACTGCGACAGACGCTCCACTTAGCACCAACTGCAAATGTTTAATTTGAAATGAATGTAGCCTGCTGTCAGCCTGGCACAAGTGGGTGCTCAAGTGTTTACCGTGGGAGCACCCACGGCATCGGCGCCTGTGCTCGCCGCTGTGTGGTCGTACCTTAGCCGTGGTGTAATCCACAACCTTCTTTGTTGTGAGGTCACACTTGTTGCCTACTAGCAGCTTGTTGACGTTCTCGCTGGCGTAGCGGTCGATCTCCTGCAGCCACTGTTTGACATTATTGAAGGACTCCTGAGGGACACACGGAGAAGAAAGACAGACAACGGATATTAAAAAACAAATACTAGAGCTGCAAAAGACAAATCGATAAGTCAAATCAATTTATTTGTATAGCACATTTAAAAAGGTCCCATGACATGGTGCTCTTTGGATGCTTTTATATAGACCTTAGTGGTCCCCTAATACTGTATCTGAAGTCTCTTTTATATAGGCCTTAGTGGTCCCCTAATACTGTATCTGAAGTCTCTTTTATATAGACCTTAGTGGTCCCTTAATACTGTATCTGAAGTCTCTTTTATATAGGCCTTAGTGGTCCCCTAATACTGTATCTAAAGTCTCTTTTATATAGACCTTAGTGGTCCCTTAATACTGTATCTGAAGTCTCTTTTATATAGACCTTAGTGGTCCCTAATACTGTATCTGAAGTCTCTTTTATATAGACCTTAGTGGTCCCTAATACTGTATCTGAAGTCTCTTTTATATAGACCTTAGTGGTCCCCTAATACTGTATCTGAAGTCTCTTTTATATAGACCTTAGTGGTCCCCTAATACTGTATCTGAAGTCTCTTTTATATAGACCTTAGTGGTCCCCTAATACTGTATCTGAAGTCTCTTTTATATAGGCCTTAGTGGTCCCCTAATACTGTATCTGAAGTCTCTTTGATATAGACCTTAGTGGTCCTCTAATACTGTATCTGAAGTCTCTTTTATATAGACCTTAGTGGTCCCCTAATACTGTATCTGAAGTCTCTTTTATATAGACCTTAGTGGTCCTCTAATACTGTATCTGAAGTCTCTTTTATATAGACCTTAGTGGTCCTCTAATACTGTATCTGAAGTCTCTTTTATATAGACCTTAGTGGTCCCCTAATACTGTATCTGAAGTCTCTTTTATATAGACCTTAGTGGTCCTCTAATACTGTATCTGAAGTCTCTTTTATATAGACCTTAGTGGTCTCCTAATACTGTATCTGAAGTCTCTTTTATATAGACCTTAGTGGTCCTCTAATACTGTATCTGAAGTCTCTTTGATATAGACCTTAGTGGTCTCCTAATACTGTATCTGAAGTCTCTTTTATATAGACCTTAGTGGTCCCCTAATACTGTATCTGAAGTGTCTTTTATATAGACCTTAGTGGTCCCCTAATACTGTATCTGAAGTGTCTTTAATATAGACCTTAGTGGTCCCCTAATACTGTATCTGAAGTCTCTTTTATATAGACCTTAGTGGTCCTCTAATACTGTATCTGAAGTCTCTTTTATATAGACCTTAGTGGTCCTCTAATACTGTATCTGAAGTCTCTTTTATATAGACCTTAGTGGTCCTCTAATACTGTATCTGAAGTCTCTTTTATAAAGACCTTAGTGGTCCTCTAATACTGTATCTGAAGTCTCTTTTATATAGACCTTAGTGGTCCCCTAATACTGTATCTGAAGTCTCTTTGAAAGCCATGATGTCTCGCCAAATTCTCTGGGCGGGCAAATCACAGAAAGGGGAGGTAACCTATCCCCTTATGACCTCATAAGGAGAAGATTCCAATTGGTCCATCTGAGCTTTCATTTTTCTCAAAAGGCAGAGCAGGATACCCAGGGCTCGGTTTACACCTATCACCATTTCTAACCACTGGGGGACCATAGGCATGCTGGGGGAACTCATATTAATGTTAAAATCACCTCATGAAGTGAAATGGTCATGCTGTGGGACCTTTAAAAGAACAGTTAAACCAAAGTGCTTTATAGGTAGAGCAGGGAAGGCAGAAAGAGTATGCCTTAAATATATAAGACATAATCAAGTGTGCAAGGTACCATGAATATAGTTAGTCAGTAAGTTGTCATATATAAAATTAATCCCCCAAATACTTTGATAATCGATAAATCGGTGCGAGTAACTTTATATGAAGAAAAACTAAATCTTGTGTGATGTCAGCTCGTTAAATGTGAATATTTTCTAGTTTCTTCTCTCCGCTGTGACAGTAACCTAAATATCTTTGAGTCATATGTGTCCTTCCTTTATTTCCTAAGATGATTTGTTGATCTCATGTACTTTTCATGTTGATTTTCAACCCAGTTCAGACCAAAGACTTGTGAGTTGAAAGCTGCCAGTTCACACCAATGACACAAACTAATTTCCGACTTCTGGGCTTTTTGTAGCTGGACATATCATTTGCTGCGTCTAAATATGAACGTGGATAACGTTAGTGATAGCGAGATGCATGCTGCGGTTACATTTCTAGTGATTCACAGCTTTGTCCGAGGCTCTCCCTCTCTTCAGTCACTCTCTAGCAGTGCTGCACAATACATCGTTATCACATTGTGCATTTTTTCCTCATATCGTGCAACCCTAATCTCTAACTCGCTCCACTGTTCGTGGGATGCTCCCTGAATTCTTTTTAAAGCTTTTTCTACTTTAGTTTAGAAAACATATGTGTATATACACTCATCTAAAGGATTATTAGGAACACTAATTATAATAAAATATATATAACAATTATCTAATCAACCAATCACATTGCAGCTGCTTCAATGTATTTAGGGGTGTGGTCCAGGTCTAGACTATCTCCTGAACTCCAAACTGAATGTCAGAATGGGAACGAAAGGTGATCTAAGCCACTTTGAGCGTGGCGTGGTTGTTGGTGCCAGACGGGCTGGTCTGCTCAGTTATGGTGCTTTTCCATTACATGGTACCTACTCGCCTCGCCTTTTTTTGGTTTTCCATTACGAAAAAAAGTACCTGGTACCTGCTAACAGATACTTTTTTTTCGCACCTCCTCAGTCGAGGTTCCAAGCGAGCTGAGGCGAGCTGAGAAGGTGACGTGAAACCCTGCAGGCTGCTGATTGGTCGGAAAGAATCGTCACTGATCACCGCATTGCCAGCGACAGACGGCATTTTTAAATAGTTTAGCCAGCGGTGTTTTTTTGCTGCCGGAGGCTCCACGCAGAGCTTTCTCCGTAGCATACAAGTGGCCTGATGGTTATACTGGTGCGCTGGTGTGTGTAATGTGTGATGTGTGTGTGTCGAGTCGCCGTATGTGTGCGTGTGGGGAGCTGGTGAGCGAGGGAGAAGTGAGAGAGTGACGGCGATTATCTCCGCAGCGAGTAGCGACTCTAGAGTCATATATATGAGAGAAACAAAGCGAGTAGCGACTCTAGTCATATATATGTGAGAGAAACAAAGCGAGTAGCGACTCTAGAGTCATATATATGTGAGAGAAACAAAGCCAGTAGTGACTCTAGAGTCATATATATGTGAGAGAAACAAAGCGAGTAGCGACTCTAGAGTCATATATATGTGAGAGAAACAAAGCGAGTAGCGACTCTAGAGTCATATATATGTGAGAGAAACAAAGCGAGTAGCGACTCTAGAGTCATATATATGTGAGAGAAACAAGTAGCGACTCTAGAGTCATATATATGTGAGAGAAACAAAGCGAGTAGAGACTCTAGAGTCATATATATGTGAGAGAAACAAAGCGAGTAGCGACTCTAGAGTCATATATATGTGAGAGAAACAAAGCGAGTAGCGACTCTAGAGTCATATATATGTGAGAGAAACAAAGCGAGTAGAGACTCTAGAGTCATATATATGTGAGAGAAACAAAGCGAGTAGCGACTCTAGAGTCATATATATGTGAGAGAAACAAAGCGAGTAGAGACTCTAGAGTCATATATATGTGAGAGAAACAAAGCGAGTAGCGACTCTAGAGTCATATATATATATGTGAGAGAAACAAAGCGAGTAGCGACTCTAGAGTCATATATATGTGAGAGAAACAAAGCGAGTAGCGACTCTAGAGTCATATATATGTGAGAGAAACAAAGCGAGTAGAGACTCTAGAGTCATATATATGTGAGAGAAACAAAGCGAGTAGCGACTCTAGAGTCATATATATGTGAGAGAAACAAAGCGAGTAGCGACTCTAGAGTCATATATATGTGAGAGAAACAAAGGGAGTAGCGACTCTAGAGTCATATATATGTGAGAGAAACAAAGCGAGTAGAGACTCTAGAGTCATATATATGTGAGAGAAACAAAGCGAGTAGCGACTCTAGAGTCATATATATGTGAGAGAAACAAAGCGAGTAGCGACTCTAGAGTCATATATATGTGAGAGAAACAAGTAGCGACTCTAGAGTCATATATATGTGAGAGAAACAAAGCGAGTAGAGACTCTAGAGTCATATATATGTGAGAGAAACAAAGCGAGTAGAGACTCTAGAGTCATATATATGTGAGAGACACAAAGCGAGTAGCGACTCTAGAGTCATATATATGTGAGAGAAACAAAGCGAGTAGCGACTCTAGAATCATATATATGTGAGAGAAACAAAGCGAGTAGAGACTCTAGAGTCGTATATATGTGAGAGAAACAAAGCGAGTAGCGACTCTAGAGTCATATATATGTGAGAGAAACAAAGCGAGTAGCGACTCTAGAGTCATATATATGTGAGAGAAACAAAGCGAGTAGCGACTCTAGAGTCATATATATGTGAGAGAAACAAAGCGAGTAGAGACTCTAGAGTCATATATATGTGAGAGAAACAAAGCGAGTAGCGACTCTAGAGTCATATATATGTGAGAGAAACAAAGCGAGTAGCGACTCTAGAGTCATATATATGTGAGAGAAACAAAGCGAGTAGCGACTCTAGAGTCATATATATATATATGTGAGAGAAACAAAGCGAGTAGCGACTCTAGAGTCATATATATGTGAGAGAAACAAAGCGAGTAGCGACTCTAGAGTCATATATATGTGAGAGAAACAAAGCGAGTAGAGACTCTAGAGTCATATATATGTGAGAGAAACAAAGCGAGTAGCGACTCTAGAGTCATATATATGTGAGAGAAACAAAGCGAGTAGCGACTCTAGAGTCATATATATGTGAGAGAAACAAAGCGAGTAGAGACTCTAGAGTCATATATATGTGAGAGAAACAAAGCGAGTAGAGACTCTAGAGTCATATATATGTGAGAGAAACAAAGCGAGTAGCGACTCTAGAGTCATATATATATGTGAGAGAAACAAAGCGAGTAGAGACTCTAGAGTCATATATATGTGAGAGAAACAAAGCGAGTAGCGACTCTAGAGTCATATATATGTGAGAGAAACAAAGCGAGTAGCGACTCTAGAGTCATATATATGTGAGAGAAACAAAGCGAGTAGCGACTCTAGAGTCATATATATGTGAGAGAAACAAAGCGAGTAGAGACTCCAGAGTCATATATATGTGAGAGAAACAAAGCGAGTAGCGACTCTAGAGTCATATATATGTGAGAGAAACAAAGCGAGTAGCGACTCTAGAGTCATATATATGTGAGAGAAACAAAGCGAGTAGAGACTCTAGAGTCATATATATGTGAGAGAAACAAAGCGAGTAGAGACTCTAGAGTCATATATATGTGAGAGAAACAAAGCGAGTAGCGACTCTAGAGTCATATATATATATGTGAGAGAAACAAAGCGAGTAGCGACTCTAGAGTCATATATATGTGAGAGAAACAAAGCGAGTAGAGACTCTAGAGTCATATATATGTGAGAGAAACAAAGCGAGTAGCGACTCTAGAGTCATATATATGTGAGAGAAACAAAGCGAGTAGCGACTCTAGAGTCATATATATGTGAGAGAAACAAAGCGAGTAGAGACTCTAGAGTCATATATATGTGAGAGAAACAAAGCGAGTAGAGACTCTAGAGTCATATATATGTGAGAGAAACAAAGCGAGTAGCGACTCTAGAGTCATATATATGTGAGAGAAACAAAGCGAGTAGCGACTCTAGAGTCATATATATGTGAGAGAAACAAAGCGAGTAGAGACTCTAGAGTCATATATATGTGAGAGAAACAAAGCGAGTAGCGACTCTAGAGTCATATATATGTGAGAGAAACAAAGCGAGTAGCGACTCTAGAGTCATATATATGTGAGAGAAACAAAGCGAGTAGAGACTCTAGAGTCATATATATGTGAGAGAAACAAAGCGAGTAGAGACTCTAGAGTCATATATATGTGAGAGAAACAAAGCGAGTAGCGACTCTAGAGTCATATATATGTGAGAGAAACAAAGCGAGTAGAGACTCTAGAGTCATATATATGTGAGAGAAACAAAGCGAGTAGAGACTCTAGAGTCATATATATGTGTTCACGGTGGGAAATCTGGAGCAGTAAACGTTAACTATCTCTTTGATATCATGTTGTTCACGGAGACAGAGAACCAGGAAATGCGGCGGGGATTTGTCAATGGGAAAGCAAGCTACTAAGCCACGCCCACGGCAGTCGCTATGACAACCAGCCACGCTGAGGCGATTCTTAAAATCTGCAATGGAAAACGGACGCGAGGCGAGGCGAGGCGAGTAGGTACTGGTAATGGAAAAACACCTTTACTGGGATTTTAACGCACAACCATTTCTAGGGTTTACAAAGAATGGTCTGAAGAAGGAAAAACATCCCGTATGCTGCAGTCCTGGGGGGTGAAAATGCCTCGTTGATGCTGGAGGTCAGAGGAGAATGGGCCGACTGATTCCAGCTGATAGAAGATCAACTTTGACTCAAATAACCACTCGTTACAACCGAGGTATGCAGCAAAGCATTTGTGAAGCCACAACACAAACAACCTTGAGGCAGATGGGCTACACCAGCAGAAGACCCCACTGGGTACCACTCATCTCCACTAAAAATAGGAAAATGGGGCTACAATTTGCACAAGCTCACCAAAATTGGGACAGTTGAAGACTGTAAAAATGTTGCCTGGTCTGATGAGTCTCAATTTCTGATGGTAAAGTCAGAATTTGGCGTAAACAGAATGAGAACATGGATCCATCATGCCTTGTTACCTCTGGGCAAGCTGGTGGTGGTAATGGGGGTGTAATGGTGTGGGGGGGGTCCCGTTCACCTTCAGAACTGCCTTAATTCTTCGTGGCATTGATTCAACAAGGTGCTGGAAGCCTTCTTTAGAAATGTTGGCCCATATTGATAGGATAGGGTCAAACACGATATTAGTATGGTGTTCCTAATAATCCTTCAGGTGAGTGTCTATATTCTTATGTTTTTACCTCCTTTGCTCTGTACAGCATTGTAGTTCTCCGAAAATCTCTTTTAAATCCAAGCAAAACTGGTATTGTAACTGAAATTCCCTGAAAGCTAACTAATCGATATCCAATAGAATCGGAAATGTAATCGAATCGGGGGGCCTTGTGAATCGGAATCAAATCAATTTGGGAAATCAGTGGTGACACCCAGCCCTAATAAATACAGAGTTATCTTATCCAACGTATTTAAATAATCATTAGCTTCACTACGTGTGTGTGTTCTTGTTTAACTATATTCGTGGGGTCCAAAAACCAGGAGTCCAGTATACTTGTGGGGTCCCGACAGCTTTGTGGGGCCAAAATGCTGGACCCCACAAGTTTTAGGACTTGGTTTTAGGATTAGGGATAGAATTATGTTATTTGTTTAGGTTAGGGTTAAAACGCAGCGCCCAGAATGGGTGCTACGAGGGGCACGGGCACAAGGGGACCACTGGTGTGAATAAAACACTTTAAAGAGCTCCTTAAAAAAACGGGTTCGGTTAAATAAAAAAGACGGGACCGTTTAAAAAAATGGCCAGATATTAAAAGAAGGTTAAAAGAACCACTGGACAGGAAGGACAGCGGGAATTTAAAACTTTAAATAAAAGGTAACTACCACATCTACCCTGGTGTCTCTCCCAGAGAAATATCAAAGTAAAAAAATTATTAAAAACACCAACATGTATACATACATATATACAGTTGTGTAATAAATCAATAAAAATATAAAAAAGCCTGGTGTCCAAATATAAAATAAATTCTATTCCAATATTAAAACCATGTAATTTAAATTAAAAAATTAAGACAAAAAAAAGGGGGTCATAAATACTGAGTTACTTGCTCTTGAGGTTAAAAATATCTATACACATACCATTCAGAGTTAATAAGTGCTATGTTTAAAAGTGCTTTATTAGGGTGAGGGTAAGGGTTAAGGTTAGGCATTTAGTTGTGATGGTTAAGGTGAGGGTAAGGGTTAAGGTTAGACATTTAGTTGTGATGGTTAAGGTTAGGGTAAGGGTTAAGGTTAGGCATTTAGTTGTGATGGTTAAGGTTAGGGTAAGGGTTAAGATTAGGCATTTAGTTGTGATGGTTAAGGTGAGGGTAAGGGTTAAGGTTAGGCATTTAGTTGTGATGGTTAAGGTTAGGGTAAGGGTTAAGGTTAGGCATTTAGTTGTGATGGTTAAGGTTAGTGTAAGGGTTAAGGTTAGGCATTTAGTTGTGATGGTTAAGGTTAGGGTAAGGGTTAAGGTTAGGCATTTAGTTGTGATGGTTAAGGTGAGGGTAAGGGTTAAGGTTAGGCATTTAGTTGTGATGGTTAAGGTTAGGGTAAGGGTTAAGGTTAGGCATTTAGTTGTGATGGTTAAGGTTAGTGTAAGGGTTAAGGTTAGGCATTTAGTTGTGATGGTTAAGGTTAGTGTAAGGGTTAAGGTTAGGCATTTAGTTGTGATGGTTAAGGTTAGTGTAAGGGTTAAGGTTAGGCATTTAGTTGTGATGGTTAAGGTGAGGGTAAGGGTTAAGGTTAGGCATTTAGTTGTGATGGTTAAGGTTAGTGTAAGGGTTAAGGTTAGGCATTTAGTTGTGATGGTTAAGGTTAGGGTAAGGGTTAAGATTAGGCATTTAGTTGTGATGGTTAAGGTGAGGGTAAGGGTTAAGGTTAGGCATTTAGTTGTGATGGTTAAGGTTAAGGTAAGGGGCTAGGGAATGCATTATGTCAATGACATGTCCCCACAAAGATAGTGCCACAAACTTGTGTGTTTCTGTGTGGCAGTTTTATTTAAAAGAACCTGGGGGAATGAAGAAGCCATACAGCAATAAAACAACCGGTATTCTTCCCGGAGAAGCACTGACCTGATCCGTCACATCGTAAACTACTATAATGCCGTGAGCTCCTCTGTAGTAACTGGATGTGATGGTGCGGAAGCGTTCCTGGCCGGCCGTGTCCCACTGAGAAACAAAGCAGAGGCGTCGTCAGGCCAAAACTGACACAAAGTTCATTGCTTCTTATCTGTTTACAGCCCCCGGTTACGCTGCGTTCTCCTTACAATCTGAAGTTTTATGGTCTTCCCGTCCAGCTCGATGGTCCTGATCTTGAAGTCCACACCGATGGTACTAATGTAGCTCTCTGTGTACGTGTCATCCTAGGATAACACACAAAAACACACACACACACACACAGTTGAGTGTATGACAGTGTTGTAATGTAACAAAGTACAAAATACCAGAAAGTTACTTGTAATACTTAAGAACAGTAAATATCAGATTATTTAAGACTTTAACTCAAGTAATATTCTAAAAAGTTGACTTCAACTTCTACAAGATACTTGCACATTTACTCAAGTATTGCTTTTGAGTACTAATAGAAGACTTGTGTATCGTTACATCTCTAGTAACGGAGTAGTAACAGTAGTAGTAACAGTAGTAGTAACAGAGGCTTTAAAAACAGACACTTACTGCAAACCGGAGGAGGAGACAAGACTTTCCAACACCAGAATCTCCGATCAGGAGCAGTTTGAATAAATAGTCACTGTGAGAATAGAGAGGGGGGACAGACATACAAAACAATATTACAATTAAAACACATACAGGGCATTAAATATCCCATAATATTATAACATTAGGCTCGTCACTATCATAGCTTTTTAAACAAGTGCTTTTTTGGTCAACTAACGTTTGCTCTGAACGTTTCATCAGACTCTTAATCCTGTTAACCGATTTTGTCTCATTTAAATAATATAAGTTTGATAATCTGCCAAAGAAAAAGTCCAAAACATTGTGTGTGTGTGTGTGTGTGTGTGAGAGATAGAGAGTGAGTGAGTGAGTGTGTGTAACTGTGTGTGTGTGTGTGTGTGTGTGTGTGTGTGTGTGTGTGTGTGTGTGAGTGAGTGAGTGTGTGTAACTGTGTGTGTGTGTGTGTGTGTGTGAGTGAGTGAGTGAGTGAGTGAGTGTAACTGTGTGTTTGTATCCATGTGTGCAAGTGTGACACTGTGTGTGTGTGTGAGAGAGAGTGAGTGTAACTGTGTGTGTGTGTGTGTGTGTGTGTGTGTGTGTGAGTGAGTGAGAGAGAGAGAGAGAGAGAGAGTGTAACTGTGTGTGTGTGTGTGAGAGAGAGAGAGTGAGTGTAACTGTGTGTGTGAGAGAGTGAGTGTAACTGTGTGTGTGAGAGAGTGAGTGTAACTGTGTGTGTGAGAGAGTGAGTGAGTGTAACTGTGTGTGTGAGAGAGTGAGTGAGTGTAACTGTGTGTGTGAAAGAGTGAGTGAGTGTAACTGTGTGTGTGAGAGAGTGAGTGTAACTGTGTGTGTGAGAGAGTGAGTGTAACTGTGTGTGTGAGAGAGTGAGTGAGTGTAACTGTGTGTGTGAGAGAGTGAGTGAGTGTAACTGTGTGTGTGAGAGAGTGAGTGTAACTGTGTGTGTGAGAGAGTGAGTGTAACTGTGTGTGTGAGAGAGTGAGTGTAACTGTGTGTGAGAGAGAGTGAGTGAGAGTAACTGTGTGTGTGTCTGTATCCATGTGTGCAAATGTGACACTGTGTGTGTGTGTTTGTGTGTGAGAGACTGTGTGTATGTGCACACGCGTGTGTGTGTGAGAGAGAGTGAGTGTGACTGTGTGTGTGTGTGTGTGTGTGTGTGTGTCTGTGCGAGTGCGTTTGTGTTCATGTGTATGTGTGTGCGTTGCATTCCCAATAAGATATTTTCCTTACATCTTGCAGCCCTACAAACTAAAACATGATTCATCAACTCATAAAAACATCTAAAGTAATCAATAAAGTACTTGTTAGTTCTAACAACTGTACAGCTGAACAACTTGTAACAAGCTAAATAGTGTAGTAATGTTCAACTAGGTTGATAAAAACGTTTACATTCAGGTTATTTCTGAAGCAAAAACACCTCAAAAAAACATTCTTAGGTTGAGTTTCTCAAATATCTGAAGTTTTTCTTTGTTTTATATAACTGTGAACTGAATATATTTGGGTTTTGGACCGTTGGTCAGTCAAAACAGCCATTTTACGGAGTCAACCACTAATCTACTATTCCAAACAATCGATATATTGACCCTTACTACACATATTTTGTTAGCTGCTAGCTAGCCTTTACTTAGGTAAAATAGCTTTATGCTGATTAAATGACTAATGTATTAATCGAAACAATCGATATAGTGACTTATACTATAAATACTCGTTAGTTGCAGCCGTGTTGTTGTGAAGCAACACTGGCGTTACCTAACCACTTAACGTTACTCCACATCATCAGGAGCAAATTCAGTAACTTCCGGTTTGCTTTGGATAGCTAGCTAGCGCTAGATTAACACCGAAATTACCGATACACCCACACCAGATCAGTAAACACATATCGAGTAGCTTCGTGTTTATTGACAGGACTGTGAACCATCAAACTGTCACGTATTTGCCCAAACTATCTCAATAACAAACCCAGCCCCGCAACAGTGTCCGGTAACGCTACGTAACGTTAGCTATTCAGTCAGCTAGCTAGCCAACTAGCGTTAGCCGCTAATGCTACTTCCATTCCAGTTGCCATAGTGAGCGCACAAACTCCGTCGAACGTGACACTGGATAATTTGTCGTTTTCATCGGTGTTATATTGACCAGAAAATGTTGACTAACGTGAGCTTCGTGATAAATATCAACGCTGTCATTTGACGGTGCGTACACGCCACCACAGCCCTTTAGCTCGCCGCTAGCTTAGCAACCCAAGACAAAGCAGCTGACGTTCATTTTGTACACAGTCGCGCTAACGTTAGCTTAGCTTCCCCTCCCCGGCTAAGCTAACGTTAGCTTAGCTTCCCCCCCCCGGCTAAAGCTGACAGCTCAACCGGACCTGTCATTGTCGACTTTAAAAAATCACACTTACTATTCTGGATTCATCGTTGACTACGGGTTATAAACTGTTGTTACTGTGAATGCAGCTGGATATCGTCGCAGATTAACCTTAAAGTTGGCTGCGTAGTGAAGAAAATACACCGTTTTGGGGTTTTTTTTTGGTCAGGAACTGGCTAAACTGGTTGTCGCAGCCAGAACAGCATAATCGAATCAAATATGGCTGTCAGGAGTACATACCCGGACATACCAGAGGCTATGAATCATGGGTAGTGTAGTCTTGTTACAATGGGCGTTAACACAGCAGTCAGGTAAAATAATATTATTAATACGTTTATTTAATATAGCAAATGTTTACAGATTAAAGTCACAAAGAGAGTAAAAGATAAAATGTATAAAAAAAAAAATAAAGGCAAATAGTGTATGAAGAGTAACAAACAGTAAAATATAAACAGAAAAAAATAAATTATCGTAAAATAAAAATAAATTATCGTAAAATTAAGTAAACTAAAACTTAAAGTGACTATATGTGACTTTTAAATGTTTCTGAAACTGTATAATTTTTCATCCGATGATCATAAATTACCAACAGTGAAAAGAACGTTTTTTTTTAAATTAAAATTCATCTGCCCGCTCCAATTCCTTCCACGTAGACTTAAACAGGGCTGTCCGACAGCAAAGTGAAACTGTGAAAATATTCTAAATATAATGTAAATGTAAACTGATTTTGTGGATTTCAGGTGGTCCTTTTTTAAAGTGTCTTAATTGTGTTTAGCTGCTGGCCCCGTCCACAGCTTAGTGCTTAGTTTCTGTGTCGGTAGTCCTGCCTGCTTTTCCAAACTGGGAGCGTGCCGACTGTCATCTACTGTAGCTTAAACACTGGCTATGGAGAAGTAGCTACAACCTCACTTCAAAAGATCTGAACTATCCCTTTAATATTGTAGCTGGTAAAGGTGGAGCTCATTTAATAACGTATCATCATGCATGCATTAGTTGATGTAGGCTGATGTAGTGTTATGTATTAATAATCTAAATCTACAAAGTAACTTAATCAACTAAAATCATTAAAAAGTACGATATTTATCTCTGAGATGGTAGAAGTAGCATAACATGGAAACACATTGTACTTTAGTACAATACTTTTTACTCCACTACATTAATCTAATACCTTGAGTTACCTTACAGATTCATATTAATAATTCAACTCGCGTCACAGATTTTTCCAACTGCTTTTATTTTATTCTACAAACAATGCAAAAAAGAAAAAGAAAAATGTAATTAATGTGAGAAACACAGATTGTAAAAATGATTGATCTGTTACAATCCAGCATTTTTATATGTACACTGATCAGGCCATTACAAGTACTGTATACATACATTACACCTTTAATTTCTTGTTTCTGTTTAACTTTATGACATGATGTTTTGGCGAGCTCGTGGACAGTTAATGCAGTATTTAGATTAGATAAGATTAGACTATAGCCCTGATTTTTTTTTTTTAAGATCATTTAAATCGTTGAAAATACAGAACAGATAAACACAAATTGAACAAGAACAAAAACCCTCTCCCACCCGCCCTCCTAATTCTTGTGGCGCTGAGGCCATTTGGTCTGATATTTGTGCTGCTGTGTTTTTCCATAGGTCTATAGCCAATGACTTGGCTTTTTTAATCCTTGCTGTAGAGAGCTCAAACATAACTATGTCCAGAAAATACGCCAACCACTGCTTTATGCAAAGCGAGTGGGTGGAGGTGAAGCCAGTGTTGGGCTATCATTGGGCTAGCCAAATTTTCTTCTGTCTCCCAAGCAGGTGTAATTTAAAGTCGTCGTTAAGTAACAAAACAATCGGGTCAGTAGCAATTCGACACCCTATCACATAAGATATTATTAATGTTGTTTTCCCCTTCAGAATCTTTAAAGTTTTAAAAAACAATGTAAGACACATTTATCAGATGCAATAATAAAGCTATGTGAAACTTATATTGAGTAAAATATGCACCCATCATTCTAGGATCTACACCTCAGTACTGTAAATGTCCATCATTCAAACACATTTCAACTCACTTCCAGACACATTATGAGGCCTACAAGGTTTGCAGGGGTTAAAACCTATGTGTTGCAGCAGTGAGTAACAGTGGGATACATTGAAGGTAGTCTCGCATTGCCCAGATCTTCCTCCACAGTGCTGCAAAGGAAGGTCTGGCTAGTCCACACAGTTTTCCGGGATGGGAGAAAAAAACGTGCTCTGGTTTATTGGCATTTCTTTAAACCAATCACAGTCGTCTTGGGCGGTGCCGGACAGAGCAGCGGCGCCGCTGCAAAATAGCCTCGTTTTGGTGGAACGTGTACTTTTCAAAGGTTGAAACTCAGAGTGGACAGATAGTCTAGCTAGCTGTCTGGATTTACCCTGCAGAGATCTGAGGAGCAGTTAACCATAGTCCTCATAAATCCACCGGAGGTTAGAACGCCAACACAAAGAAAGAGGAAGGGGACGGACATCCAGCCGAAATGAGGGACATCCGGGAGAATTTCCGGCGGCACCTGAACAATCCCGGAAAAGAAACGTTGTTGATATAGACTACATTGAAGGTAAACATGCAGGCTGTTCTCATTAACCATTCGTACATCATATAGCTACGAAAAAGTACTGACTACTACTAAAGCACTGTAATTTGTATGTGTTACATGTATTTTTCCTGTAAGGATCACATTAACTGCTTCTGTATAAAGCGTCCATTATTCTCGCCATTCCCGATCTGTAGGGCGACAGTGTGGCCTCATGGGAGTGCTGTAACTGTTTATACTTGCGCGTGGTGGTCGCGACACTAGTTGCAGTCTTCTCCTGAACAGAGGTGTCGCAACTGAGCAAAGACTACAGACTTTGCAATTTCTACGGACTAAACGAAGAAGTAAAAGGTAAACAACGGCAGAACTGGCAGCAGCAGCATTGACGTCAATGTCAACAGTGGCTGAGATGAGATAGGAGTCAATGAATGAGGAAGAACAGCTGCTTTTAAGCCTGCTTGCAAAGACACAAAGGTGTAATGTTGGTCCTTTGAATAACGGCAGACATAAATATGGTGAGTTCAATATCCTTGTGACACAAATGAGGATGATAGACGAAGAGAAGCACTTTGAATACTTCAGAATGTCTGCACAACCATTCAATGACCTAGTTTCTCGTATCAAGCCTTTAATTCACCATAAAAGAGCTCATCTTAACCCTCTAAGTTTACAAGAGAGAACTCGTCCAATGCTTCTGTTTCCGCTTTGACCTCTGATCTACGTCATTTTTACGTCAAATTGTCGCGCGCCAGGTCGGGAACGGTGACTGTAAAAAGGCCTTAAGAGCAGAGGTGGGTAGAGTAGCCAAAAATTGTACTCAAGTAAAAGTACTGTTACTTCAGAATAATATGACTCAAGTAAAAGTAAAAAGTAGTCATCCAAATAATTACTTGAGTAAGAGTAAAAAAGTACTTGGTGAAAAAACTACTCAAGTACTGAGTAACTGTTGAGTAACGTCTGATTTATTTTTAACACAAGCATTCAATCAGACGGACAAAAAATACAAAATAATCATATTTAGACAAATTATAGTTCATCCAATCAATTAAATTAATTTAAAGTAATTAATTAATTATAAAATAGCTTAAATTAAAATAATCCAGGTAAATTCAAGTACTTAAAAAATAATATCAATAAAATAATAATACATAAAAAATAAATAAGCACAAGTAACACACATTTCCAAACCTTTACACTTTTTTTTACCAGACTCTGCAGGCAGAACTAGAACAAGGTAATGTAGCTGCTGTTTGGTACTTTTACTGAGGTGAACATGCTTTCATTCACAAAGGTGGATCACTTGTTAACGGGCTCAATCGCCGTGGTAACTTATGCTGGACGCCTAACCTGGTCGGGAGCAGAGATCAACTGGTGGGGAAGTGATATTGATAAGAGTTGTGCGCATCTACAGCGTCGGCAATTTTTTTTTTTTTGCCAGCTTTCCTTCCCCTTTTAGGAAGCAACGACTGTATTGCGTTTTGCATGTAAAACCATGTATGTTTTCATTTTTATGTAGAATTATAGTTTGCTCTTCTTATGTAAAATATGTGGCTATTGTTGGTCATGTTGTGCAAACATCACCTCTTTTATGTGAACAGGCGCCGCTGGATTGGGAACCCCTGGGTTGGTTGAACTAGTTGATAACCAGCGTCATGACACAGTTTATGCAGGACCGCGGTGGTTAGGTTAGGTGAAGCCGGGTAACTGAAATAAATCCAGGGCATGTTGATCTTGCTTCGTAGTACAGGGCGCGGTTCCTCCTCGTCTGTGACGTTTCTGACATTGCCATTTTTTGTTTTGCTGCGACTGTAAAAGCTAACCCATCCCGCTGCTAGGTTTGAGGAAGGTGACGAGCCTGCACAACTACGTTTGATTGGGTGAAACACAGTCACGTGGTAGAGGCTTTAGCGGAAGTCTCTCTCTCTGTCAAAATAAAACATTAAAATGAGGCGTACGCGGGGGGATAAAACCAATGACTCGTAGAATACCAAAGAGGTAAAAAGAAAAGTAACGAGCTCATTGTAGCCTAATGTAGCGGAGTAAGAGTACAGTTTCTTCTTCACAAATCTACTCAAGTAAAAGTAAAAAGTATAGTGATTTAAAACTACTCCTAGAAGTATCATTTTTTCAAAAACTTACTCAAGTAAATGTAACGAAGTAAATGTAACTCGTTACTACCCACCTCTGCTTAAGAGTGCCTAAGACCGGATGCTCACGGTGCCATGTACCCGGCTCAAAGTCACCTTTTGTCAGCTAAACTCGACTAGCAACGGCCTCTGAAACGGCTGACAGCTCACGGTGCTCTGAAGCCCACTCCTAGTAACCTTTTGTTGGCTTAATTGAATTGTAAAGGCCGCTAAACTTAACCAGGTTGTTATATGACCAACTGGTGGACGCCTAAATTCATAGGTCATATGGATGGGTGTGTATAAGTTTCCATGCAATATCATACAAACCCGTTCATACGCGTTGAAATATGATATAATACCAAAAAGCCAAAACCAGGTAAATCAGAAAAAAAGCCAAAATAATATGTACTCTTATTTAAAGCTGATTACTTTCAAAGCAAAATCAAATAATTGTTCTACTCTGTCTCAGTGCGATTGACAGGAGAGATGATCATAGGGCAGAGTTTTTACCACCATCATTAGGACAAGGACCGAGGTACAGGTAGAGCTTCTCAGTGAAGGAGCAGCCAGTACAGGAGTAGATTAGAGCTGCAGCATCTACATCATAAAAGGAGACCAGACCCTCCAGACAATCCACAAACACCCCCACCTTCTGAGGAGGAGACTTCAGAGAGAGAAGGACAGGAGGGTTAGCATTAGCTTGGTACTCATTTTCATTTCTCAATCCTATAGTCCAGTAACCATCCTCAGGACTCAGTGGGATGTTTTCTTTCCTGTTGATCGACTCTCTGGCTACTCCTAAAGTCCATTTAGTCTTTTCTTTAACTTCAATCTCGAAGTAAAATCTGCTTGAAGAGGAACTCTGCTCTGAGAAACTCTGCTTTCCAAAAACACAAAGACAATTAGAAAATCTCTCTGGGTTGTCAGGGAGATTTTTCTTTACGTCACCATGATTTACTTGTTTCCCTTCATCAGACAGGATGAGTTGAGGATGTGCTGTTTCAGGATTAAGACTCACATCCACTGCATACTGCTGGACCCCCTTTAGTTCAAATTTAAACAGTTTCTTAATGTCTTCACTCAGTGTCTCCTCCAGCTGAGCCAAAGCTCTTGCCACAGTCCCCACATATGACTGTGGACAGACTCTGACTTTTGCCCAGTCATTGGTGGGTGGAACAGCTTTCATAGACTGGACGCTTTGGAGAACATGAAGGTGGTCTTCAGAGCGTGAGAGCTGCTCCACCTCAGTGCTCCTCTTCATCAGCTCAGAGATTTCCTGTTCCAGCTCTTTGATGAAAGCTTGGGCATGTTTTTCTATTGCTTTCTGCTTCTCTTGAATTGTATCAATGAGGATTTCCATGCTTCTCTCAATGAACTTCATCAGAGCTGTGAAGGCCTGAACACCTTCTGCTATCTCTGACTCTGCATTTTTCCTGCTGGAGTTGACTCTCCGATTAATATTCTGAATCCTTTGTTGTCTCTCTTTGAGCATCTGCTGAATTTCAGCCTCTGTCTTCCCCAGCTCTGCCTTCTTTTCTTCATATTCTTCTTTCAGAGGAACAACATCATGCATCTTGTGGTCTAAAACAGTGCAGAGCATGCAGACACATGTCTGGTCGGTCTTACAGAACAGCTCCAGAGGTTTATCGTGCTTCGTACACATCCTGCCTTCCAGGTTCTCCACAGGGTCGATCAGCTGATGTCTTTTCAGACCTGACATGGTCAGATGAGGCTCCAGGTGAGTCTCACAGTAGGAGACCAGACACACCAGGCAGGACTTGAGGGCCTTCAGTTTGGTTCCAGTGCAGACGTCACAGGGAACTTCTCCTGGTTTGGACACTTGTTGCTCTGAGCTGCTGCTGCTGGCTTTCTGTTGAGCTGACTGTTTGAACTGAGCGACCATCTCAGAGATGAAAGTGTTGATGAGCAGCTCAGGTTTTGTATTGAAAACCTTTTTACACATCGGACACAGGTACTGGTCATTGACATCCCAGTTTTCAGTAATGCAGTTTCTGCAGAAGTTGTGTCCACATGATGTGGTGACAGGATCAGTGAACACATCCAGACAGATGGGGCACAGAAACTGATCTTCAGAGAGTCGACAACTGGCTTCAGCCATATCTACCCACTGGGAACACAAATGAAAGTGTGAAAAAAATGCTGATGAATTGTTTTTCTTATACAATTTGAACACACTGTAAAATATTACAGACCCATTTAGTTATGTCCATTTATTTCTTATTTTTAACTAATAACGAGCTTATACAAGTTGTGGATTTTGAACTCAACTTTATGAGTTTTTGAAAGTTAAACTTGCATTTATTCATTGGGTTGACTATTTAAAAAAATGTATGTGTTGATTGAACTTGGGTATGTAAGTTAAGTTATCAGTTGAAAAAAAAACGTGTGCGTGTGTTGCAACAAAAAAGAGCTGCCTTTTGAGTTTAAAATAACCTGTCTTCTTCCACGGCAAAGTTAAAGCATGGACACAATGAATTAATAATACACCGCAGATAAGTCATGTAGCCTCTTCAAATTTCTACTAAAATATAACACGTGTTATGGCAAACAAGAAAGCCCTGGAGCCCGGCGGAGGGAGTACCTGTCAACAACTTGTGAATTTCACTCTTCTCAAATTGAAATGGAAAGTTCTTCTCAAAAGTCAAACGTTTAGCTCCGCCCACATTTAGCCCAACCCCGATCTGCGTACTGCTGTCAGGTCTGCAATTGGTTCATTGGCTAGCCAATTCCCATGATGCAAGGCGGTAAATAGAGTTGTGTTAAAATTTGCTGAAAAGTTTGCAGTTTGTTCGAAATACAAATGTAACTTTATGAATTACGTTTATTAAACGTGTGTTTAGAATGTAGTGTTTTGTATCTCCACTATAAATGTCATATATATACGCATACTTTGTTTGTTTTAACTTAAAGTATGAAGTTAAACCAAGTAATACAAAGTTAAATCAACTAAAAGAACAACTTTAACAAAACTAGAACACTGTAGTTACATCAACCTCATTAACTTTAATTTCTAAGTTGAAACAAAGGCAATCTTCAAGTTGAGTGAACTTCGATTTTCAAGGCAGCAGGGGAACTTGCACTTCCAAGTTAAACTAACATGAAATTTATTACAGTGCACTAGAGACCACAGTAGATCAGCTGTGAGCAGTAGCTGACTTTGCAAGAGCAGATGAATTGCCACCAGAAGAAAACAACTAGCCAACTGCTTAAAGGAGCGTAATCAGATGGAATAATTTTGAAGAAAACAAAAACTGAGTCAGACTAACTACTAAAAGGTGTGTGACTCCTTAGCCGACAGTCGGCAACTGGCTTCAGCCATATCTACATACTGAAAACAAATGGGAAAATGTGAAAAATTGCAAACATATCTTGCTTTTTGCTTGATGTTTGAGTAAATAAAAAGGAATATTTAAACAATTAGAACACTAGCTTCACACAAACTCTCAGTTGAGGTACCGTGGGTTGCTAATGTTACAACCACCTACGGTAGCTCAACTCTTAGACATTACTCTTTGAAATGTCAATTATGAAAAGAGAGCAACATCCTGTCCAAGTATAGCTGAATATTAGTGTTAACGCTGGTAGTTGACATGTACATATAATCACTTGTACTCACCAGTTTTTGGCAGAGCCTTTGCTGTAGAAATTGCTGTGTTGTTAAAATAAACTTAATAGACTCAGTTTAGTTTTTGTTAGCTTTCTCTCTGCTGTTGCTCTGACAAACTTTAGTTTCTTTTTGGAGGCTTGTGAGGTTGCAACAGGTATAACTACATACCAGGGAAGTCATCTGGGAGTGCCAGCAAATGTCTTTTGGTTTTCATTGAACATGTTTCCCTGTTGACTGAATGTTTTTAATAGCAGATATGTATAACTCATTACAGACAAGCCAACACCTGACCATATATAACTTCCTCCCAAACAGAAATCAGCTCCCAAACATGAACTTGATACTTTACACATGACTCAAATTGATGCAACTTTCTTGAACAGTTGCAGCGAAGTTCTTCTTCCCAATATGAAGTTCATATTTTCATAAGCAGTTTTATGTGCACATTTCATTCGGATTGGCACCATGGCGTCCTGACCCAAATCTGAAAGATTAAGGGTCTGGCATTGAGTAATGAAAATGGCCCAACTCGAGGGGCGGCACCAAGCATGCATTTGAAAATCTCGCTGCACGCAATTGGATATCACTACGACCAATCACAACAATACACAGGGTGACGTATCAGAGCGTACCCATACGCTTAGCTACCAGCGGAGCTAACTGGTAGATTAAACTGTCGTCATCTGTTTAGCTCGCCTCTGGCCCGCCTGTATCAGATACACCGATGTGATTGGTGCAGCTCGGCTACAAGGGCATAGTTAATGAGCATCATTACTCAATGCCAGAGTGACTCGCTGAGCAAATTCAAATTGAGCTCTCGCCAGAACATCCAGGGTTATCATGGTGAGGGGAGAAGTGGCTTTTTAAAGCACCCTTTAGGGCCCTGAAGTTCCTGACTTTAACTTGTGCTGCAAAATACAACTTCCCCTTTCCCTCTCTGCTGAGGGACAGTTACTTTCCACTGCAAGCTCTCTGCGCCCGATGATTTTAAAAAGGGAAGCAGTGTGTTCTAGAAAAACATTTCTTTGGTTCTTTGCCAAATCAGCTTTCATACACAGTCATGAAAACTGAATAAGTCAGATTTTTTTATACAGCTCTCTTTATTAGAATTATACAAATATACATGTTATATATTGTAGGCTAAGCAGAAATTAACACATTAACACAGCTTTTCAGCTTTCCTTTGTTTATTATCTTGTATAAGTGTAAAGAATATATGTTGGATTTGTGTTAATTTTGTCACCTATTTTTTATTTGGTTTTAGTCAAAATGTCCTTGTTAGTTTTAGTCATATTTAGTCATTCACATATCTTTTTTTGTTAGTCAAGTTTTAGTCGACTACAGGTCTTGTCATTTTAGTCTAGTTTTAGTCAAAAGAAAAGTCAATATAACTAACTGGTTGATTTACAGCGTAGATGCCTAAAATCAGCATTACCTAAGAGAAGTTAATTTAAGTTAACTTACCTGAATGTGTGGGTGGTTAGCCTTTAGATTTTGCTAAAGCTGGTAACACACCAACCGGATGGCCGACTTTCGGTAGAAAAGGCAGTTGGACTGACCTCCCCGAGTTGGCCAAAAAAAAGTGCCTCAGAACACACTGAACTGTACCGTACCTGCAACCCTATTGGACAAATGTGCCTCCTCAATTTCGTCCAGTAAAAGTGCTTGTTTTGCTGCTGACAGGCTCAAATTAATAGTCCCATGGCATGAAAATTTCAATTTAGGAGTTTTTTTTAATATTAATATGAGTTCCCTCAGCCTGCCCCCCCAGCCCAGTCTCACGCCAGGTCGTGTAATAGTTACGTTATTGTAATCTATTAAGTCGTGGACAGGTTACGTAAATGCCGTTTTTTTCGTGTGGCGATTACGAAATTGAAAGCAATGCATTTTAATGGGAAGCATATTTCGTGATCCCAGAACGAAAGCGAGTAGCGAGTAGTTGATAAGGCGAAAGTCCGCGTAGGGAGGTTGGTCGGGGTGGTGGATGGGTCAGAAAACACAGGACTTTCACGCCGGAGACCGGGGATCGCGCCCCGCGTGTGGCAGTACCTTTGTCCCGCGTGTTGCAGTTCCTTTGTCGGCGTGTCCCGCGTGTGACGGTTCCTTACCCCCGTTCTTTTTTTTCCTAACCCCAACCGTCTCGTTATTGTGGCGTTTCATTCCCCCGTTGTTGTGTGCCCCAGCACGGGTCGCGAGTGGCGGTAGATTGCGAGTGGTGGCCCGTGGATCGCGAGTGGCGGCCCGTCCCGCTGTTTTGGCCGGCGTGTGGCCGGTGGATCGCGAGTGGCGGCCCGTGGATCGCGAGTGGCGGCCTGTGGATCGCGAGTGGCGGCCCGTCCCGCTGTTTTGGCCGGCGTGTGGCCGGTGGATCGCGAGTGGCGGCCCGTGGATCGCGAGTGGCGGCCCGTCCTACTGTTTTGGCCGGCGTGTGGCGCCTCATTTTCCCGTTGTCGCGTCCCCCAGAGCAGGTTCGAAAAGCGTGACCTGTACACGTTCAAAAGTCGTTGCATATACACGAAAAAAACGTCAAAATCGTAACCTGTCCACGACTTAATAGATTGAAATAACGTAACTATTACACGACCTGGCGTGAGACTGGGTTGCCCCAGTGGCTAGAAATGGTGATAGGTGTAAACCGAGCCCTGGGTATCCTGCTCTGCCTTTGAGAAAATGAAAGCTCAGATGGGCCAATCAGGAATCTTCTCCTTATGAGGTCATAAGGAGCAAGGTTACCTCCCCTTTCTCTGCTTTGCCCGCCCAGAGAATTTGGCCCACACATGAGAGAGATAGAGACATCATGGCTTTCAAACGAGCAAAGTGGCAGTTGGTCAAGACCACACCCCCACCCTCCACCTTGCCCCCCCCTCTCCTCCTCAATAGCTACAGACACAGAAATGGCACATCCTAAGGAAAGATCATTGTAGGACTCTAGTGGCTGTAATTCTGCACCAAGGCTGAATTTTGGGAAAGAGACTTCAGATACAGTATTAGGGGACCACTAAGGTCTATATAAAAGAGACTTCAGATACAGTATTAGGGGACCACTAAGGTCTATATAAAAGAGACTTCAGATACAGTATTAGGGGACCACTAAGGTCTATATAAAAGAGACTTCAGATACAGTATTAGGGGACCACTAAGGTCTATATAAAAGAGACTTCAGATACAGTATTAGAGGACCACTAAGGTCTATATAAAAGAGACTTCAGATACAGTATTAGGGGACCACTAAGGCCTATATAAAGAGACTTCAGATACAGTATTAGGGGACCACTAAGGTCTATATAAAAGAGACTTCAGATACAGTATTAGGGGACCACTAAGGCCTATATAAAAGAGACTTCAGATACAGTATTAGGGGGACCACTAAGGTCTATATAAAAGAGACTTCAGATACAGTATTAGGGGGACCACTAAGGTCTATATAAAAGAGACTTCAGATACAGTATTAGGGGGACCACTAAGGTCTATATAAAAGAGACTTCAGATACAGTATTAGGGGACCACTAAGGTCTATATAAAAGAGACTTCAGATACAGTATTAGGGGACCACTAAGGTCTATATAAAAGAGACTTCAGATACAGTATTAGAGGGACCACTAAGGTCTATATAAAAGAGACTTCAGATACAGTATTAGGGGACCACTAAGGTCTATATAAAAGAGACTTCAGATACAGTATTAGGGGACCACTAAGGTCTATATAAAAGAGACTTCAGATACAGTATTAGGGGACCACTAAGGTCTATATAAGAGACTTCAGATACAGTATTAGGGGACCACTAAGGTCTATATAAAAGAGACTTCAGATACAGTATTAGGGGACCACTAAGGCCTATATAAAAGAGACTTCAGATACAGTGTTAGGGGACCACTAAGGTCTATATAAAAGAGACTTCAGATACAGTATTAGGGGACCACTAAGGCCTATATAAAAGAGACTTCAGATACAGTATTAGGGGACCACTAAGGTCTATATAAAAGAGACTTCAGATACAGTATTAGGGGACCACTAAGGTCTATATAAAAGCATGCAAAGAGCTTTGGGTTGAAAGGGTTTAGCAAACGCAATTTCACAGATGTTATGTTTAAAAAAAGGATTCATACTCTTTAATAGAAAGGTCAACCTCCTTGGAAATCCTTTCCATAATGTTGTCAGACACTTTGAATATTAATCTGAAACTGATCTTCAGACAGTCGACAACTGGCTTCAGCGTCACACTGGGAACACAAGTGAAAGTGTTAAAAACACAATTTTAATTGCGGAATTCTTGCATAATTTGTGGAAAAACCTTTGTCACTACAACCCATAGAATCTCCATGATGTTTTTTTAATTTAAATGTAGGGCATCAAATAGTCTAACTTGATTATCAAATTGATAGCATACTAATTAGGCAGTACAATAAAAAAAAGTCCTTTTACCCTTTCAAATGCAGTAAATATAGAGCAATAATATTGTATAACCGCTGTAAAATTGTGCAATAGACCATTTCACAGTTGTAAACATAAATACTCTTTATTACTTTTGGAATAACAGGTATGCAAGAAGCAAACTAAAGTGTCAAGCTGAATCATTTAACCATTTATTAATATAGCCCAATATCACAAATTTGCCTCGACAGGGTCATAACACACGACACCCTCTGTCCAAAAACATGTTACTTGTTTGGTTGTTCACAGAAGTAATGGGTTAAGAACTGGCAGTGGCTGCACTCCAGACATTACAATCTACAAACAATAATAATAAACCCTTTAATAACCTTTTATGATCGTGTTCTGCATTGTGGACAACGCTGGGGCCTCTCTTCTCTACACGGTCCACAGTGTTCTTATACAGCAGCAATCAATGTTGTGCATACAGTAAAACAACACGTTGAATACCAACATGTTCTCACTCCCATCTCGTAAAATACGGATGCTTGGTCAGGTGCCTTTGTCGTTGTTATTGACGCTAAAAGTCTCCTTTAGAGTCATATAACACGCTTCATCTAAACACGCTTGGTCGGGACTACTGGCGTCCCTTTTGACGCAGTTATGTTAAGGAAAATGTCATACTTAAAATGGACTAGCAGACCCCGTGTCTCTGGATGGAGACCAGTGAAGGTTATTAGAAGTCTCTTTCCCGGGACTGGCTGAGCGTTACTGAGCAGCCTCCAACTGAGCTTGAAGACGTAGATGTGACGTGAGCAACCTGTCTGAAAGTGTGAAGTCTTCTGGTAGCTGTGCCGAGAGAAATCTCAATCATTCCCAATCTTACAGAGACGGAGAGTGTAGGTATATGTAAGGAGATAACATAGACACAGGCTAATTACTGATCACTAACATGCTAGTTAACATTAGTAATTAAACCTAAACAGCTAATGTAAGTCCAAACTGCCTGTGAGCTTCTCCTGTACTATACGGTAATTCCTCTACTGTGTGACAGTAAGTCTCGTGGTTATGACCCAATCGTTAGCCTATTTTTATAAAAGCGTCTGCTACGGAGCCGTAACGTGAGATACAAGGTAATGGAGCCTTTTATACATTGTCGGGTTTCTTTAGAAATAAACAGCGGACAAATAGAGTCTTTAAACGCTTCACATGTAAAGTTATTCGCTGTCAAAGTGGCGTCAGAATGAATGGGAGTCAATGGGATGCTAACGGGAGGTGATGGCTTTGTAGCATCAAAATGGCGCCATAAGAGCTACGCGTTGTTGACAGACGCTCGCTTGGGTCCTGTGTTTGACCCATCCGACCCCACCCAACCAACCTCCTTATGCGGAATTTCCCCCCCTAACATACTACCCTGTGTAGCTGCTGCTCAGCCCGATTTATTTTTAGCTTTTTGTTGCTTTTTTGAGTTTTTTTCTGTTTTTGTCGCTTTTCTCAAACCATGCAGACATGTTCCGGGACCTCCCGAGATAGTTGGACATCCCACAATAGAGCTCATAACAGAGCCGGTCTAGTTTAAGATAGTGTTGCTGCTAATTATAGGTCTCACATTAGTCTTTAAATGCTTATTTATTATTTATACTATACTAATATTTACAATAAACAAGTTGGTTTAGTGCCAAGTGCAGTGGCAACATGTTACAATGTGGAGAGTCCCCAAACCAAATCCTGCTTAAGGCCCCCCAAAAGTCTAGGGCCGGCCCTGCCTCTGGTTCCCAACCCAACTCCCTATACTGACTGAGCTACTGCCACCCCCAACCCTCACAAAACAGCATTTTTTTTTATTTCTCACTCTCCTTTCTGTTTTTATTCTTTATATGTTAAGTGAATGTTGTACTTTGAGAGCACAGATTAACCAGAGTCAAATTACAGAGGGCCACACTGGAAAAAGAGAATCACACCAAGGGCCAGACATGGAGAGTTTTATTTGGTTCTGTTGCGAATTTTTTGTTGCTTTCTCAGACATTTGTCATATTTTTGTATATTTGTTGCTTTCTCCGACATTTTCGTACACTTTTTGTCGCATTTTTGTTGACATGAAGCTCCAAAAAAGTCAACAAAAGAGTTCCTTAGCCATCAGAGAATTTAGCAAATCAAGCAAAACGATGATTGTTTTTAACAACAACCTGTTTCTCAGCCTGAATATGAAAACTCTCAGAGTCTCAGAGTCGGCAAATCTGCCATATTCTGCTTTGAATGTCACGTAATTGCAGTTTTAATTGTGTTTTTGGTTTGGCGCACAACTAGGCGAGCCAAAATGTATTGTGAACCCAAATTTATATATTCGGGCCGGATCTAAATCTGCAAGGGGCCGCAAACCTGGCCAATAAAGCTGATTCTGATTCTGGATGGCTCTCGAAATTCATGCCTGTTGATAACTATTGTAGTTTTTGTAAAACAGAACAAGAGTTTTTAACCCATCTTTTTTCATGGTTGTTCATTCTGTATTGCATTCTGGAAAAGCTTTGAAGATTATATGGTATCTTAAACTAAACATACAATCACACTCGAAGGGAAACATATTATTACGTATTTTGAATGTAATGATAGAAAATTGTGTAATATTGTAAATCTCTTTATTTTCTTAGGTTAGTTCCGTATCCACGAGGCAACATTTTCCAGTTCCACACCGCTTCAAACTATTTCAAGTTGAATCTGACATGTACTTTGAGTCTGTTAAGTTGGTATCCAATAAGAAAGCTATATTAATATCTGATATCTACTCAAATCTCTTTAAGTGCCCCTGCTTGTCTTTTATTTTTAACATTCTTGAAAGTCTGTCTCTCTTTGTTTCCTTTATTTTCCTCTGTTTAAGACTACTATTTTCTTTTTCACTTTCATATATTATTTGTACATATGGTTGTATCCTATTTGTTTACGTACTGCGATGATTGAATTTCTGTAAATTGTCTTTTGAAATAATAAAGTTTAAATAAATAAATAAAAAATTAAATTAAGGTTCTGGGTGATGCTTTTATTCTGAAGGAATCACACCTAAACATAGACAGCACCTAAAGTGATAGGTGTAGCTGCTTCCGGACATTGCTTAGCTTGACGTCAGGCTGCAGGCAGTGGGAGGCTGCCGCTGCTGCTGCTGCAGGATTCAGGGGACAAAACATGGACAGTCAAGGGAAGAAAGTCGTGGTTTGTGACAATGGAACCGGGGTAAGTTTGAGAGCAGGCGGCGAAGTTAAATCTGTCGCTGTCGGTGCTCCCGGCCGGCTAGTTTGATGACAAAAACTGAAAACAGGAAGTGACAGAGAGAGAGAGAGAGAGAGCTAACAACAGGCTAACGCGTTAGCTTGTCCGGGTCTGGGTGGGTTGTGTGTGAGGAATGTGTCCGTCAGCTGGATTCATCTGCAGCTCTAACAATTACAACTTTTGCTGTACAATTAATTGCCTCAGACATAATTGCGACTAACCGTATAAATTGTCTCTTTCAAATTTTAAAAATATGATTTTATGTTGTACTTTTTCAAACAAATAAAGTTTGGAATCCATCCCAGGATATATCTTTAGATTTTTTTGTGGTGATATATCAGTGTCATGTGACCCAGATACTGTAATACCTCAGGTACACGGCCTATAAGGTAATGTGTGTATATATATATATATATATATATATATATATATATGTATATGTATATGTATATGTGTATATATGTATCTCAACGTGACATCATGACTTTGCGTAAACATACACGCCACTTTATATATATATATATATATATATATATATATATAAAAAATAGAAGCGTGCAAAGTCCTTTCATACTACTCACTACAGCGTAAATTCAAATATAATGTAGGTCAATGGCGGCCGAACGGCGTTGACAAACACGCTAAAAAGCGATTATGCGTCTTGATAACACGCAAAACCGGCATACGAATTGGCGTGTCATACATACGCCTCTTTATTATTATCAGTCTGTGTATATATGTATATGTATGTATGTGTGTATATATATATATATATATATATATATATTAGTGGTTCACAGTTACCAAGTTTGACTCTTACTTCTAACTTCCATCTGTCTTGAAACCTTCAGAATTTTTCTTTTGTTAAACCTTTTACTGATTGAACAGACAGAAAAGACAATGTTACACATGTTTTTCTGTCTTTTTCTTCTAGTTTGTCAAGTGCGGCTATGCAGGCTCCAACTTCCCCGAACACATCTTCCCAGCGCTGGTTGGCCGGCCAATCATCCGCTCCACCGCAAAAGTTGGAAACATTGAAATTAAGGTAATTAATTACCTTGTCGGCCGCGGCAAGCGAGTAAGGCGGGGAGGAAGCAGAAGCAGGGACACCGGCCGGGTCTGCTAGCCCGGCTAAGGAAACTAATGCACCGATCGCTACTGCCAATACTCCTACTCACCAACGCCAGATGGATCACACACAAAATGGATATTCTCAGATACTCACATATTCATAGCGATCAAGATTAACGTAAAAATTGCCCGCAGTTCTCCTTTAAAGGTGCCCCTGCCATTTAAAAAAACGTTTTTCCTTGCATTTTTTTAAAATCTGTTAGGTCCATATGTGTGTTTGTGTGATGTGGTGAATATGAAAATGAACTGCTACCTCCTCTGTCAGCTCTAGCCACTGAACAGAAATAAGCAGAGAAATCAGACCAATCACAAAAGCTGGTCAGTCTGACATCATACTGCCTGAGCTCATTACTATTCATGAGCTCGCCCAGTTGCGCTCGGTAAAGGATGCTGACAGCCAGGCTCTCATTGGCTAGCTGTTAGCCAATCAGAGTCAAACAGCTTAGCTTGTTGAATATTAATGAGAACTGGCACAAATCGAGCCGAGTCTTCCTGCAGGCTTTCTATACCATGCTACAATGGCTAGAAACAAGGTAACCAAGGCATTTTATCCACAAAAAATGTAACAGAGTCCATGGTAGAACTTCAGACATCACCACAAAGTCATGAAATACGTGTGCAGGGCACCTTTAAGACTTGAGACTTGCTGGTGACTTGCACATGTGTGACTTACTCCCACCTCTGATATATACAGTATATACAGTACAGGCCAAAAGTTTGGACACACCTTCTCATTCAATGTGTTTCTTTATTTTCATAACTATTTACATTGTAGATTCTCACTGAAGGCATCAAAACTATGAATGAACACATGGAATTATGTACTTAACAAAAAAGTGTGAAATAACTTATATTTTAAATTCCTCAAAGTAGCCACCCTTTGCTTTTTTTGATAACTCTGCAAACCCTTGGTGTTCTCTCAATGAGCTTCATGAGGTAGTCACCTGAAATGGTTTTACCTTCACAGGTGTGCTTTGTCAGGGTTAATTAGTGGAATTTTTCCCTTATTAATAAAAATAAGCAAAGGGTGGCTACTTTGAGGAATCTAAAATATAAGACATGTTTTCAGTTATTTCACTTTTTTGTTAAGTACATAATTCCATATGTGTTCATTCATAGTTTTGATGCCTTCAGTGAGAATCTACAATGTAAATAGTCATGAAAATAAAAAGGAAACGCATTGAAAGAGAAGGTGTGTCCAAACGTTTGGCCTGTACTGTATGTATAAGGGGCTCAGCCTGAAATGCAGGGCTCTACCTTTGACCCCTGGCAGGACCTGATGGTGGGGGACGAGGCCAGCGAGCTGCGCTCCATGCTGGAGGTGAACTACCCGATGGAGAACGGCATCGTCAGGAACTGGGACGACATGAAGCACCTGTGGGACTACACCTTCGGCCCGCAGAAACTCAACATTGACTCGCGCGACTGCAAGATCCTCCTGACGGAGCCGCCCATGAACCCCACCAAGAACAGAGAGAAGATCATAGAGGTGAGGGCCCGTACGGGCACCGGAAGAGCACTCCAGATGTTAAAATCGGACTCAAAATTTGAGGTTTATTGCCAAACGTAACACTTAGTAACGTGGGATTTGCCTCAGTGGTAGGGGCATACATACACAAGCAGACATATTAAACATTAATATGAAATAAACAATAAATACGGGAACTAATATATACAAGATGGCTGTTTAACAAAAGAAAAAGGAGGCTTGAATGCAGATTGTGCAAAAATATAATATAATGGTAGGAAATAAAACCTGTAAGGCTATGCTATGCTATGCTATGCTAGCATCTGTTTTACATTCTAATCCTAAAAAGTCGTGAGTGTTTTTTTTTAAACGGCACTGCCAAATTTTTTTCTGCAGCTCAGAGCGTCTATTTGAAGTTGAAAAAAGTTAGTCGTTAGCAACTCTGTCTCTCTCTCTCTCTCTTTCTCTTTCTGTTCTTTCTCTAGCCCGCTCCACCACTTTGTTTAATCTAACGTTAGCACTCTCTCTCTCTCTCTGTTCTTTCTCTAGCTCGCTCCACCACTTTGTTTTATATAATGTTAGCACTCTCTCTCTCTCTCTCTCTCTCTCTCTCTCTGTTCTTTCTCTAGCTCGCTCCACCACTTTGTTTAATCTAACATTAGCACTTCTCTCTCTCTCTCTCTGTGTCTCTCTCTCTGTTCATTCTCTAGCTTGCTCCACTACTTTGTTTATCTGTTAGCACCTCTCTCTCCCTCTCTCTCTCTCTCTCTCTCCCTGTTCTTTCTCTAGCTCGCTCCACCACTTTGTTTAATCTAACGTTAGCACCTCTCTCTGTTCTATCTCTAGCTCGCTCCACCACTTTGTTTATCTAACGTTTGCACCTCTCTCTCTCTCTGTTCTTTCGCTAGCTCGCTCCACCACTTTGTTTTATCTAATGTTAGCACCTCTCTCTCTCTCTCTCTCTCTCTCTCTGTTCTTTCTCTAGCTCGCTCCTCCACTTTGTTTAATCTAACGTTAACACCTCTCTCTCTCTCTCTCTGTTCTTTCTCTAGCTCGCTCCACCACTTTGTTTAATCTAACGTTAACACCTCTCTCTCTCTCTCTGTTCTTTCTCTAGCTCGCTCCACCGCTTTGTTTATCTAATGTTAGCACCTCTCTCTCTAGCTCTCTCCATCACTTTGTTTATCTAATGTTAGCACCTCTTTCTCTCTCTCTCTGTTCTTTCTCTAGCTCGCTCCACCACTTTGCTTATCTAACGTTAGCACCTCTCTCTAGCTCGCTCCACCACTTTTTTTATCTAATGTTAGCACCTCTCTCTCTAGCTCGCTCCACCACTTTATTTATCTAATGTTAGCACCTTTCACTCTCTCTCTCTCTAGCTTGCTCCACCACTTTGTTTATCTAACGTTAGCACCTCTCTCTCTCTCTCTCTCTCTAGCTCGCTCCACCACTTTGTTTATCTAATGTTAGCACCTTTCTCTCTCTCTCTCTCTCTCTCTCTCTCTCTCTCTCTAGCTCGCTCCACCACTTTGTTTTATCTAACGTTAGCAGCGCTCCACATCTCTGCTCTCTGATCCTGTAACGCCAGCTGTTGTAATGGCAACAAAAGATGCTCTCGGCTGCTTTTTAGAATAACAACGCTGCCTGCTTTTTTATTTTTTTATTTTTTTACACTACAAAAGTGTACTATAGTCAAAGTTTTTTTGTCAAAAAAAGACGCCGAGTGTGAACGCAGCCTAATTTGATTATGAAATGATGCGTGCATAACATGAATCTACAGTATAACTGCTGCTTTCTGATTGGTTCCTGCCAGGTGATGTTTGAGACGTACCAGTTTACAGGAGTTTACATCGCCATCCAGGCCGTGCTCACCCTCTACGCTCAAGGTTGGTTTGTCTCCGTTAAGGCTGTTTTATGCTTCTGCGTAACTACTTTTTCGGAGTTCTGTGTCGGGGATCACTTTGCACCGCGGTGCATTTCACCGCCACAACGCTATAGATCAGTGTTTCTCAAATGGGGGTACGTGTACCCCTAGGGGTCCTTTGGACATCACTACTAAATTGATAGGCGGGCCGGATCAAAATCTGCGAGGGGCCAGATCTTTAAACCAATCACAAGCGTCTTGGACGGCGCCAAGCTCCGGTCGCAGCCACGGCGGCTCTGCTGAATAGTTTCGGGAAGGAACTTGTTTTGGTGGAACATTTGCACCGCGCAAAAGAAAACGCCACATATAATATTAAATGTAGCTAACTGTTACAATACGGTAACGTGAGCTATTTAAATCAGCTGATACATGGTTAAACCTCATTGGGTCTTACCAGTGTATCTCCGTGTGCAAGGGTGTAACTTTGGGTTCAACATTGAGATCTCCAACTATTTAGGGAGGTCCCTGGGATGTGTCTGCATGTTTTTGAGAAAAGCGACAAAAAAACATCTAAAAAGTGGAGTAGAGTTAACTTTGCGTTTAAAAGGCGACAAATGTCATAAAAACCGTGAAAAACTTTGGAAAAAAATCCTAACAAAACTCCACAAAAACGTCCCAAAAAGCTATTATTGGGGGGAGGGGGGGTTGTAACCCCTCTATCTCACCTGTAAATTACGCCTATGTCCGTGTGTACTTCGTCCACAGCAATCCCACCAATCGGTCCCAAAACGTCCCAGTTCGAGAGGACACACCCTAAACATATTCTTAGTAAATCTTTACAATCGTTCCCGAAAGAACCGAGCAGGCCTGCCCTGTTGCACGATCCAAATTCTCTGCAAAACTTGACATTTTCAGCGTGTAGCTCGCGAGCTCGAAGGGGGCTAGTCCATATCCACGACCTTTCACTTTTTATTTTCTGCCAGATGTCCCGTCTACCCTGTCCTCTGTCTCTGTGTTGGGGTTCTAACCTCCGGCTGATTTGTGAGGACTATGGTTAACTGCTCCTCAGATCTCTGCAGGGTAAATCCAGACAGCTAGCTAGAATATCTGTCCAATCTGAGTTTTCTGTCAAACGACTAAAACACCAGTTCCTTCCTGAGACTATTTAGCAGTGGCACCGTGGCTACGTCTGGAGCTTAGCGCTTAGGGCTTAACCAAGACGATTGTGATTGGTTTAAAGAAATGCTAATAAAATAGAGGTGTTGAAATTAATCAAATAATCAATGCATTGAATCGTGGACGATGCTGCATCGATAATCGTGCGGCTCATAATCGATTATTTCTGTTTATAATGTAATGTAGACCTAACAACATTTCTGTCTACATATTCTGGTATGTGTTTTGCACATTCAGGAGGTGCCATGTGCTCAGTGCTGTATAGTTTTATGTATCCAAGTTATTTAGAATTAGAGCACTGCAGAATGTTTTGTTTTTGAAGCTTAAAAAGCTATGAATTAAATATCCTGCGTGGCTTTAATAGAAACATGGATTTGACGCATCGTGACTCATCGTGATATCGAATTGAATCGCTGACCTGATGATCATAATCGAATCAGGAGGTCAGTGAAGATTCACACCTCCTATAATAAACCAGAGCACGTCGGGAATGCTGTGTGGACTAGACAGACCCTCCTCCGCAGCTCTGTGGAGGAAGGTCTGGCTATGCGAGATTACAGATTGGCTAGATGCTAATCCTAGGGCTACAGCTACATATTCAGACCGCTACCGGCGCTGTAGAGCAATGTTGACGAGCAGTAATTGGTACCTGAGGTCCTGCCCGAATGCACATGCACCACGAGTACTACTGGATGATACGTAGTTTTGGATGATAATGTATATTTTTTGGATGATAATGTATTTTTTGGATGATAATGTATTTTTGGATGATAATATATTTTTGGATGATAATGTAGTTTTGGATGATAATGTATATTTTTGGATGATAATGTATTTTTGGATGATAATGTGTATTTTTGGATGATAATGTAGTTTTGGGATGATAATGTATATTTTTGGATGATAATGTATTTTTGGATGATAATGTGTATTTTTGGATGATAATGTAGTTTTGGATGATAATGTATATTTTTGGATGATAATGTAGTTTTGGATGATAATGTAGTTTTGGATGATAATGTATATTTTTGGATGATAATGTAGTTTTGGGATGATAATGTATTTTTGGATGATAATGTATTTTTGGATGATAATATATTTTTGGATGATAATATATTTTTGGATGATAATGTATATTTTTGGATGATAATGTATTTTTGGATGATAATGTGTATTTTTGGATGATAATGTAGTTTTGGGATGATAATGTATATTTTTGGATGATAATGTATTTTTTGGATGATAATGTATTTTTGGATGATAATATATTTTTGGATGATAATGTATATTTTTGGATGATAATGTATTTTTGGATGATAATGTATATTTTTGGATGATAATGTAGTTTTGGATGATAATGTATATTTTTGGATGATAATGTAGTTTTGGATGATAATGTATATTTTTGGATGATAATGTGTATTTTTGGATGATAATGTAGTTTGGGATGATAATGTATATTTTTGGATGATAATGTATTTTTTGGATGATAATGTAGTTTTGGGATGATAATGTATATTTTTGGATGATAGTGTATTTTTGGATGATAATGTAGTTTTGGGATGATAATGTATATTTTTGGATGATAATGTATTTTTTGTACCCTTTTTGTTGTTTTTAGGACTGCTGACCGGTGTGGTGGTCGACTCCGGCGATGGCGTCACTCACATCTGCCCGGTGTACGAAGGTTTCTCGCTGCCCCACCTGACCCGACGCCTCGACATCGCAGGGAGGGACATCACGCGCTACCTCATCAAGGTAGGGACAGGTCTGTCTGTCTGTCTGTCTGTCTGTGTGTGTGTCTGTGTGTGTGTCTGTGTCTGTCTGTCTGTCTGTGTCTGTCTGTCTGTCTGTCTGTGGGTGGCTACTTTGAAGAATCTAAAATATAAGACATGTTTTCAGTTATTTCACACTTTTTTGTGTGTGTGTGTGTGTGTGTGTGTGTATATGTGTCTATATATATATATATATATATATATATATATATATATATATATATACAGACGTGCTCAAATTTGTTGGTACCCCTCCACAAAAAATGAAGAATGCACAATTTTCTCTGAAATAACTTGAAACTGACAAAAGTAATTGGCATCCACCATTGTTTATTACATATTTAATAGAAATTAGACTTTGCTTTTGATTTTTTAATTCAACATAATATTAGAAAACAAATGAAAATGGCATGGACAAAAATGAAGGGACCGCTAACCTAATATTTTGTTGCACAACCTTTAGAGGCAATCACTGCAATCAAACGTTTTCTGTAGCTCTCAGTGAGACTTCTGCACCTGTTAACAGGTAGTTTGGCCCACTCTTCCTGAGCAAACTGCTCCAGCTGTCTCAGGTTTGATGGGTGCCTTCTCCAGACGGCAAGTTTCAGCTCTTTCCATAGATGTTCGATAGGATTCAGATCAGGACTCATAGAAGGCCACTTCAGAATAGTCCAATGTTTTGTTCTTATCCATTCTTGGGTGCTTTTAGCTGTGTGTTTTGGGTCATTATCCTGTTGGAGGACCCATGATCTGCGACTGAGACCGAGCTTTCTGACACTGGGCAGTACGTTTCGCTCCAGAATGCCTTGATAGTCTTGAGATTTCATTGTGCCCTGCACGGATTCAAGGCACCCTGTGCCAGGCGCAGCAAAGCAGCCCCAAATCATAACCGAGCCTCCTCCATGTTTCACTGTAGGTATGGTGTTCTTTTCTTTGAAAGCTTCATTTTTTTCGTCTGTGAACATAGAGCTGATGTGACTTGCCAAAAAGCTCCAGTTTTGACTCATCTGTCCAAAGGACATGCTCCCAGAAGGATTGTGGCTTGTTAATATGCATTTTAGCAAATGCCAGTCTGGCTTTTTTATGTTTTTTCTTTCAATAGTGGAGTCCTCCTGGGTCTTCTTCCATGGAGCCCACTTTCGCTCAAGAAGCGACGGATGGTGCGATCAGAAACTGACGTACCTTCACCTTGGAGTTCAGCTTGCATCTCTTTGGCAGTTATCCTTGGTTCTTTTTCTACCATTCGCACTATCCTTCTGTTCAATCTGGGGGTCGATTTTCCTCTTGCGGCCGCGCCCAGAGAGGTTGGCTACAGTTCCATGGACCTTAAACTTCTTAATAATATTTGCAACTGTTGTCACAGGAACATCAAGCTGCTTGGAGATGGTCTTGTAGCCTTTACCTTTACCATGCTTGTCTATTATTTTCTTTCTGATCTCCTCAGACAACTCTCTCCTTTGCTTTCTCTGGTCCATGTTCAGTGTGGTGCACACAATGATACCAAACAGCACAGTGACTACTTTTCTCCATTTAAATAGGCTGAATGACTGATTACAAGATTGGAGACATGTGTGATACCAATTAAAGAAACTAATTAGTTTGAAATATCACAATAATCCAGTTATTTATTATCTTTTCTAAGGGGTACCAACAAATGTGTCCAGGCCATTTTAGAATATCTTTGTAGAATAAGCAATAATTCATCTCTTTTCACAGCTTCTTTGCTTTATTCTATGACATACCAAAGGCATGCAAGTATACATGATAAATTGCTTTCAATTTCATCACTTTTCAGGAGGAATGAAGCATTATTTCAATGAGCTGTAAGGGTACCAACAAATTTGAGCACGTCTGTATATATATATATATAAAAAATAACCATGAACTCTGCCACCTGTCTGCCCCCGTGGGTCCACCAGCTGCTGCTGCTGCGAGGCTACGCCTTCAACCATTCGGCGGACTTCGAGACGGTGAGGATGATGAAGGAGAAGCTGTGCTACGTGGGCTACAACATCGAGCAGGAGCAGCAGCTGGCGCTGGAGACGACTGTGCTGGTCGAGTCGTACACGGTCAGTCACCTCGCTGTAAAGGGTCCACATCGGGTGTTTTCCCAAGTTCAGTTCAGACCAAAGATTCGCGACGAGACAAAACCGTTTTAGAACGTCTCAGTTCGACTCAAACCAGCTGATGGCTCAACAGCCAATAGAGAAGTCAGCTGGCGTGCCCTGACAGTACCTAGGTAAGGACTACTAGCCAGTCAGAAGCAGAGTATGAGGGCATGCCCTGACAGTACCTAGGTAAGGACTACTAGCCAGTCAGAAGCAGAGTATGAGGGCGTGCCCTGACAGTACCTAGGTAAGGACTACTAGCCAGTCAGAAGCAGATTATGAAGCCCTGACAGTACCTAGGTAAGGACTACTAGCCAGTCAGAAGCAGAGTATGAGGGCGTGCCCTGACAGTACCTAGGTAAGGACTACTAGCCAGTCAGAAGCAGAGTATGAGGGCGTGCCCTGACAGTACCTAGGTAAGGACTACTAGCCAGTCAGAAGCAGAGTATGAGGGTGTGTCCTGACAGTACCTAGGTAAGACTACTAGCCAGTCAGAAGCAGAATATGAGGGCGTGTCCTGACAGTATCTAGGTAAGGACTACTAGCCAGTCAGAAGCAGAGTATGAGGGCGTGCCCTGACAGTACCTAGGTAAGGACTACTAGCCAGTCAGAAGCAGAGTATGAGGGCGTGCCCTGACAGTACCTAGGTAAGGACTACTAGCCAGTCAGAAGCAGAGTATGAGGGTGTGTCCTGACAGTACCTAGGTAAGGACTACTAGCCAGTCAGAAGCAGAGTATGAGAGCGTGCCCTGACAGTACCTAGGTAAGGACTACTAGCCAGTCAGAAGCAGAGTATGAGGGCGTGCCCTGACAGTACCTAGGTAAGGACTACTAGCCAGTCAGAAGCAGAGTATGAGGGCGTGCCCTGACAGTACCTAGGTAAGGACTACTAGCCAGTCAGAAGCAGAGTATGAGGGCGTGTCCTGACAGTACCTAGGTAAGGACTACTAGCCAGTCAGAAGCAGAGTATGAGGTTGGTGAACAGTGTTTTCTGTTGGAGATGGTAAGTCCCTTTGGGGTTTTTCACTTTGTAAACCTATAACTTGCACAATAAAAGTATAAAAAAATATATATAACACAATAAAGGAAAGGGGAAAAAGCCAAAAAGCATAATATGAGCTCTTTAAGACGTCGTTACACTTCTGAAGGCTGTGTGTGTGTGTGTGTGTGTGTGTGTGTGTGTGTGTGTGTGTGTGTGTGTGTGTGTGTCCTCAGCTCCCGGACGGCAGATTGATCAAGGTGGGAGGGGAGAGGTTCGAAGCCCCCGAGGCTCTGTTCCAACCCCACCTCATCAACGTGGAGGGAGTCGGGGTGGCCGAGCTGCTCTTCAACACCATCCAGGCCGCCGATATCGACACCAGGTGAGCCAGGTGTCCAGGGCCGGCCCTAGACTTTTTGGGGGGGGCCCTAAAACAGGATTTGGTTTTGGGGGGACTCTCTACATTGTAACATGCTGCCACTGCACTTGGGACTAAACCAACTTGTGTATTGTTTACATTACATTATATGTCATTTAGCTGATGCTTTTATCCAAAGCGACTTACAATTGTTATATATACATCAGAGGTCACACGCCTCTGGAGCAACTAGGGGTTAAGTATCTTGCTCAGGGACACATTGGTTGATGTATCTCACTGGGATTCGAACCCACGTCTCCTGGGCCCTAGGTAAGGACTACTAGCCAGTCAGAAGCAGAGTATGAGGGCACCAAAGTAATTTGTCATATCCACTGCGCCATCAACACCCTATTGTAAATATTACAGGGTTCATTCGTTGTGAAAAAGCCTGGAAAAGTTATGGAATTTGAAAAATTCCACACCTGGAAAGGTTTTGGAAAACATAAAAAGACCCAGAAAGTTTTGGAAAAGTCATGGAATTGTTTTTAACACAGCATAATAACACGTGAAATGTATTTTCATGTCGTCTTAACCTCAGCGTTGTATTTGGGAAGCGATATTACGAATCCCGCTATGAACCACATACATTATCATTCATTTTATAGTTAAACCTCTGAGTAGGGCTGTCCTCGACTAAAGAACTTCTTAGTGGACTAACACTTATAGGATTTAGTCGACTAATGGATTAGTTGATTTAATTGACAGAGCTGTGCTCTTTGAGAGGTGGTTAAGACTAGAAAAGCACAATATAAATGTAGTTAATTAACCATCTGTAAAACTGAGTTTCTCCACAATTAATCCTGCAAAAGCACCACTTTAAATCTTGTGTTTACCAGAAATGTGCTCAGAAGTTTTTGGAAATGAGTAATTAAGCATGAATAAGCATAAAAAATGACTAATCGACTAAAGAAATCTTAGTCGACTAAGACCAAAACTACCGATTAGTTGACTAATCGACTAAGAGGTGGCAGCCCTACGTCTGAGGGTAAACTTTAACACTGATTTGTATTCTTATTGTATAATGTCGACTGACATTTTCAGGAACACATAATCATGGAAATTTGCCAAAAAGTCATGAAAAAGTATTGGTTAAAATGCGTAAGAACCCTGGATTTCGTTTGGGGGACTCTTTACATTGTACCATGTTACCACTGCACTTGGAACTAAACTAACTTGTGTATTGTAAATATGAGTTTAAGCACTCATAAATGTACAAATACGCATGTAAAGACTAATGTGAGACCCTATTAGCAGCAACGCTATCTTTAAATAGACCGGCTCTGTTATGAGCTCTATTGTGGGACATTTCAAGCGCTCTTGGGGGGCCCCTATGGTAGCCTCGGGGTCTGGCGTCAGATTCTTGCCGACACACAGACCTAGTCTGAACTCATTCCCCAACGTTACGTTTCTCTGATCAGGTCCGAGTTCTACAAGCACATCGTCCTGTCCGGAGGCTCCACCATGTACCCCGGGCTGCCGTCCCGCCTGGAGCGCGAGCTGAAGCAGCTGTACCTGGAGCGGGTGCTCAAGGGAGACGTCGACAAGCTGTCCGTGAGTACAGAGGTCCAGGGGTCCAGGAGTCGGGTCCAGGGGTCAGGGGGTTCAGGAGGTACAGGGGTCAGGCATTAGGGGTCAGGGGTCCAGGAGTCAGGGGTCCAGGAGTCAGGGGTCCAGGCGTCAGGGTTCCAGGGTTCAGGCGTCTAGGGGTCAAGGGGTCCAGGGTTCAGGGGTCAGGCATTAGGGGTCAGGCGTCTAGGGGTCAAGGGTCTAGGGGTCAGGGGTCCAGGCGTCAGGCAACAGGGGTCAGGAGTCAGGGGTCCAGGAGTCAGGGGGTCCAGAGGTCCAGGGGTCAGGCAACCAGGGGTCAGGGGTCCAGGGGTCAGGGGTCCAGGGGTCAGGGGTCCAGGCTTCAGGGTTCCAGAGGTCAGGGGGTCCAGGTGTCTAGGGTTCAGGTGTCTAGGGTTCAGGGGTCAGGCTTCAGGGTTCCAGGGTCAGGCGTCCAGGGGTCAGGGGTCCAGGGGTCAGGGCGTCCAGGGGTCAGGGGGTCCAGGGGTCAGGGGTCCAGGCTTCAGGGTTCCAGAGGTCAGGGGTCCAGGTGTCTAGGGTTCAGGTGTCTAGGGTTCAGGGGTCAGGCTTCAGGGTTCCAGGGGTCAGGCGTCCAGGGGTCAGGGGGTCCAGGGGTCAGGGCGTCCAGGGGTCAGGGGGTCCAGGGGTCAGGGGTCCAGGCTTCAGGGTTCCAGAGGTCAGGGGTCCAGGTGTCTAGGGTTCAGGTGTCCAGGGGTCAGGCTTCAGGGTTCCAGGGGTCAGGTGTCTAGGGGTCAAGGGTCCAGGGGAAAGGAGTCAGGGTTCCAGGGGTCCACTGGTACAGGGGTCAGAGGTCAGAGGTCTAGGGGGTCTAGGGGTTCAGAGGCTGGTTTCAGAACGTAAGAGACATTTCGAGACGTTTCAACAGCCAATAGAAAAGTCAGCTGGTCGAGTCTCCAGAGGCTCCAGTTCCTCCCTCTCATTCCCCCTGCTCTGGCCTTTCCCCCTCCCTCTCATTCCCCCTGCTTTTTCCCCCTCCCTCTCATTCCCCCTGCTCTGGCCTTTCCCCCTCCCTCTCATTCCCCCTGCTTTTTCCCCCTCCCTCTCATTCCCCCTGCTCTGGCCTTTCCCCCTCTCTTTCATTCCCCCTGCTCTGGCCTTTCCCCCTCTCTTTCATTCCCCCCTACTCTGGCCTTTCCCCCTCTCTTTCATTCCCCCTGCTCTGGCCTTTTCCCCCCTCCCTCTCATTCCCCCCTGCTCTGTCCTTTCCCCCCTCTCTTTCATTCCCCCTGCTCTGGCCTTTCCCCCCCTCCCTCTCATTCCCCCTACTCTGTCCTTTCGCCCCTCTCTTTCATTCCCCCTGCTCTGGCCTTTCCCCCTCTTTTCATTCCCCCTGCTCTGGCCTTTTCCCCCTCTTTCATTCCCCCTGCTCTGGCCTTTCCCCCTCCCTCTCATTCCCCCTGCTCTGGCCTTTCCCCCCTCTCTCTCATTCCCCCCTGCTCTGGCCTTTCCCCCTCCCTCTCATTCCCCCCTGCTCTGGCCTTTTCCCCCTCTCTTTCATTCCCCCTGCTCTGGCCTTTCCCCCTCTCTCTCATTCCCCCTACTCTGGCCTTTCGCCCCTCTCTTTCATTCCCCCCTGCTCTGGCCTTTTCCCCCTCTCTTTCATTCCCCCTACTCTGGCCTTTTCCCCCTCTTTCATTCCCCTGCTCTGGCCTTTCCCCCCTCTCTCATTCCCCCTGCTCTGGCCTTTCCCCCTCTCTTTCATTCCCCCCTGCTCTGGCCTTTTCCCCCTCTCTTTCATTCCCCCTGCTCTGGCCTTTTCCCCCTCTTTCATTCCCCCCTGCTCTGGGCTTTTCCCCCTCTCTTTCATTCCCCCTGCTCTGGCCTTTCCCCCTCTCTTTCATTCCCCCCTGCTCTGTCCTTTCCCCCTCTCTTTCATTCCCCCTGCTCTGGCCTTTCCCCCTCCCTCTCATTCCCCCCTGCTCTGGCCTTTCCCCCTCTCTTTCATTCCCCCTGCTCTGGCCTTTTCCCCCTCCCTCTCATTCCCCCTACTCTGGCCTTTCGCCCCTCTCTTTCATTCCCCCTGCTCTGGCCTTTCCCCCCTCTCTCATTCCCCCCTACTCTGTCCTTTTCCCCCTCTCTTTCATTCCCCCTGCTCTGGCCTTTTCCCCCTCTCTTTCATTCCCCCTACTCTGGCCTTTCCCCTCTCTCTTTCATTCCCCCTGCTCTGGCCTTTCCCCCTCTCTTTCATTCCCCCTGCTCTGGCCTTTTCCCCCTCTTTCATTCCCCCTGCTCTGGCCTTTCCCCCTCTCTCTCATTCCCCCTGCTCTGGCCTTTCCCCTCTCTTTCATTCCCCCTGCTCTGGCCTTTCCCCCTCTCTCATTCCCCCTGCTCTGGCCTTTCCCCCTCTTTCATTCCCCCTGCTCTGGCCTTTCCCCCCTCTCTTTCATTCCCCTGCTCTGGCCTTTCCCCCTCCCTCTCATTCCCCCCTGCTCTGGCCTTTCCCCCCTCTTTCATTCCCCCTGCTCTGGCCTTTCCCCCTTCTCTCTCATTCCCCCTGCTCTGGCCTTTCCCCCCTCCCTCTCATTCCCCCTACTCTGGCCTTTCCCCCCTCTTTCATTCCCCCTGCTCTGGCCTTTCCCCCCTCCCTCTCATTCCCCCCCTACTCTGTCCTTTCCCCCTCTCTTTCATTCCCCCTGCTCTGGCCTTTCCCCTTCTCTTTCATTCCCCCTGCTCTGGGCTTTCCCCCCTCTCTTTCATTCCCCCTACTCTGGCCTTTCCCCCCTCTCTCATTCCCCCCTGCTCTGGCCTTTCCCCCTCTCTCATTCCCCCTGCTCTGGCCTTTCCCCTTCTCTTTCATTCCCCCTGCTCTGGCCTTTCCCCCTCTCTTTCATTCCCCCCTACTCTGGCCTTTCCCCCTCTCTTTCATTCCCCCTGCTCTGGCATTTCCCCCCCTCCCTCTCATTCCCCCTGCTCTGGCCTTTCCCCCCTCTGTTTCATTCCCCCTGCTCTGGCCTTTTCCCCTTCTCTTTCATTCCCCCCTGCTCTGGCCTTTCCCCCCCTCTCTCATTCCCCCTGCTCTGGCGTAGCAACATAAATGTAGCCTAATTACAGTACCTGAGTCTGAACCTATTCGGTAACATTCCTCCACTGCTCTTCTTCTTCTTCTTCTTCTTCTTCTTCTTCTTCTTCTTCTTCTTCTTCTTCTTCTTCTTCTTTTTCGAACCGGCAGAAATTCAAGATCCGGATAGAGGACCCCCCCCGGCGTAAACACATGGTGTTCCTGGGCGGCGCCGTGCTGGCCGACATCATGAAGGACAAGGATAACTTCTGGATGACCCGGGACGAGTACCAGGAGAGAGGCACGCGCGTGCTGGAGAAGCTCGGAGTCACCGTCAGATAAAACTCAAACTAACGAACAGAAAGACTCTCCACATCCTCCCTCCATCTTCCCCCTCCCCTCAGCTGATATCCACGCATCGCTTACCTCGAAGCGTTTCCATGGTCACGCATGCTGTCGTCGCTTCACGCTCATTTTTTGGACACGCTGAGAGGGAATTTCGCTGCCCGAAGTGAGTCGAAGTAGCCTTCCCAAGATGCTAATGATGGCTTTGATGGTGGTCTACAGTACAGGAGTTTCCTTTTCATTTTCATGACTATTTACTAGGGCTGCCACCTCTTAGTCGATTAGTCGACTAATCTGTCGTTTTGGTCTCAGTCGACTAAGATTTCTTTAGTCCATTAGTCATTTTTTATGCTTATTCGTGCTTAATTACTTATTTCCAAGAAACGTCTGAGCACATTTATGGTAAACACAAGATTTAAAGTGGTGCTTTTGCAGGATTAATTGTGGAGAAACTCAGTTTTACAGATGGTTAATTAACTACATTTATATTGTGCTTTTCTAGTCTTAACCACCTCTCAAAGAGCACAGCTCTGTCAATTAAATCAACTAATCCATTAGTCGACTAAATCCTATAAGTGTTAGTCGACTAAGGATTTCTTTAGTCGAGGACAGCCCTAGTATTTACATTGTAGATTCTCACTGAAGAAATCAAAACTATGAATGAACACATATGGAATTATGTACTTAACAAAAAAGTGTGAAATAACTGAAAACATGTCTTATATTTTAGATTCTTCAAAGTAGCCACCCTTTGCTTTTTTTGATAACTCTGCAAACCCTTGGTGTTCTCTCAATGAGCTTCATGAGGTAGTCACCTGAAATGGTTTTACCTTCACAGGTGTGCTTTGTCAGGGTTCATTAGTGGAATTATTTCCTTATTAATAAAAAAAGCAAAGGGTGTCTACTTTGAAGAATCTAAAATATAAGACATGTTTTCAGTTATTTCACTTTTTTGTTAAGTACATAATTCCATATGTGTTCATTCATAGTTTTGATGCCTTCAGTGAGAATCTACAATGTAAATAGTCATGAAAATAAAAAGGAAACGCATCGAATGAGAAGGTGTGTCCAAACTTTTGGCCTGTACTGTATGAGCTAACGTTAACCATCAAACAATCCTACAGTCCTTCCAGAAAAATGCAGAGTTTTTTTTTGTGATTGTTGCGGGGGCAAAAATCCGTGATTATGCGACACGTTTTCTTAAAAAAATGCGATGGAATACGCAGGAACTTGCAAAAAGTTTCAACTTTCTGCTAAGATATATTTTGGGACTTTTTTTGCAACGAAAATGCGGGGATTATGACATCATGCATGCCCCGACTCTATTTGGCGCAGAAATCGTCAATTTATGCGGCGAAAGTGCGACTTCTTTGAAAAAATGCGCTGATTATGCGTTGAATTATGCGATCGCATGATCACATTTTTCTGGAGGGACTGAATCATAGCTAAAACGTTTTTGAAATGACTGCTGCTGCTAGCTACAAGTTAGCAATCAGACACAACAAAGGCTGTCACTTGAATGGAGCTTTGAGCTAACTTCAGCAATCTAACAACCATAGATAGCTACAACGTTTTTGAAATGATTTCCATCTTCCGTTACTGTATGCGATGAGAAACATGTATTATTTTATGGATTTCATAAATTTCAGTATGACACGTTATGCCGTAAACGGTTTAAATCTGAGCACGCTCGACTCAAATCTGCGCTCGACTCACACCGGGCAGCGACAGGGAAGGATGGAAGGAGGGAGGAGAGGGAAAGAGGTATGAAGGATTTTTTTTTGGAGGGGTGGAGTTCACAGGGTTCTTGAAAATTTAACCATGACACAACAAATACTGAGTTTTTGTTGCGCGCCGCTGGAAAAAAAATAGAGTTGTGCCCGCCCTCTGCGCGCGCACTTTAACCCTTCTATTGTCCTTCGTATCATGGGGACTTTGTTAGTTTATTTACATTTTTGTATTAGCCTGTCCAAATGAGTTTGATCGCAGAACGGGTCTCTGGGACCCTCCCCTTCGCCCCCATGCCAGTTCACGTGAAATGACATCACATAGTACGCGAGGGTAACCGAGGGACCACGAAGGACAACACGAGATGTTAAATCCTGGCGTGCCAGCAAGATCTACGTCACACGCAAGCTCGGCTACGGCGACTGTAAAACGGACTTTGCTGGAGTTCCACAACTACACATCTCCTCTACAACTGTATAATGTTGGCAGTGTTGTTTGTGTCCCCTTCAGAAATTGCTCTTGAGAAATTGTATGCTTGTCTCTTCCCTCCCCCCGAGCAGTTAGATGAGATTTACGCCCATGTTTACAGACCTCCGTTTTAGCGCTTGTGGCTAGAAGACGACGTTTAGCCGTGAAAAAGTGGCGACTACAGTTAAAGGAACACGCTGACTTATTGGGAATTTGTCTTATTCACCGTAACCCCCAGAGTTATACTAGTCGATACATACCCTTCTCATCTCTGTGCGTGCTGTAATGCTGTCTGACGGCTCCAGCGGCATCAGGCCAGCACAGAACATACAGGTGAATGGTTCCAGTAATCCTACTGCTCCGAATAAGTGACAAAATAACGCCAACATGTTGAGAAGGGTATGTATGGACTTGTCTAACTCTGGGGGTTACGGTGAATAAGCAAAATTCCCAATAAGTCGGCGTGTTCCTTTAATTTTTAGGCACCAAAACGACTCGCTTAACGCTCTCTTGACAGCATTTAATTCCACTTTACAGGTAACTAAGAAGAAAGTTTGTATTCCTTGTGTTTATATTTTTCTTAACGAGCTTTATGAAGCGCTCAGTGGGAGATAACGGGACCGTGACGTGTCACATGACCGTCCTGGATCGCGGCCAATCATTTCTCTTGTGCCAATAATGCACCGTGCTTTAAATTCCACAGAGGCTCAATTAGGCTTCTTCTCTGTTTTGTTTATTTTAAACGTATGTCCCTGATCATTGTTGTGCTTTTGGTGTCAGTGGAGAGCAGAGTTTCTCTGGCAGACTGCTCTGACTGTGTGTCCGTAGCCGTCACAACAGCCGATCTGCGGATCAGTTTTTAAAGTGTGGTGAAATAACTAACTGAATGGCTGGTCCTGGGTCAGATGTTTGGGGCGCAAAATGAAAACACATTCTGTTTTTCTGTTTTTAAGAAGTGAAGTGACCAGTAGGAAATCATTCCCTGTCTCAGTCTAGAAGGAGGAGGAGGAGAGGAAGGTGTGGATGATGTCAACCCGTGTTAGTCGATGCTGCAGACATTTCTGGAACCGTAAACGATCTCATTGGTTGAGAAAAATCTCAGTGGGCGGAGCAAATATAAATAAATATATATATATATATATATATATATATATATATATATATATATATATATATATATATATATATATATATATATATAATTGAATTATAAAATTCAAGAAATAGATCATGTTAAAAAATAGAAACCAAAATGTTTGGAAATTATTTTTTTTCCTTTTTGAGAAAAAAGGTAAAAGACAGATGACTAAATTAATGCAATTTCATTTTTTTGTTTTTTGGTACGTTTGGGATCACTTAGAAATGTCCATTACAGACAGAATACCAGCTGAGATCAGTTGCATTGTGTTTTTAATCAGGGCAGCAGTTTTCAGATTACATTATGTGCTTACATAATTGCATAAGGGTTCTCGACTGTTGTAGACAGAAGTTGTAGCTGAAGAAACGCTTGAAATTCCAGGCTTTTTGGTCTAAACGTCATACCAAAATTAAAAGTGGTACAGCTCCCATATACTTTGACATTCTGGGTGGAATGGAAATTTGTAAGTGACCCCAAACTTTTGACCGGTAGTCATCGCAAACTGTCAATCGTGACGTTTCAGCCCATTTTTATAGCATCAAGTAACTAATAAAAACCAAACTGATCAGAAAAATGAACACTTGAAGAAACAGCGTAAATTAGAACTTCCCTGAAAAGACACAAACGATCTTTTGGGAAAATGGGATGCACCGAATCCAGATCTTTGGGGTTTCGGCTGAATCCTGAATCTCACTGGTTGAGATGGTGCTGCCTCCTCCTCCCATCCTCAGTCCATGAACCCAGTAAACACATGAATGAAGTAAACAGGGACTGTCCTTCCTTTGCGGTACCTGAAGTTGCTGCATTCTGGCTGCTGTCTGGAGATTCCTTTGTGCACAACTCGTATTCTTTCTGATGTTTTGTACCAGATGTTGTAACAGCGGCCATGTTGTGTATTGTTCAGGGTCCTCGCCACCACCAGACCAATCAGCATTGATCAGATTGAACATGTAGCTGGACTTGAATGGCCTTCTTTTGACTGAAAGTACTGCCAAACAACAACTTTTTCGGCTCACCAGATCCATGTCCACTTTCTCACAGCCTACTGCTCACCAGATCCATGTCCACTTTCTCACAGCCTACTGCTCACCAGATCCATGTCCACTTCCTCACAGCCTACTGCTCACCAGATCCATGTCCACTTCCTCACAGCCTACTGCTCACCAGATCCATGTCCACTTTCTCACAGCCTACTGCTCACCAGATCCATGTCCACTTCCTCACAGCCTACTGCTCACCAGATCCATGTCCACTTCCTCACAGCCTACTGTTCACCAGATCCATGTCCACTTTCTCACAGCCTACTGCTCACCAGATCCATGTCCACTTCCTCACAGCCTACTGCTCACCAGATCCATGTCCACTTTCTCACAGCCTACTGCTCACCAGATCCATGTCCACTTCCTCACAGCCTACTGCTCACCAGATCCATGTCCACTTCCTCACAGCCTACTGTTCACCAGATCCATGTCCACTTTCTCACATCCAACTGCTCACCAGATCCATGTCCACTTTCTTACATCCTGCTGCATTGAACGCTCCACCTACGTAAACACCTTCCTGTAATCAACGGCGCCGTCACTATGGTGACCAGCGTAGCGTGCGGAGTGCACGCGTAGGGGTTCACTTTCCTGGGAAAAATTCTAAGGTTCGGCAGAAACCCAACCCCGTCAAAAAGCCCAATAATCAGCCGAATCCGAACACCGAAACCTGGATTCGGTGCATCCCTAGAAAAGACACAAACCACCTTTTGGGAAAAGCTATAGCTGTAATACAGCTATTTAATGTATTTAAATAGCTGTAAAATCAAGCCTCAGCTGTTCAACCAATGAGATCGTTGTGGGATGTTTGTGCATCTTAAACACTGAATCTGCACTGATGCAGTGTGTGAGTGGGACATTTGAAGTTCGTCTTTTTCCATTCTTCCAGTTTTCTTTCTCCTCGTATCCACACCTCTCTCTCTCTCTCTCTCCTTCTCGGTCTCGGCTCTACCAAAGATGAATTAGTGGGGTTTTGGGGGTTATAGGAGAAGGTGATTTCTATGTGGATTACTGAAATATAATTTGTAATATGATTAATAAGATCCGGGTGTCACGAAATGGAGGCCACGTAAAAAGCTGGTATTTGTGGTTTTCCGTCTCTTCCGTCCGTTCTTATGTGTATATTGGAGGCATCATGGCTCACACATATATAAATATGTAAATGTAAAATTTCTTCTTGACAAACAAGGTCATCAAGTGCCAAGTACTAGTAGTTATTCTTGCTGGGTATTATTTTTTGGGTCGTCCTTTTTTAGATTTTTCTTGCTAGCGTAACTGCCAACGGCTGATTTTAAATAAAGCAAAGTGATTTCTAGACGCCTGGTGTTCACTGTGTCTTCATGTCTGTCGTCTTAAAGGGGAACTATGCAGTGTTTTTTAGCTTAATTTACCTTAAAGGGATACGCCCCCGTTTGTTGAAATAGTTCTTATCACGGTCTACCCTGGCTGTAGATGGGTGGGCCAACACATTTTTTGTCTCAGTGCAAGTAATTAGGTTGTTTTTTTGGTCTTTTGTTGGCTCACTTTTGCTCACAACATGCTAACCGGCAACATAGGATTCCATTCACTACGCTAAGCTAACTAGCGGCGGCGCTGCCGGTGTTGCACCGGACTAAAACAATGCATGCACAAAAAATGCGTTGGCTCACCTATCTACAGCTAGGAGAGACCCCACCTATCTACAGCTAGAGGAAACCCCACCTATCTACAGCTAGAGGAGACCCCACCTATCTACAGCTAGAGGAGACCCCACCTATCTACAGCTAGAGGAGACCCCACCTATCTACAGCTAGAGGAGACCCCACCTATCTACAGCTAGGAGAGACCCCACCTATCTACAGCTAGAGGAGACCTCACCTATCTACAGCTAGAGGAGACCTCACCTATCTACAGCTAGAGGAGACCCCACCTATCTACAGCTAGAGGAGACCCCACCTATCTACAGCTAGAGGAGACCCCACCTATCTACAGCTAGAGGAGACCCCACCTATCTACAGCTAGAGGAGACCCCACCTATCTACAGCTAGGGGAGACCCCACCTATCTACAGCTAGGGGAGACCCCACCTATCTACAGCTAGAGGAGACCCCACCTATCTACAGCTAGAGGAGACCCCACCTATCTACAGCTAGAGGAGACCCCACCTATCTACAGCTAGGGGAGACCGGGATAAGCCCTATTTCAACAAATGGTGGTGTATGCCTTTAACTGAACAGCTTTGGAGTCATTGGAGTGGTTATATGACTTTTTTTCGGGTTGAATGGTGGTCGTCTCGCTTCCGGTGAGCAGAAAAACCAGCCTCGCAACTTTTGGGCCGGCGAGCAGAAGCCTGCAAATCCGATGCTGACCTCATGGCGTTCTCGCTGTTGCACTTCTAAGTATCTTTGGGATGAACTTAGTGTAATCTTTGTAGTTCTTTTAATTGTGGGTCAGGGAACGCTTATCAGTTCAATTTTCTAAACACAAAAGGACATTTGGAAAAACAGAAAAATTTGTTAAAATTGACAAATTAAAAAATTGGATCTTTAAAACGTTTTTTTACAAATTTTCTGTAAATTTCTGATCCTCTGAATAAAAAACAGAAAATTGGAAAAACTTTTTTTTTAATCTGTTCATGGCGTGAAAATTGGATATTGGGGTGGTGATGACGCAGTGTATATGACACATGCCTTTGGTGTGGGAGATGTGGGTTCAATTCCCACTGCGATACATCAACCAATGTGTCCCTGAGCAAGACACTTAACCCCTAGTTGCTCCAGAGGCGTGCGACCTCTGACATATATAGCAAATGTTTGGATAAAAGCGTCAGCTAAATGACATGTAATGTAATATTGCAACCCATTTTTCTGTTTTTCCAAAGGTCGGGACCCCTAAACCCAACTGTCCCGTTCTTTACCTAAACCCAACTGTCCCGTTCTTCTTTACCTAAACCCAACTGTCCCGTTCTTCTTTATCTAAACCCAACTGTCCCGTTCTTCTTTACCTAAACCCAACTGTCCCGTTCTTCTTTATCTAAACCCAACTGTCCCGTTCTTCTTTATCTAAACCCAACTGTCCCGTTCTTCTTTACCTAAACCCAACTGTCCCGTTCTTCTTTATCTAAACCCAACTGTCCCGTTCTTCTTTACCTAAACCCAACTGTCCCGTTCTTCTTTATCTAAACCCAACTGTCCCGTTCTTCTTTACCTAAACCCAACTGTCCCGTTCTTCTTTACCTAAACCCAACTGTCCCGTTCTTCTTTATCTAAACCCAACTGTCCCGTTCTTCTTTACCTAAACCCAACTGTCCCGTTCTTCTTTATCTAAACCCAACTGTCCCGTTCTTCTTTACCTAAACCCAACTGTCCCGTTCTTCTTTACCTAAACCCAACTGTCCCGTTCTTCTTTACCTAAACCCAACTGTCCCGTTCTTCTTTATCTAAACCCAACTGTCCCGTTCTTCTTTATCTAAACCCAACTGTCCCGTTCTTCTTTATCTAAACCCAACTGTCCCGTTCTTCTTTATCTAAACCCAACTGTCCCGTTCTTCTTTATCTAAACCCAACTGTCCCGTTCTTCTTTATCTAAACCCAACTGTCCCGTTCTTCTTTATCTAAACCCAACTGTCCCGTTCTTCTTTATCTAAACCCAACTGTCCCGTTCTTCTTTACCTAAACCCAACTGTCCCGTTCTTCTTTATCTAAACCCAACTGTCCCGTTCTTCTTTATCTAAACCCAACTGTCCCGTTCTTCTTTATCTAAACCCAACTGTCCCGTTCTTCTTTACCTAAACCCAACTGTCCCGTTCTTCTTTATCTAAACCCAACTGTCCCGTTCTTCTTTATCTAAACCCAACTGTCCCGTTCTTCTTTACCTAAACCCAACTGTCCCGTTCTTCTTTATCTAAACCCAACTGTCCCGTTCTTCTTTACCTAAACCCAACTGTCCCGTTCTTCTTTACCTAAACCCAACTGTCCCGTTCTTCTTTATCTAAACCCAACTGTCCCGTTCTTCTTTATCTAAACCCAACTGTCCCGTTCTTCTTTATCTAAACCCAACTGTCCCGTTCTTCTTTACCTAAACCCAACTGTCCCGTTCTTCTTTATCTAAACTCAACTGTCCCGTTCTTCTTTACCTTTCATAAGCCCACCCACCATCTTTTCCTAAACCTAACTGTGTCAAAAGTGACGCCAATAGTCCCGACCCAGCACATTTAGATAAAGCACGTTTAGATCTAACACTAAAGGAGACTTCTAGCATCTATAACAACGCCAAAGACATCCTGACCAAGCGTCTGTATTTTAAGCGATGGGATGATATGAGAATGTGTTGGACCAGCACAGCGAGGGATGACTGAATGAGGTCCAACTGTGCATATTGTGTTTTCTTTTTAACTACAAAAAAAACCTACAAAAATGGATGATTTATCTGCACAAAACTTTGCTTTTTTTCACATTTAAATCCGACATTCTGAGGCACAGTTTTGTAAATGTTACCTTCTTGTGTTCCTGGATTATTAAAGACTGGGAACCGCCGTCTTACTGGTCAGCCAAAAGCAGAGCAGCGTCCAGACCAGTGAAGTCCCTCTGCTGAACATTTTTACCAACAATTTAAATCATCTCACCACGTTGGATTATTTCTTCAAAGATCTTGTGCGTCCTAAAATATTTTAAAGGTCCCATGGCATGAAAATGTCACTTTAGGAGTTTTTTTTTTAACATTAATATGAGTTCCCCCAGCTTGCCTATGGTCCCCCAGTTGCTAGAAATGGTGATAGGTGTAAACCGAGCCCTGGGTATCCTGCTCTGCCTTTGAGAAAATGAAAGCTCAGATGGACCAATCAGGAATCTTCTCCTCCACGGCTGCACGGTGGCTCAGTGGTTAGCACTTCTGCCTCACAGCAAGAAGGTTCTGGGTTCAAACCCAGGTTGTCCCAGACCTTTCTGTGTGGAGAAGAGGTTTCTTCCCACCATAAAGACATGCATGCAACTAGGACTGTGAATGTGCATTGTCCAATAAATAAATAAATCTTCTTCTTATGAGGTCATAAGGCGCAAGGTTACCTCCCATTTCTCTGCTTTGCCCGCCCAGAGAATTTGGCCCACCCATGAGAGAGAGAGAGAGAGAGACATCATGGCTTTCAAACGAGCAAAGTGGCAGTTTTGTGGGACTGGCTCTAGTGGCTGGAATTCTGCACCAAGGCTGAATTTCGGGAAAGAGACGTCAGATACAGTATTAGAGGACCACTAAGGCCTATATAAAAGAGACTTCAGATACAGTATTAGGGGACCACTAAGGCCTATATAAAAGAGACTTCAGATACAGTATTAGGGGACCACTAAGGTCTATATAAAAGAGACTTCAGATACAGTATTAGGGGACCACTAAGGTCTATATAAAAGAGACTTCAGATACAGTATTAGAGGACCACTAAGGTCTATATAAAAGAGACTTCAGATACAGTATTAGGGGACCACTAAGGCCTATATAAAAGAGACTTCAGATACAGTATTAGGGGACCACTAAGGTCTATATAAAAGAGACTTCAGATACAGTATTAGGGGACCACTAAGGTCTATATATTAAAGAGACTTCAGATACAGTATTAGGGGACCACTAAGGTCTATATAAAAGAGACTTCAGATACAGTATTAGGGGACCACTAAGGTCTATATAAAAGAGACTTCAGATACAGTATTAGGGGACCACTAAGGTCTATATAAAAGCATCCAAAGAGCACCATGTCATGGGACCTTTAAGGTTGAAATGTTTTGCGGCTGAGCTTCTCTCTAAAAACACGATAACATTCATACTGACGTCTCACGGCACTGAAAGAAATGACGTAATCAAGCCTTAAAAAGACACAAGTGTAAAAATATAAAAGTACCTTTTTTATGTTTTATATGTATTTTATAGAAATGTATATTCTTTGTTCAGTTTTTTTTGTGAGAATTGGAAGCCATTTGGTCACAAAAGATCTGTTGATACAAAGTTTTTTTCTTTGTTTCGAGGATGAGACAAATGACAACAACAAAATCACAGCCTGGCCTGGGTTTCCCATGAGTCCTTGCTGCTGTCTCTGCGTTTGCAGTGCTTTCATTTACCATGCCTCATTGAAGGGGCCCATTTGTGTGACGTCCTGTTGTGTTCTTTAACCCCCCCCCTCAATGTAGCACAAGTAGACTTAATATGTCACAGTTTTCCGTCAGATCGTTCATAGATTTAGAAGTTTTCCGACTACTTTTGAAGGCTGCTTCATTTCCCGGAGAAAGATAAGAGACGAGAGAAACATAGCGAGTGCTTTGTTGTTACAGGAAAAAGCTGTCAGCTGTTCCCCAAGCTCCCGGGCAGTTCAGTGCTTGTGTTTGGTGTTTTTAAAACGTTCTTGTGGCAGAGATAGAAGCAGTGATGTTTCCTGTTTCCTGTAGGGGACCTGATCTCCGGTTACATGATTGGCCACAGCAGCGTGATGCATGGTTGCGTTTCTCCAAAAAGTTGAGTCCGTCTCAACTTTTCGCTGCAGTGTCTCCCCCCTTGAGGCAGCCTACACCAGTGTTGGTCATCTTACTTTAAAAAAAAGTAATTAGTTACAGTTACAAATGACTTATCCCAAAAAGTAATTGAGTTAGTAACTCAGTTGCCACATTGTAAAAGTAATTAGTTACTCAGCAAAGTAACTGTGAAGTTGTCTTTTATGTTCTATAACACTATTACGTTCTGTAACATCTTTAACGTCAAACATAGCGTGCATGTTATCCCTCATGTTGTCCTCGGGTCAATTTTGACCCGTTATCAAAATGTCTTTATCAGAAATATGGGTTTCTTTTTAACCAAATTACCCAAAAATAATATGGATGGTTCCCTACAATGCTCTTTGCAAGTACAATTAATGATCACTATACTTTCATTACATTTTGAGTGTTTTCCTAAATTATATAGCATTTGAAAAACATTTAAACGGTTTCTAAACCATATTTGGAATAAACTTTTACACACACACCAGTCTGTGATTATCCGTCAAAGTACTTTACTCTAATATTAGTCAAAATAACTCATAATTTCTGGGGGTTTTTTTATACAAAAGAAATGTGGTATAATTTCCGTTTAAAAGAGGTTTATTGACCATGAATTCCAAAAATGAGTGTAAGAGTAATGGTAATAAGTTGGTGAGTGGCGCGTATACAGTATTGGTGGTAGTGGACAAAAGCGTCAACAGTCAAAAAAGGGACAAAAACTTTGAAAAAAGGTAGAGAAAAAAGTGACAAAAAAACTAGAAAAAGTGTCAAAAACATTGAAAAAAGGGACAAAAAAACCATAGATATATATATAATGGACCAACAGACTCCGTTGCTCTGGACGGAGACCAATAAAGGATATTAGAAGCACTTTTCCGGTGATCTCTTGCTTTACTGAGCAGCCTCCAACTGAGCTTGAAGACGTAGATGTGACGTGAGCAACGTGTCTGAAAGTGTGAAGTCTTCTGGTAGCTGTGCCGAGAGAAATCTCAATCATTCCCAATCTTACAAAGAAGGAGAGTGTAGGTATATGTAAGGAGATAACATAGACACAGGCTAATTACTGATCACTAACATGCTAGTTAACATTAGTAATTAAACCTAAACAGATAATGGAAGTCCAAACTGCCTGTGAGCTTCTCCTGTACTATACGGTAATTCCTCTACTGTGTGACAGTAAGTCTCGTGGTTATGACCCAATCGTTAGCCTATTTTTATAAAAGCGTCTGCTACGGAGCCATAACGTGAGCTACAAGGTAATGGAGCCTTTTATACATTGTCGTGTTTCTTTAGAAATAAACAACGGACAAATAGAGTCTTTAAACGCTTCAGATGTAAAGTTATTCGCCGTCAAAGTGACGTCAAAATGAATGGGAGTCAATGGGATGCTAACGGGAGGTGATGGCAAGGTAGCATCAACATGGCACCATAGGAGGTTTGAGTTCTGAAGCGAAGCTTACCCCCCCTTGGAAAAAACCCCAACATAAAACATTTTAAAGAAAGTGTCATAAAAATGTAAAAAAAAGGGTTAATTTTCTATTTTGACATGAGAGGACAACACAAGGATTACATAAACATTTTCGCCTTTAATTTCAATGAGCGAGAAGTAGTGCCGGTACTTCCAGTTCGAGAATGCTACCTTTGAAATGTCCCTGGCTCGTGTTTAGTGGTAGTCAGAGCGTGCAGTGAGACCAAATTGTAGTAACGCGCCACTTTACATTCTCAGTAACGATAACGGCGTTGCAACGATGGGAAAGTAATTAATTAGATTACTCCGTTAATGAAAAACTAACACCGTTATACTTAAATGTAAACTGTTACTCCCAACACTGGCTTACACGCACCACCCCGAATCAAAATGAATGAAAAGACCTGCATTTTTGCGCAGGCAGTGTGAATGAAGCCTTAGCAACATCAGTTGATAAGAACGCATTACACAGCAACATGTCCACAGATAGAAGATGGGACAGGACTGTGTGTACTACTGATTTAGTGAGACACAAATAAGACAAAAGTGCTAATAACTAGAGATGCACCGATTACAACTTTCTAGGCCGATTCCGAGTTAGGCCGGACGATACCGATTTTAGTCGATTCTGATTTCATTTTTTTTCTAACCACTTTACAGCACACACACAAATATTTATTTTCTATCTTTTCTTTAATAGAACATTTTGCACAGAACATCGAACATGTTGTTGAACAGATAATGGATCACTATAAAATAGAACTATATAAATGACTCCTGGTGTGGGACATCCACACACATCTAAAGAGCAACGTTAGAACCATTTCCTTCTTTTCACGTCTAATATCACACTAACAAAAATGTGATTTGGGGTTTTTGGTGTGGTCCCTCCACGCCCTACTGTCTCCTTGCTAGGGTTGGGCATCGAGAACCGATTCCTAATCGGAATCGTTTCAAAAATTACGATTCCATCGAAAAAGCCCCCGTCAAACTGCAACCCACCTTTGAATCAAAATAAAACTTTCCTCTTATTTGTGAAATAAGCATCTAACCCGTTTCAACTCCACCACTCAAAGAATCGGAATCGAGAATCGATGAGAACCGGAATCGAAAGGAAGAATCGGAATTGGAATCAGAATCGTTAAAATCTAAACGATGCCCAACCCTACTGCTTGCAGGTGTTGCATATTGTAAACTTATCTTCTGCACACACGCTAAAGAATGTCCAAACAGCTGACATGTTGCAGGTTAACTCACCAGGTTCCCTACATGTGGGAGAATAGCTGCGACACACGCTTCACACCGCTAGCGGCTACGCGCCACACACGGAGGAGAAGTTGAGAGAAAGGAAGAAGAGTGTGTGCCGTGGCGTCCGTCCTCGAGAACTGTAACTCGTATAACTTCTGTTGTCAGTTAATTGTAGCGTTGACCAGCATGAAGTCGCCGTATGTCAGACTGACCTGGCCGGTCATGGTCGAGCTCGTGAAAACCGCCCAATTAGTCAGTGCATCTCTACTTATGGAGCTCAGCGTAAATTCAGTCAGGGAGACTTCTATCGTGGTCTCTCCCCCTTTTACTGTCAGCTGGGCGGTGGGTGTTACGATGTAAATCAATTAGAGTCTGGCACTAATGTTCTAACCCACATGTGTCAAACTCAAGGCCCGCGGGCCAAATCCTGCCCGTATATCAATTTGGGTTCACAATAAATTTTGGCCCATCTAGTTGCGCGCCAAACCAAAAACACAGGACAGTGTTTTTTAAACTGTAATTACCTGACATTCAAAGCGGAATTTGGGCAGATTTGCCGACTCTGAGACTAAGAAATTCCCCCAGAAGAAGAAGAGAGAGTTTTCATATTCAGGCTGAGAAATAGGTTGTTGTTAAAAAAAAAAAATCATTGTTTTGCTTAATTTGCTAAATTCAATGATGGCTAAAGGAACTCTTTTGATGACTTTTGTAGGGCTTCATGTCAACAAAAATGCGACAAAAAGCGTAGAAATTTACAAAAAAGTTTGAACAAAAACAAATAAACTCTCCATGTCTGGCCCTTGGTGGGATTCTCTTTTTCCAGTGTGGCCCTCTGGGAAAATGAGTTTGACACCCCTGTTCTAACCAATCACAGCTGACTACCGTGTTGTAAAGCTGTCTTCTCTCCTGCTTCTGTCAGTTGTTTTCAGACTTCAGTGCGACCCGCCTCCTCCCCTTTCTCCTCCTGGCCTTTGGACGGTGTTCTCGGTCCTCTCCCGGCTGTCGGCTCTTGCTCGTCTTCGGCTTTTCCTTGCCACCACCAGTGTCTGGTTTCCATTGGGGGATGTGTTTGGTTTTCCTAAACCAAAGAATTGTATAGATACCCTTCCAATGGAGACTAATCTCCAAAAATACTTATGTTCCAAATACTTATGTGTATGTACTTGGTTTCTCTTATTAAACGTTTGCATATCTGCAACGGAGTCTCTCCTGATTTAAATAACTGTGCGTTACTGCAGCTTCCACTACATCTAAAGAGCAACGTTAGAACCATTTCCTTCTTTTCACATCCAATATCACACTAACAAAAATGTGATTTGGGGTTTTTGGTGTGGTTCCTCCACGCCCTACTGTCTCCTTGCTAGGGTTGGGCATCGAGAACCGATTCCTAATTGGAATCGTTTCAAAAATTACGATTCCATCGGAATCGTTTCTTTCATTGGAATCGTTTGGAGGATTTGGTTTCAAATCCGATCACCACTTTCCAATTTAACATGCGCAAGTTTGGGTTTTCTGTACCGGCCAGGTGCTTATTGTGTTCCAGCCTTGGAGCACAGCTTCCACTAATTTTGATGCACAAGGGGGGGCAGCCACGTTGGAGTTTGAGCTCGGTGGTTGGTGGGGGTTATCCTGCGAGGTTGTCCCGACTTCCCGAAGTTCCCCAAACGTCCTTCCTTTTTTCTTGACCTCGGGGAAAATCCAATCAGCCCACCGCTTTGTGTCTCCCGCCACAGCATCGGCAGGCCACTCCGCAGCGGTAGCAGGCCCTGAGCGGCGCGTAGCAGCACATGCAGGGCGCCAGCATCGACAGGGCCGCCAGAGCCGTCCAGCGCAGGCAGAGGCGCTCGTCTGTGGCGTCGCACGAGCACGGGTCCGAGTAGTCCCCCTCGGGGTCCGACATGCAGTGGTACAGCAGGCTGTCGGCGCACCACATGAAGCTGACCCGCCTGATGCAGGTCTGGACCGGGTCGGGGGCTTCCTGGCAGCGCCCGCGCCCGTTGTCCTCGTGGTTGAACATGTCCCGGCAGTAGACGCAGCGGGAACGCTCGGGCCTCGTCGGCGGGGCCTCGCGCGGCTGCCCGGTCACCACCGATCGGCGCTCCTGGCAGCCCGGTTTGCCGTCGCAGCTCAGCGGGTACGGGTAGGCGTGGTGGTGGTGGTCGTGGTGTTTGGGCGGCTCGCTCTTGGCGAAATGTATTACGTGGTGGTTGTCGGGCGGGTGCCGGCCGGCGAGTTTGGCGCGCGCGGAGTTGGCGTGGCGGTAGTCCTCGTAGCCGGTGAGCCAGGATCGCTCGCGGGGGTTGATGCGTACGATCTCTTCCTCCTCCACCTGGAAGCTGACCTGAGACACAGAGGAGATAGAACGGTTTAAAGACTTTATTCTTGGCGCCTCGGTAGCTCACCTGGTAGAGCAGGCGCCCATTTATAGAGGTTCGACTCCCTCTCTCTCTCCCCTTTCATGTCTTCAGCTGTCCTATATATATATATATATATATATATATATATATATATATATATATATATATATATATATATATATATATATATATATATATATAGGACAGGCCAAAAGTTTGGACACACCTTCTCATTCAATGTGTTTATTTATTTTCATGACTATTTACATTGTAGATTCTCACTGAAAGCATCAAAACTATGAATGAACACATATGGAATTATGTACTATGTACAAAAAAGTGTGAAATAACTGAAAACATGTCTTATATTTTAGATTCTTCAAAGTAGCCACCCTTTGCTTTTTTTTGATAACTCTGCAAACCCTTGGTGTTCTCTCAATGAGCTTCATGAGGTAGTCACCTGAAATGGTTTTACCTTCACAGGTGTGCTTTGTCAGGGTTCATTAGTGGAATTATTTCCCTTATTAATAAAAAAGCAAAGGGTGGCTACTTTGAAGAATCTAAAATATAAGACATGTTTTCAGTTATTTCACACTTTTTTCCACATGTGTTCATTCATAGTTTTGATGCCTTCAGTGAGAATCTACAATGTAAATAGTCATGAAAATAAAGAAAGACATTGAATGAGAAGGTGTGTCCAAACTTTTGGCCTGTACTGTACATACATATTTGCTGTTCTTTGGATGCATTTTTTTGAAATACGCCGCACTTTCGCCGCATAAATTGCCGATTTCCGCGCAAAATATGCGGGGCTTGCATGATTTCATAATCCCCGCATTTTCGTTGCAATCACTTTTTTTTTTCTCTTTTTCATCAAAGAGTCGGCAAATCTGCCAAATTCTGCTTTGAATGTCACATAATTGCATTTTAAAAAAAACTTTATTGGGCCACACTGGAAAGAGAGAATCCCACCGAGGGCCAGACATGGATAGTTTATTTGCGTGCTTTTGTTACTGAATGTCACTTTTTTTTTTTACATTTTGGGAGCTTTTTTCCTCATTTGTGTTGACTTTTTTGTGGCTTTCTCAGACATTTGTTACTTTTTTGTAAATTTGTTGCTTTTTCCGACATTTTTGTACACTTTTTGTCGCATTTTTAGTGACATGAAGCCCCACAAAAGTCATCAAAAGAGTTCCTTAGCCATCAGAGAATCCATTTTTTTTCAACAACAACTTTTTCTCAGCCTGAATATGAAAACTCTCTCTCTGCTTCGGGGGGAGTCTCAGAGTCAGCAAATCTGCCCAAATTCTGCTTTGAATGTCAGATTAATTGCATTTAAAAAAACACTTTCCATGTGTTTCTGGTTTGGCGTACAACTAGGCGAGCCCAAATGTATTGTGAACCCAAATTGATATATACCTGCCGGATCTAAATCTGCAAGGGGACCAGATTTGGCCCGCGGGCCTTGAGTTTGACACATGTGACTTACACGGTCCGGGAAGTAGTGATCCGAGGGCCGGTGCTGCTCGTAGAAATGTCCCAGGATGCAATGGTTTCGTCGGGCCTCGCAGAAGTTGTGCGGGGCCAGCGCTGGCTCTCTCTTCTGGGACGAGCTGGACGAGCTGTCGGTGGCCGTCTGGAGGGAAGAAAGGAGAAGGTGTGAACACAGACGGTTCATTCTGGGGTAAATATGTAGCCTACGGTAGTGAACAGGGGAGAGACAAATGATGTTTTAATCCCGTTTGAATTGAGCCATGAATTACACATAAAGGGGCCTATTTTAACGATCTGAGTGCACGGTGTGTTTAGGGCGTGTCCAAATCCACTTTTGCTAGTTTGATGGCGGTAAAAAAGTGTCTGTGCGCCGGGCGCCTGGTCCTAAAGGGTTGTACTTAGTGTCTTCATTAATCAGAGGTGTGTTTTGGGCGTAACATGCAATCAACCAATCAGAGATCATCTCCCATTCCCTTTAAAAGCCAGGCGCGTTTGGACCTTGGAGCATTGCTGTTATGATGGAGGATTTGCACCCTAATATTTTTATTCGTAATCTTCTGGACAGACCCTCCTTCGCAGCTCTGTGGAGGAAGGTCTCGTCATTGCGAAGACTAGTCTCCAACAAACACGTTCCAGCAGTTCGCCCGAGTTTCATTCACTCCTGACGAAGGTTGATCTACATCCTCGTTGTCCTTGGCGGCTGTGGCTCAGTGGTAGAGCTGGTTGCCTGCAAGGTTGGTGGTTCGATCCCTGGCTCTGCAGTCCCATTTCGAAGTGACCTTGGGAAAGTGTGTGAATGTTTATCTGATGAGCAGGTGGCACCTTGTACGGCAGCCTCGGCCACAGTGTGTGAATGTGTGTGAATGGTTCCTGTACTATGAAAAGCGCTATACAGTATAACCATATAAATACAGGCCATTTACATTTCTTCGAGCCTCTTCCGTACCTCCGAGATCAAACCCTTCAGACGTGCAGACAGGACTGATGGGAATGATCTGCAGGCTGGGCCGGTTCTGCCACGTTCCCCCTTTCATCCATCCTGGCTCCCCTCTAAACGAGGCCAGCTATGTAAACAGGCAGCGGGTGAAAGATTACTGACCAGCAGCGCACATCCTGCCGAAACAAGACACCCTTTTCCTTTTGAAGCTGCTGGAAACGGTGGAAACACTGGACTGAAAAAAAAAGGGAAGCTGGCAGAGGACCTGGTCCTCTTTATCCGACTGAAGATGGAGGTTTTAGGGATATTGACCTTAACCCCTCCTGTTGTCATCGGGGTCAAATCTGAACCATTTTCGTGGCAGGGTTGGCTCAGTGGGTAGAGCAGGCGCACATATACTGAGAGGTTTATGCCTCGACGCAGAGGTCCAGGCATCGAATCCGACCTGTGACGATTTCTTGCATGTCTTCTCTCTCTCTCTCTCTCTCTTTCTCTCTCTCCCCCCTTTCTCAACTAGCTGCCCTGTCAAATAAAAGGTGAAAAAGCCCAAAAAATTATCTAAAAAAAAAAAATTAATTTGACCCATTTTCAAAAGATTTCTATATCAGAAATTAGGGGTTTTTTTTTCAACAGAATTTGAAAACAAAATAACGTGTATGGTTCCCTACAACGATCTTCACAAGTTAAATAAATGATCAGTTCACTACTTTTTATTGAATTTGGGTGTTTTATTCAATTTTATAGCATGTAAAGAAAAATTCATAACAGTAAAATGTAGTAAAATAATTTCAAAAGAAAAGCACAGAAAACATTGAAAAAAGTGGCAAAAAAACTTGCAGAAAAATGTTGGGATAATCTTAAAAACGTTAAAAAAAAGCCAAGAAAATTTTTGACAGAAACTTTGAAAAAAGTGACAAAAGTGTTGGAAAAAAAAAAAAAAAAACGAGACCTAAATGTTGGAATTCTTTTACATTTTGACCCAGAAAAAGTTGCATCATGGTCGACTGGGAAGACAACACGAGGCTTAACGCACAATGCTCAGTATACAGTACAGGCCAAAAGTTTGGACACACCTTCGCATTCAGTGCGTTTCCTTTTTATTTTCATGACTATTTACATTGTAGATTCTTATTGAAGGCATCAAAACTATGAATGAACACATATGGAATTATGTACTTAACAAAAAAGTGTGAAATAACTGAAAACATGTCTTATATTTTAGATTCTTCAAAGTAGCCACCCTTTGCTTTTTTATTAATAAAGGGAAATAATTCCACTAATGAACCCTGACAAGGCACACCTGTGAAGGTAAAACCATTTCAGGTGACTACCTCATGAAGCTCATTGAGAGAACACCAAGGGTTTGCAGAGTTATCAAAAAAAGTAAAAGTGAAAATAAAGAAACACATTGAATGAGAAGGTGTGTCCAAACTTTTGGCCTGTACTGTATGTTTGGGTTAGGCCTGTTTGAACCAGTGAACTCAAACTAAAATAAGCAGTGAACAATATTAGTAGTAAACGGAAACTAAATTAAAACTAAGAGGGGCTGTCACACCTGAGAGTCTGAACCACAAGGTCCGGGACCAAAGTTCATGTTTTAGCATTTTAGCGTTTGATAGCATAGGTAAGGTTTGCAAACACACAAAAAAATCTCTACGTGACAAATCTACGTCCTGCCATCATTACATACGTGAGCAGGGGGAATGAGAGGGGAAACACCACAGCAGGGGGGAATGAGAGGGGGAAACACCACAGCAGGGGGAATGAGAGGGGGAAACACCAGAGCAGGGGGAATGAGAGGTGGAAACACCAGAGCAGGGGGAATGAGAGGGGGAAACACCAGAGCAGGGGGGGAATGACAGAGGGAAACACCAGAGCAGGGGGGAATGAGAGGGAAATGCCAGAGCAGGGGGGAATGAGAGGGGGAAACGCCAGAGCAGGGGGGAATGAGAGGGGGAAACGCCAGAGCAGGGGGGAATGAGAGGGGGAAACGCCAGAGCAGGGGGGAATGAGAGGGGGAAACACCAGAGCAGGGGGAATGAGAGGGGGGAATGAGAGGGGGAAACACCAGAGCAGGGGGGAATGAGAGGGGGAAACACCAGAGCAGGGGGGAATGAGAGGGGGAAATGCCAGAGCAGGGGGAATGAGAGGGGGGGAATGAGAGGCGGAAACGCCAGAGCAGGGGGGAATGAGGGGGGGAAACACCAGAGCAGGGGGAATGAGAGGGGGAAACACCAGAGCAGTGGGAGTGAGAGGGGGAAACACCAGAGCAGGGGGGAATGAGAGGGGGAATGAGAGGGGGAAATGCCAGAGCAGGGGGGAATGAGAGGGGGAAACACCAGAGCAGGGGGGAATGAGAGGGGGGGAATGAGAGGGGGAAACGCCAGAGCAGGGGGGGAATGAGGGGGAAACACCAGAGCAGGGGGGAGTGAGAGGGGGAAACGCCAGAGCAGGGGGGGAATGAGAGGGGGAAACGCGAGAGCAGGGATGCCAGAGCAGGGGGGAATGAGAGGGGGAAACGCCAGAGCAGAGGGAATGAGAGGGGGAAACACCAGAGCAGGGTGAATGAAAGGGGGAATGAGAGGGGGAATGAGAGGGGGGAAACACCAGAGCAGGGGGGAATGAGAGGGGGGAATGAGAGGGGGAAATGCCAGAGCAGGGGGAATGAGAGGGGGAATGAGAGGGGGAAATGCCAGAACAGGGGGGAAAGAGAGGGGGGAACTCCAGAGCAGGGGGAATGAGAGGGGGAAACGTATCAGATATTCGTTTTTTAGCAATGTAAATTCAGCTCAGGAATGAAGGAACAATTGATCATATGAATGAAGGACGGAGATGAATTTGGACACATTTGGCTTTTTATTTACACTCGCCTGACACAAAGAGTTTAATCTGTAAACATGCTCCAAATAATAACACATATTAACACACATTACAACATGACAACAACATGTAGGTACAGACAGAGACAGGAAGTGATGCCCCGGTGTGTTAACAGCTGGAGGAGGAAGAGTTTCTCACCATGAAGACGTCATCGTCGCCGAGCTCCGCCTCGTTCTGTAGCGTTGACGAGGACGTGGTCGACCCTGGAGGGCAGACGACAGGCACGGTATATTATATTAATAATATACGGTTAGATTAATAATACACGGTTAGATTAATAATAATATACGGTTAGATTAATAATATACGGTTAGATTAATAATAATATATGGTTAGATTAATAATATACGGTTAGATGTATAATAATATACGGTTATATTAATAATATACAGTTAGATTAATAATATACGGTTAGATTAATAATATACGGTCAGATTAATAATATATGGTTAGATTAATAATATACGGTCAGATTAATAATATACGGTTATATTAATAATATACGGTTAGATGTATAATAATATACCGTTAGATGTATAATAATATACGGTTAGATTAATAATATACGGTTAGATTAATAATATATGGTTAGATTAATAATATACGGTTAGATTAATAATATACAGTTAGATTAATAATATACGATCAGATTAATAATATACGGTTAGATTAATAATATACGGTTAGATTAATAATATACGGTTAAATTAATAATATACGGTTAGATTAATAATATACAGTTAGATTAATAATATACGGTCAGATTAATAATATACGGTTTATTAATAATATACGGTTAGATTAATAATATATGGTTAGATTAATAATATACGGTTAGATTAATAATATACAGTTAGATTAATAATATACGGTCAGATTAATAATATACGGTTATATTAATAATATACGGTTAGATGTATAATAATATACCGTTAGATGTATAATAATATACGGTTAGATTAATAATATACGGTTAGATTAATAATATATGGTTAGATTAATAATATATGGTTATATTAATAATATACGGTTAGATTAATAATATATGGTTATATTAATAATATTCGGTTAGATTAATAATATACGGTTAGATTAATAATATACGGTTAGATTAATAATATATAGTTAGATTAATAATACACGGTCAGATTAATAATATATGGTCAGATTAATAATATACGGTCAGATACGGTCAGATTAATAATATACGGTCAGATTAATAATATATGGTTAGTTTAATAATATACGGTCAGATTAATAATATACGGTCAGATTAATAATATACGGTTAGTTTAATAATATACGGTCAGATTAATAATATACGGTCAGATTAATAATATACGGTTAGATTAATAATATACGGTCAGATTAATAATATACGGTTAAATTAATAATATACGGTCAGATTAATAATATACGGTCAGATTAATAATATACGGTCAGATTAATAATATACGGTTAGATTAATAATATACGGTTAGATTAATAATATACGGTCAGATTAATAATATACGGTTAAATTAATAATATACGGTCAGATTAATAATATATGGTTATATTAATAATATACGGTTAGATTAATAATATATGGTTATATTAATAATATTCGGTTAGATTAATAATATATGGTCAGATTAATAATATACGGTAAAATGTATAATAATATACGGTTAGATTAATAATATACGGTCAGATACGGTCAGATTAATAATATACGGTTAGATTAATAATATACGGTCAGATTGATAATATACGGTTAAATTAATAATATACGGTCAGATTAATAATATACGATCAGATTAATAATATATGGTTAGATTAATAATATACGGTTAGATTAATAATATACGGTTAAATTAATAATATACGGTCAGATTTATAATATACGGTCAGATTAATAATATACGATCAGATTAATAATATACGGTTAGATTAATAATATACGGTCAGATTAATAATATACGGTCAGATTAATAATATACTATACCTCCTGGGCACTGCCAGGTGCTCTTGAGCAAGGCACCGTACCCCCCCCAACCGCTCAGGGTGTTGGTGCAACACTGGCAGCCCACTCACTCTGACATCTCTCCATTTGTGCATGAATACAGTACAGGCCAAAAGTTTGGACACACCTTCTCCTTCAATGTGTCTTTATTTTCATGACTATTTACATTGTAGATTCTCACTGAAGGCATCAAAACTATGAATGAACACATATGGAATTATGTACTTAACAAAAAAGTGTGAAATAACTGAAAACATGTCTTATATTTTAGATTCTTCAAAGTAGCCACCCTTTGCTTTTTTTTGATAACTCTGCAAACCCTTGGTGTTCTCTCAATGAGCTTCATGAGGTAGTCACCTGAAATGGTTTTACCTTCACAGGTGTGCTTTGTCAGGGTTCATTAGTGGAATTATTTCCCTTATTAATAAAAAAAAGCAAAGGGTGGCTACTTACTTATATATGTGTTCATTCATAGTTTTGATGCCCTCAGTGAGAATCTACAATGTAAATAGTCATGAAAATAAAAAGGAAACTCATTGAATGAGAAGGTGTGTCCAAAGGGGAGAGAGAGAGGGAGTCGAACCTCTATAAATGGGCGCCTGCTCTACCAGGTGAGCTACCGAGGCGCCAAGAATAAAGTCTTTAAACCGTTCTATCTCCTCTGTGTCTCAGGTCAGCTTCCAGGTGGAGGAGGAAGAGATCGTATGCATCAACCCCCGCGAGCGATCCTGGCTCACCGGCTACGAGGACTACCGCCACGCCAACTCCGCGCGCGCCAAACTCGCCGGCCGGCACCCGCCCGACAACCACCACGTAATACATTTCGCCAAGAGCGAGCCGCCCAAACACCACGACCACCACCACCACGCCTACCCGTACCCGCTGAGCTGCGACGGCAAACCGGGCTGCCAGGAGCGCCGATCGGTGGTGACCGGGCAGCCGCGCGAGGCCCCGACGACGAGGCCCGAGCGTTCCCGCTGCGTCTACTGCCGGGACATGTTCAACCACGAGGACAACGGGCGCGGGCGCTGCCAGGAAGCCCCCGACCCGGTCCAGACCTGCATCAGGCGGGTCAGCTTCATGTGGTGCGCCGACAGCCTGCTGTACCACTGCATGTCGGACCCCGAGGGGAACTACTCGGACCCATGCTCGTGCGACGCCACAGACGAGCGCCTCTGCCTGCGCTGGACGGCTCTGGCGGCCCTGTCGATGCTGGCGCCGTGCATGTGCTGCTACGCGCCGCTCAGGGCCTGCTACCGCTGCGGAGTGGCCTGCCGATGCTGTGGCGGGAGACACAAAGCGGTGGGCTGATTGGATTTTCCCCGAGGTCAAGAAAAAAGGAAGGACGTTTGGGGAACTTCGGGAAGTCGGGACAACCTCACCAACCCCCACCAACCACCGAGCTCAAACTCCAACGTGGCTGCCCCCCCTTGTGCATCAAAATTAGTGGAAGCTGTGCTCCAAGGCTGGAACACAATAAGCACCTGGCCGGTACAGAAAACCCAAACTTGCGCATGTTAAATTGGAAAGTGGTGATCGGATTTGAAACCAAATCCTCCAAACGATTCCAATAAAGAAACGATTCCGATGGAATCGTAATTTTTGAAACGATTCCAATTAGGAATCGGTTCTCGATGCCCAACCCTAGCAAGGAGACAGTAGGGCGTGGAGGAACCACACCAAAAACCCCAAATCACATTTTTGTTAGTGTGATATTGGATGTGAAAAGAAGGAAATGGTTCTAACGTTGCTCTTTAGATGTAGTGGAAGCTGCAGTAACGCACAGTTATTTCAATCAGGAGAGACTGTACTGTATGTTTTTAATAAAATACAAAAGACCCAACTTGGTTTTAGTCTCAGTCTCTTCTCATTTGTTTCAATTTACTAAACTCTGAAAACCTCTACCGCCCCTGCTGCAAAGGAAACTTCCACTACAGTATACGGAAATACTGCAGCTTTCTCAGTGGGTGTCAGGCGTAAAGCTGTGTATCACGTAGGCTACACCGCTGTGTGAGATGGTGTCAGACTTTAGTCTTGTCAGTGGATGGAAGGCATTGTTCCTAAGTGTGTGACTGGTGCGTACCTTCTGTCAGGTCCTCCAGGGCCTTCCTCACGCCGCGGTCGAACGCTCTGGCATCGGACGGGCTCTGGAAGGTCAGACCGCACTTCCTGTTGTCCACCTTCCAGTGGTGGAAGGTGGGCGTGGCCTTCGTGTAGACCAGATCCTTCTTTAAGAAACACTCCAGGATCACCTGCAAAAACAATCATTCCACAAATTGTCAGTAAGGAAGTAGTCAAGACGCCGCTAAACTCTGTTGGCCAACAACACGGTCTCATCAGCTGATCTGCACCAGCTGATCTGCACCAGCTGATCTGCATCAGCTGATCTGCAACCGCGCATCAGCTAGTCAACTCCCCTCGCTGCTAATAGCTAGGGGGAGAGCCGGGAAAGTTGAAACACTTTTTAATTAAACGTAATTTACAAAGCGATCGTATCGCACTGAAAGCTAATATTTTGTCACTAGCAACCTACACCTGTCCTCTGTCAAATACAGTTGCACTTTCAGCTTTGAACAAAACCGTTCATGAATTATTACAGCAACAGTGGGGCATGCGTCATGTTTCATTCGTCCCTCCTAGTTGGGACGATTGAAACAGCATGGGGGGACGAATGAAACATACAGTACTTTCGACCATCACAACTTGTTTATTGTCTGTAACTCCGTGATAACAGGAAATAACAGGAAAATATTTGGCTGATAGTAGGACGTTAACATGCTCTATGTTTTGACCTAAGGAAGTCTGTCAGTCATCATTACACTCGGAGAAAACTGGAATGTTTCATCCGTCACGCGTTTCAATCGTCCCGGCTCTCCCCTATGCTCAAACAGGGCGCCTTACTTAAAGCTGCTTTTAGTTTGCTCCTAACTGATTGCTGTTTTAGTTGCTCCTAACCGCTCGCAGCATTACCGTATTTTCCGGACTATAAGTCGCTCCGGAGTATAAGTCGCATCAGTCAAAACATGCGTCACGAAGAGCAAAAAAACATATATAAGTTGCACCGGACTATAAGTCGCATTTATTTAGAAATTTATTTCACAAAATCTAAGACCAAAAACAGCCTTTTTTCATCTGTCAACTACACAACAGCACACAGAACAATAGTGAATACGGTAGGTGTCCGGTATGTTAACGTAACACATTAACAGTTATTGAACTATATAATAACACACAGAACAACTAGCTACCAGGGCGTGGAGCATGGAGGTATTAAAAGGCATGGAGACGTAGCTGCACCGTTAACGAGCCCCTCCACACTCGTTCCTCCACCTCTGGCCATCTAGCTTTCAGCCCGCGATTAGCCGATTAGCTTTCTTTGTTTTCTTCATTGCAGTAAGAGTCACCTTTTCGACAGTCTCCCTCACAAGTTTCTCTCTCATTTCAAACTTTCTTTCTGCTGCTCAATTACCGTTTTCGGCTGCATATTTTACCTGCAGTTTGTCTCTTTTCTTTCTCAATTGTCTTTAGGAGCAGCATTCTAGTTGTCACAAGCCTAGAGCGCCCTCTTGCGGCTGTAGACGTAATGTTTTCAGTATGAATTAACATATAAAAACATGTTAAATTATATATATTTTGATATATAAGTCGCACCTGACTATAAGTCGCAGGACCAGCCAAAGTAGTGCGAATTATAGTCCGGAAAATACGGTAGTTTGCTTCTAATTGCTGGCTGTTTTAGTGACCTAAATGCTTGCCGCTTTAGTTTGCTCCATCTGCTTGCTGCTCGCATCGTGCTACCCTCCTCCTCCCCTGCTCCACCTGGTCGTTACAGGTGTTGAAATTAATCAAATAATCGATGCATCGAATCGTAGACATCACGATGCTGCATCGATATTCGACCGGGCCCGTAATCGCTTATTTCTGTTTTCAATTTAGTGTGGGCTTAACAACATTTCTTTTTCCATTTTCTGTTATGTTTTGCTCATTCATGTGGTGCCATGTGCTCAGTGCTCTATAGTTTTATGCTTCCAATACATTTAGTATTAGTGCACTGCAGACTGTTTTTGTTTTTGAAGCTTGTACAGCTATGCATTCCGTATCCTACATGGCTTCAGTAGACAAATGTATGCGACGCATCGTGATGCATCGAGATATCGAATCAAATCGCTGACATGATAATCGTAATTGAATCGGGAGATCAGAAAGTCTCTCTAGGTTTTGACATAAATGTGTCAGGATCTGGTTGAGACTGCTTGCCACTCTTGTGGCCTTTTTGTGTATTTTGTTATCTAAGCTTGTTGCTGTGTTCTGTTGTTACCTGTCTGTCATCTGTCTTTGTTTCCGCCCTTACCCGTATATGGTCTGCACTTCCTCTCTTGTTAGTTTCCCTCCAGTTCTGTTCTCACCTGTTCCCAATTGTCTTGTTAGTTTCCCTCCGTTTCCACTCTCACCTGTTGCTCGTTACTGTCTTGTCCAATCCCCTGTCTTTTCTTTCTACACCCCTGTGTTCCTTTGTCTCTTGTCGGTTCGTCTCTCTCTGTTCGTCTGTAGTTATGAGTTTGTAGTTGTTGTGACACAATAAAGTGTGTTTGTTCTAGAGATGGTATCGGAACCGATACCGATACTGGAATCGGTATCGGCTCTGATACTGCCTAAAACGCTGCTATCGGTATCGGGAAGTACTGGAGTTTATGCACTGATCCGATACCACGTAATAAAACCCTAAAGAAAATCTACGTTAAAGTAGTTTATTTATGATCTTTTTACGTTAATAACTGACTGGCTAACTGGAGAATAAAAGAAAGTTCTGTGGCATTCATTGTTTGTATTTGTTCATGTTTAACCTGAGCCAGACTGACAACAACAATCCATGCAGGTAGTACACAATTGTTAAAACATAATGAAATATATTACACACTGGTATCGGCCGGTACGCAAGTTCAGGTATCGGAATCGGTATCGGGAAGCAAAAAATGGTATCGGGCCATCTCTAGTTTGTTCTGCACTCCTGACTGGAAGAGTCTTGCATTTTGGTCCACCTGCTGAAAACGTGACAAAATGCAGATATAGGGGCGCCCGGATAGCTCAGGTGGTAGAGCCGGCGCCCATATATAGAGGTTTAGTTCTTGACGCAGTAGGCCTGGGTTTGACTCTGACATGCAGCACTTTGCTGCTTGTTATTCCCCCCATTTCTCTCTCCCATTTCATGTCTTATGTAGCTCAGCGAAAAATTCTTTCAGGAAGACCTAACAAGTAATCAGTCCCTCCTAAAGCGAATCAGCGCTGGAGGCGTTCACCTTCTGGTAAACCAATCAGGAACGGCCAAGGATCCCATAGGCCAATCACAGCGTCTCATCACTGGTTTAAAAAAGCTGCTTCTCTCCCTGTGCTATCAGCTGTCATTTCAGGAAAACCTTGTCCCTCGTCCTCCTTAATATATTAAATGTGTTAATAACGATAGAGTCCAATCTCCAATACATTGTACACTACCTGCTGTGGTATATAAAAACCTTTTGCATATCTCTGCAAACAAGTCTCTCCTGATTGAACTGCTGTCCTGTCAAAATAAAGGCTGAAAATGCCCCTCCCCACCAAAAAAAAATAAAAAATGCAGATATAAATGTAATTTAAAAAAATATATATAATAATAATTATTGATTTTCTAATATTGCACCTGTCAATACAGAACGAGATATTCTGGAGCCTATTTTGCCGTCAATACTGTCGATGTTGTCTTTGCTGTAATCAGATCAGAATATATTTATTAATATATACAGTACAGGCCAAAAGTTTCCTTTTCATTTTCATGACTATTTACATGGTAGATTCTCACTGAAGGCATCACAACTATGAATGAACACATATGGAATTATGTACTTAACAAAAAAGTGTGAAATAACTGAAAACATGTCTTATATTTTAGATTCTTCAAAGTAGCCACCCTTTGCTTTTTTATTAATAAGGGAAACAAATTCCACTAATTAACCCTGACAAGGCACACCTGTGAAGGTAAAACCATTTCAGGTGTCTACCTCATGAAGCTCATTGAGAGAACACCAAGGGTTTGCAGAGTTATCAAAAAAATAATCATAATCATCAGTAATGTGGATATAATGACTAAGTGGGTAAAGGCAAATAATAGAACAGCTAACAGTCTGGTAAGTTCAGAACATTACATCACTTTACTGTAATGCAGCCTTTAAAACCAGGAAAAGACACTTATATCGATATATTGCCCAGACATCAAACAGAAAGGAAAGATCTGTCTACAGTATTCTGTAATATCGCTTTTGTGTCCTGAGTTTTGAGTTCTTTGTGCATCCTTTAGATCGTTAAAACAGGGCCCTGATGGGAACCTTCACAGACATCAAACAGAAACATGAGACAGCGAAGAAAAGATCTGTCTACAGTAAACTGCTATAAACTATTTGCAGGTGATTTCTGTTTGCATTTGCATTGTTTTTTTATCAAAAAGGCACCAACCTGCTTGTCTTTGAGGCGTTCTCCGTGGATGAGGAAGCTGTTGCGTCCCAGCAGTTCGCTCGCCAGCAGCCTGCACACGCCCACTTTGCTCAGGCAGCCGTCCTGCGCCAGCCAGCCGCCACTCGAATCGTCCCGGGTCATCACCACCGCTTTGACGCGCACGATGTAGCTGTCACTGCAACCGACCAGAGAGAGACACGGTAACATCAGTTAGCGTGCAGACCCGCTGGCTTAGTGAGCAGTAGGTCTGTCCTCGACTAAAGAAATTCTTAGTGGACTAACACTTATAGGATTTAGTCGACTAATGGATTAGTTGATTTAATTGACAGAGCTGTGCTCTTTGAGAGGTGGTTAAGACTAGAAAAGCACAATATAAATGTAGTTAATTAACCATCTATAAAACTGAGTTTCTCCACAATTAATCCTGCAAAAGCACCACTTTAAATCTCCTGTTTACCATAAATGTGCTCAGAAGTTTCTTGGAAATGAGTAATTAAGCATGAATAAGCATAAAAAATGACTAATCGACTGAAGAAATCTTAGTCAACTATGACCAAAACGACCGATTAATCGACTAAGAGGTGGCAGCCCTAGTGAGCAGAGATAAAGATAAAGATAAAAATAAAAAAGATTAGGGATGCACCGAATCCAGATTTTTGGGGTTCGGCCGTATATACCGAATCCACTGGTTAAGATTCTGCCGAAACATCGAAATATCGAATCCTCCTTCCAGTGACTGTCCTTCCTATGCTGTACCTGAAGTTGCTGCATTCTGGCTGCTGTCTGGAGATTCCTTCATGCACAACTCGTATTCTTTCAGATGTTTCGTACCAGATGTTGTAACAGCGGCCATGTTGTGTATTGTTCAGGGTCCTTGCCACCACCAGACCAATCAGCATTGATCAGAGTGAACATGTAGCTGGACTTGAATGGCCTTCTTTTGACTGAAAGTACTGCCAAACAACAACTTTTTCGGCTCACCAGATCCATGTCCACTTTCTCACAGCCTACTGCATTGAACGCTCCACCTACGTAAACATTGTGTGTGTGTGTGTGTGTGTGTGTGTGTGTGTGGTCTTGTTTAACTATATTTGTGGGGTCCAAAAAACACGTATGGACCCCCCAAGTTCAAAGGGCTGTTTGAGGGTTAAGACTTGGTTTTAGGATTAGGGTTAGAATTAGGTTATGGTTAGGGTGAGGGTAAGGGTTAAGGTTAGGCATTTAGTTGTGATGGTTAAGGTTAGGGTAAGTGGCTAGGGAATGCATTATGTCAATGATGGGTCCCCACAAAGATAGTGCCACAAACCTGTATGTGTACGTGTTTGTGTGTGTGTGTGTGTGTGTGTGTGTGTGTGTGTGTGTGTGTGTGTGTGTGTGTGTGTGTGTGTGTGTGGTACGAATTGTTTCGGTGCTTGAAATGAGTTTGCCAAAAGCTATATATGACTAAAATAGTAAATAAATGTCTGAATTAATTTGGAATATTGTTTTGGGTCCTCGCCACCACCAGACCAATCAGCATTGAACAGATTGAACATGTAGCTGGACTTGAATGGCCTTCTTTTGACCGAAAGTACTGCCAAACAACAACTTTTTCTGCTCACCAGATCAATGTCCACTTTCTCACTGCCTGCTGCATTGAACGCTCCACCTACGTAAACACATTCCCGTCATCAACGGCAGTGTCACTACGGCGACCAGCGTAGAGCGCGTAGTGCATGCGTAGGGTTCGGCAGTATTGGGAAAGTTCACTTTCTACATGAACTGGTTCAAAGTTCAGTTCACAAATTTTAAAAAGAACTAGTTCAGTTCATAGTTTTTTACTTCAACATTTTGAACTAAGTTCACAGTTCCAAAAATTAACTTAGTTCAAAGTTCTTTTTTTCCATTTGTTGCTGCGAGCTGTTATTTTTCAAAATGATTAGCACATATAGAACCACAGACAGCAATTATTTGATCAGTTTTAATCCTAAAACTATGCGTCAGATTTCATCTTCATATCCGATCAGTTCATAGTGTCATTTTAGGTCTGCTGTGGATGGGACTGAAGTACAGATTTTCTTTTTGAAAGCCAGCGGGGCAAATTTTGCCCAGAAATGTCAGATGTTTCCATCCTCAGCGACCTCGTCATAAAACTGGTTTAAATGATCATACGAAGCCTCCACACTGCTTGTTGTTTTGATGACCCCTGTGGCGGTGAGACACTGGTGGCTGGTGTTGCCAGATTGGGTGTTTTTTCCGCTACATATGAAGGCCTGTTTATGGTGTGTTTTAGCCCTGGTTTTGGCCTGGAAGGCTCTATAGAAATCTGGTGTTCACAGACACCGGAATGAAGGAGTTCACAGCAGGCACGGCGTTATGGGTGGGCCTGACGGGCCTAGGCCCACCCACTTTTCAACAGGCCCACCCAAAACTTTTCTTCTTAAAAAAAAAAAAAATATATAAACCTAATATATTTTAATTTTGTCAAAAATTATTAAAAATTGGAAAATAATCTCATATTTTGTGCTAAAATAGTCTAAATGTTTAGTTTTCAAAAACAATTTTAAAAAATTGGTTAATATGTCTATTTTGATGTTTCTGCGCAAGTTCAGCAGACAGTGCGGTTCGGGATCGGATGTAGCTTGACATTATGGCGGGTAGGCTAGCTCCAAGTGATCGGGTGTGAAAATCATTTCAAAAGACAATGTTGCAGCAGTCATTGTTTAGATATCTTAAACGTTCACGAACGGTCTCGGAGCCAGGAAATGAAGGAGAGCTGGGATCCACAACACCCAGCAGCACATCTTTGTCTCTGCCACCCCCAACCCCAGATGCTAGCGCTGCTAGCATGGCTAGCGCGGCCAACGCGGCCAGCGCGGCCAGTGCCGGTGCTAGTGTCTCTGTCTCTGCCACGCAAGTGGACGATAGCAGCCCTATGGATCTGTCTTCAGTGGATGAGCCCACAACTCAACCACTGATCAAGTATCCGGTCACAGTGATTGGGGACAAAGCAAGGAGTTTATCCACACACTGGTATAGCAGATACAATTTCCTTGAGTACAGCATTAGGAAGGATGCAGTCTTCTGTAAGATGTGCAGGCACTTTGGTGAGCGGGGCAGGGAGGAGAAGTTTAGCCAGACTGGATACCGGGACTGGAAGCACCTCAATCACGCTTGTTTAAAGCACCAAAATAGCAAATCGCACATGTTTGCACTGGATAAATTTAACAATTACAGGCTGTCAATGTCTGAGCGAGGCTCCATCATCCATCAACTCAACAACACAGATGGCAAACAGGGTGAAATCATAGAGAGGAATCGGGAGCACATCAAAGTCATTCTGGACGTTCTTATCACTTGTGCCAAACAAGAAGTACCCCTGCGTGGCAACCGGGAGAATGATGAGCTCAAAAACGCAGGTAATTTCCTGGAATTTTATAGACTTGTCTGCAGGCATGATAAAGCAACTCAAGAGCGTCTAGATGCGATCCCTAGCAATGCAAAGATGCTCAGTCACGAAATTCAGAATGACCTGTTGGATGCTGCGTGCACTCTCCTGTTGCGACGGATTAAAAGTGAACTGCATGAGGGGTCTTTCTATGCTATTTTAGCAGACAAGTGTAAGGATGTATCTAAAAATCAGCTGGTGGCCGTTTGCTTACAGTATGTACTCATGGGGATTGTGAGAGAACGCGCTGTTGGCCTCGTAGCCACAGACAACATGACTGCTGATGCGATAGCACAGAAAATATTGGAAGTTGTCGCACCATTTGAATTAGACCCTAGCCTTTGCGTTGGTTTTGGGTTTGATGGTGCATCGGTAATGGCTGGGCATAAGGGGGCTGTCCAAGCCATCCTTAAGGGCACCTTTCAATTCAATTCAATTCAATTTTATTTATAGTATCAAATCATAACATAGGTTATCTCGAGACACTTTACAGATAGAGTAGGTCTAGACCACACTCTATAATTTACAAAGCAACCAACAATTCCAACAATTACAGTAATTCCCTCAAGAGCAAGCAGTGCGACAGTGGGGAGGAAAAACTCCCTCTTGGGAAGAAACCTCGGACAGACCCAGGCTCTTGGTAGGCGGTGTCTGACGGGCCGGTTGGGGGTGTGATGAACAGTGGCGATAATAGTCACATTAATAATGGAACAGTGACTGGATGTAGCGGGAAGCTGCAGGGTTCAGCAGGAAGCTGCAGGGTTCAGCAGGAAGCTGCAGGGTTCAGCAGGACGCAGCAGGGCACCGTTGAGCTCAGCAAGGAGTGCAGCAGGACCACGGCGACAGCTGGAACCAGGATCTTGGTACCAACGTTCTCCAAGGAAATACGCTGGGGGAAAAAACATAAGGACTCCGGGGAAACTCCCCAGAAGCTAGGATTAGTAACTAGCATTTCCGGGACGGGATACACGCAAATAGTAATAGTAATAGTAATAGAGAGGGAGAGGAGGGAGCAGCTCAGTGTGTCAAAGGAAGGAAGTCCCCCGGCAGTCTAGAACTATAACAGCGTAACTATAACAGCGTAACTAAGAGAGACAGGTCATAAGGAGAGGTAGCTTATTCGGGCTTAGAACTCTCCCACTGCCGGATCAGGCTTGGCTGGCCTGCCTCCCTCTACTTTGTTATATGTTATTAATCTAACAATTATGAAGAGAAGCAGTTGGGCCAGTTAGGTGAACACTGCAACTCCTCACTCCCTAACTATAAGCTTTATCAAATAGAAGAGTTTTAAGTTCATTCTTGAAAGCGATTACAGTTTCTGCCCCCCGAACCCAGATCGGGAGCTGGTTCCATAGGAGAGGAGCCTGATAACTGAAGGCTCTGGCTCCCATTCTACTTTTAGAGACTCTAGGTACCACCAGTAACTCTGCATTCTGGGAGCGCAGTGCTCTAGTGGGACAATAGGGTATTAGGAGCTCTTCTAGATATGATGGTGTTAGACCATTTAGAGCTTTGTAGGTCAAGAGAAGGATTTTAAACTCAATCCTGTATTTTACAGGAAGCCAGTGCAGAGAAGCTAATACAGGAGAGATATGATCTCTTTTCTTAGTTCTTGTGCGAACACGCGCTGCAGCATTCTGGATCAGCTGGAGAGTCTTAAGGGACTTATTTGAGCAACCTGACAGTAGGGAATTACAATAGTCCAGCCTAGACGTAACAAATGCATGAACTAGTTTTTCAGCGTCGTTTTGAGACAGGATATTCCTAATTTTGGCAATGTTACAAAGATGAAAAAATGCTGTTCTTGAGGTTTGTTTTAGATTGGCATTAAAGGATATATCCTGATCAAAAATAACTCCTAAATTTCTGACAGTAGTGCTGGAGGCCAGGGCAATACCATCCAGAGTAGCTATGTCTTTAGATAATGAGGTTCTGAGGTGTTTAGGTGCCAGTACAATAACTTCAGTTTTGTTAGGGTTTAACATCAGAAAATTATATGTCATCCAGGATTTTATATCTTTAATGCATGCTTGAAATTTAGCTAGCTGACTGGTTTCGTCTGGCTTGATTGACAAGTATAATTGGGTGTCATCTGCATAACAGTGAAAGTTAATTGAGTGTTTCCTAATAATATTGCCTAGAGGAAGCATATATAGGGAGAAAAGAATTGGTCCAAGCACTGAGCCTTGAGGAACCCCATGGCTAACTTTAACGTACTTGGAGGATTTATCATTAACATTAACAAATTGAGATCGATCAGAGAAATAAGACTTAAACCAGCTTAGTGCGATTCCTTTAATGCCAACCAAGTGTTCCAATCTCTGTAACAGGATTGAATGGTCAATAGTGTCAAATGCAGCACTAAGATCTAGTAAAACAAGAATGGAAACAAGTCCTTTGTCTGCAGCAGTTAAAAGGTCGTTAGTAATTTTCACCAGTGCCGTCTCTGTGCTATGATGCTTTCTGAATCCTGATTGAAGGTCATCAAATAAACTATTGCTATGTAGAAAATCACATAACTGATTACTGATTTCAAAACGCTGTCTATGTGCACTGTCACTCTCATAGGTTAAACCTCGTCCTGTCAGCTGTGGCCCGGACATCGCTGGATGCCTCAACTTTTTTCGACACTCTCAACACCTTGCACACCTTTATGTGCGGCAGCAAACGTCATGCCCGTTTCCTTAACGTGCAAAAAGAGATGCGGCCCGATCAGAGGTCATTGGCATTGGAGCGAGGCTGTGACACCAGGTGGGATTCAAGATCGGGCGCAGTGACAAAAGTTTTCATTCTGTATGATGTTATTGTGGAGGTGCTGGCACAGTACGCAGAAGAAGGGGGACATAGTGAGATTGAGGCACAGTCACTCCTTCAGCAGATCAGAACAAAAAAGTTCATATTCCTCCTTGTACTTTTTAAACAGTTGTTCAGTAAATCAGACTTCACGTCTAAAAGCCTCCAGTCCATCACCACATCAGTGACAGACACGGTTGATTTGATTGAGAACCTCAAACAAGAACTGACAAACATTCGCTCCGGTGACTGTGCATTCTCAGAGATGTTGGCAATAACAAATAAGATGATGGAGGATCATGATGTCGAGAACTGGGATGTACCCAGTTTGCCCCCCCGCTCAAGGAAGCTCCCAGGCCGATTTGAGGGAAGTATTGTCACATGCACGTTGGGGAAATCGACAAGGGTGAGGAGTGACAGTGACTTGCGCAACATTTCCAACGCGCTAATAGACTGTCAGCTTAATGAACTGAACACTCGATTCCACAGTGACACCTATGGCCTCATGGCATCTGCGGCAAACCTGATGTCCCCTAGCCTTGATACAAATGACACCACCTTGGCCACTATAGCGACCTCTCTCAATGATGCAGGGAAGCGCTTCCACATAACCATATCAGAGTCGGAGCTCGCAGTGTTTGTGCAACTCATAGAGAGGAAGAAAAAAAGAGGAGAACATCTCAAAAGTCTTATTGAAGTGATGGACATATGCAATGAGGACGTTTTCCCGAATATGCATGCTTTCTCAAAAGCTCTGATAACACTGCCAATGACATCCTGTACAGTTGAACATGTCTTTTCCAGTGTCAACCGGATTAAAACACCAAATAGGAGCACCATGCTTACTTCTCGCCTAATGTCCCTCTGTCTGTTGACATTTGAGAGAGAGCTTGCAGTAAGTCTTGACTTTGATGAAATCATTGACATTTTCAAAAGCAAACCCCGCCGACTACTCCTGTAATTTCGGAGAGATAGGTAGGCCACAGCATGCCTTTTCCTACTGCTCTGTTATTTAAAAAAAAAGATTTGCAATGAATGAATATTCTTCTCATGCTCTCTCCCATGCCTGTCTATTTTCACGTTTGGCATATAGTGTAATATGAATGTAATTTAGCCTACCCAGTTGTTTTCAAGTTATTTTTTAGCCTGATAAGTTAGCCATAATGGCTTCTGAAATGCGTTATTGTGTCAGTGTGTGTGTGTGACTACAGGCGACCTAAAAACACTAGAGATGATTTTGGTACATGTTTAAATTTAGTAGGCTAATATAACTGAGAGAAAAAGAGGAAATTACTCTTTCCGTGTTTTTTTGTGTTTAATGGTGTAGTTTAATTGTGTACCGCCAGAGGATGATAACAGTAGCTAATGTATGTGAAGGCTACTCTGGCTGCATTGTATTATGTCATTATATGAGATATATGGATACAAATAATCGATTCATAACTCGCTACAGGCGCATTTCTATTTCTAACAGCTTGTTACGTTAAGTTATTTTCCCTCGTGGTTTTCTCTTGTTGGCCTATGATGCTTTACGGCTTATTCATGTGATTTATTTACTTCTGTTAAACATGGTAATAACATGAATCACACTAAAGTAACAGTTTGTCTCGGTGCGAAGTAACTTGAGTGTTGTTGTTTTACATGACAGATACCGTTGTGAATTGTCAACTGTCGGGCAGTGTTGCTGATCTGTAATGTTGAAAACTTAAAACAATTAAACAGAATTGTAAAATATTCGGCCTCATGTTGTACGAGCAGAACTAAACTATGTTTTGGGGAAATGTTAGATTCCTCACCACTTTACAGTCTATAGAGAGATGCAATGCGCTATAGCACAGCCAGGTATGGTGCGTAATGGAGATTCCAAAGCGCTCTTCTTTGGTCAGAACCATGGACAGCGATCGCGGATAGGTCCGCCCATTGCACCGAAAACTTTACAAAGCAACAACATATTGAAAGAGCATCAAACTATTAAAATCTCTATTATTTAAGCACAGATAATATGACAGTATATTAGTCAGTCATTTGTATTAGGTTAAACAGTGATTTGATAACGTTTTTAATTTAAGGCCCACCCACAATTGGTCTGGCCCATCCAAAACTGGAATCCTGGCGCCGTGCCTGGTTCACAGTAACGTTCATCAGGCAGTAATACGGTACGTTCAGTTCCCGTTTGCCCAAAATAAGAACGAGTTCATGAACTATTGTTCCCTACTTAAAGACAAACAAGAATAGTCAAGAAGACTCCGGACAGTGAACTGTTGTAGAGGGTAATTAACAAACAATGATGCTGCAAAATGCCCAATTTGACTTAAACAACCCGACTCACTCTGGAATTTGAACTTGATTATTGTCTTTCTTTCTAATCAAGACTTTGATTGATCTCTCTGGTGGCTGATGGATGACAATCGTGGGAGCTAAAAATGGTGTCACAAGTGGGACACGATTGAAAGAACTCTGGATTAGACCAACCAGTGTGGAACAAGTTTGTGTCATTGACTACATTTACATGCATATAATATGCCGGTTATTGCCCCCACACATATTTTTTCAAAGTGTTCCAGTGGTGGCAGACTTGTTGGCGTTGGGGCTGTTTGTGCATATCCAAAAACCTGTTAATACCCAAGTCTGTGATAATGTGTAAAAGTAGCTGTGTTTCTCCTACTTTTCTTTTGGCCGAGCATCTCTACTGTCAGCCCTGCAAACTGTCGGCTGGTTGGTTTGTGTACAGTAACCC
>CM046788.1:39762639-39767639 GCA_025617405.1 Perca schrenkii
TATATAAAAGAGACTTCGGATACAGTATTAGAGGACCACTAAGGTCTATATAAAAGAGACTTCAGATACAGTATTAGAGGACCACTAAGGTCTATATAAAAGATGTTTCTTGTGAGGCAGCAAACTCTCGTCTCGAGTAGAAAAACTGAGAAGTTGGGGAACAAAGTATAAGAGCTCCAATTTCCGTGTCAGGTTGGGTCTAACGAACGCAGGACTTTCACTCAGGAGACCGGGGTTTGTGTCTCGTGTGAAACCATAAGTCAAGTGAGTTTTGCAGACCTTAGTCTGTGACACAGTTAAAACAGACTACACATAAATATTCATGGAGGCCCAGTTTGGCCCACAAACCGGCAGTTGGACATCCCTGCCCTCAAACAGCCCCGTTCTCCGAGGAAACTGTAGTGAAACGGCTGCTTACATCGCTTTCACAGCACACACACGCACGCATACGCACGCATGCACACGCACACACACACACACACGCACGCAGGTAGGCACGCACACACAAACACACACACACACACAGACATGCACACGCACACACACGGGCAGGCAGGCAGGCACGCACGCACATACACACAGGCAGACACACATACACACACACACAAACACACATAAACATACAGGCACGCACACACACACACACACACACACACACACAAACACACATACAGGCAAGCACACACACACACACACACACACACACACACACACACACACACACACAGTGTGGGAGCTGACCAGAGCTGCAGATAATAGCCTTTGGTGGTCTGTTTGCTCCATCATGAAAGACGAACACAGTACATAACTACACATAATGCTCCCAAAGGAACACACACGTGTTGTCAATCACACACACACACACACACACACACACACACACACACACACACACATCATCATCAGCGTAGAGATGTAGTTTTCTCAGAGGTCTGGATCAGCAGATGGTGTTTAGCTCGTTCTGTGCCAAACTTGTCAACGATCGCTGGCCCGTCAGAAAAAAAGAGCCACTGTACTTTCTCCAAGTCAACCGAAACAACAGCTGACCTCCAGCTGGATCGCGTGTCGTTACGAGGTTTCAGAATTTGTTTGGTTTGTCTACCGGATACGTGTGAAAGGTGAGCGATCTGCAGAGCGTGCTGCACAGATCGGGTCGATCCAGAAATCCATCTTCCATTAGTTGCATCGAGAGAAGAAGAAACTCAACTTCCAACACCTTCAGCTCCAGGTGAAGGCCGAGCTCAGGACCCAGCTCCGTTATTAACAACCTAGTTTAGATTTAAGTTATTGATCTGAGAGCGCATCAGATGCTAAAACAATCCCAGTAAGTCACATATGATTTGGTGGTTTGTAGGTCAAAAAGAGTAAATGTTGGAAAGAGTTTTTAGACGTTCAATGACTATGTTTCACCCTGTAGTAACGACCTGCTTTACACTGAAATATAGTCTTTGAAATGCTGTTAATATATAGTTTATATGTGAAACAAACAAACGGAAAAATTGTTTGACAGGCAAAATTCCAAATTAGGCTGTGGCAGTGTGGAGTTAAGAAGAGTGAAGAAGCTAAGGAGAAAACACAAGACTTTCACCCAGGAAACAGGTGTTCATGTCCTGGAAGAAGTTAAGGAGAAAACACAAGACTTTCACCCAGGAAACAGGTGTTCATGTCCTGGAAGAAGTTAAGGAGAAAACACAAGACTTTCACCCAGGAAACAGGTGTTCATGTCCTGGAAGAAGTTAAGGAGAAAACACAAGACTTTCACCCAGGAAACAGGTTTTCATGTCCTGGAAGAAGTTAAGGAGAAAACACAAGACTTTCACCCAGGAAACAGGTGTTCATGTCCTGGAAGAAGTTAAGGAGAAAACACAAGACTTTCACCCAGGAAACAGGTGTTCATGTCCTGGAAGAAGTTAAGGAGAAAACACAAGACTTTCACCCAGGAAACAGGTGTTCATGTCCTGGAAGAAGTTAAGGAGAAAACACAAGACTTTCACCCAGGAAACAGGTGTTCATGTCCTGGAAGAAGTTAAGGAGAAAACACAAGACTTTCACCCAGGAAACAGGTGTTCATGTCCTGGAAGAAGTTAAGGAGAAAAACACAAGACTTTCACCCAGGAAACAGGTGTTCATGTCCTGGAAGAAGTTAAGGAGAAAACACAAGACTTTCACCCAGGAAACAGGTGTTCATGTCCTGGAAGAAGTTAAGGAGAAAACACAAGACTTTCACCCAGGAAACAGGTGTTCATGTCCTGAAGAAGTTAAGGAGAAAACACAAGACTTTCACCCAGGAAACAGGTGTTCATGTCCTGAAGAAGTTAAGTAGAAAACACAAGACTTTCCCCCAGGAAACAGGTGTTCATGTCCTGGAAGAAGTTAAGGGGAAAACGCAAGACTTTTCCCCCAGGAAACAGGTGTTCATGTCCTGGAAGAAGTTAAGGAGAAAACACAAGACTTTCACCCAGGAAACAGGTGTTCATGTCCTGGAAGAAGTTAAGGAGAAAACACAAGACTTTCACCCAGGAAACAGGTGTTCATGTCCTGGAAGAAGTTAAGGAGAAAACACAAGACTTTCACCCAGGAAACAGGTGTTCATGTCCTGGAAGAAGTTAAGGAGAAAACACAAGACTTTCACCCAGGAAACAGGTGTTCATGTCCTGGAAGAAGTTAAGGAGAAAACACAAGACTTTCACCCAGGAAACAGGTGTTCATGTCCTGGAAGAAGTTAAGGAGAAAACACAAGACTTTCACCCAGGAAACAGGTGTTCATGTCCTGGAAGAAGTTAAGGAGAAAACACAAGACTTTCACCCAGGAAACAGGTGTTCATGTCCTGGAAGAAGTTAAGGAGAAAACACAAGACTTTCACCCAGGAAACAGGTGTTCATGTCCTGGAAGAAGTTAAGGAGAAAACACAAGACTTTCACCCAGGAAACAGGTGTTCATGTCCTGGAAGAAGTTAAGGAGAAAACACAAGACTTTCACCCAGGAAACAGGTGTTCATGTCCTGGAAGAAGTTAAGGAGAAAACACAAGACTTTCACCCAGGAAACAGGTGTTCATGTCCTGAAGAAGTTAAGGAGAAAACACAAGACTTTCACCCAGGAAACAGGTGTTCATGTCCTGAAGAAGTTAAGGAGAAAACACAAGACTTTCACCCAGGAAACAGGTGTTCATGTCCTGGAAGAAGTTAAGGAGAAAAACAAAAGACTTTCACCCAGGAAACAGGTGTTCATGTCCTGAAGAAGTTAAGGAGAAAAACACAAGACTTTCACCCAGGAAACAGGTGTTCATGTCCTGGAAGAAGTTAAGGAGAAAACACAAGACTTTCACCCAGGAAACAGGTGTTCATGTCCTGAAGAAGTTTAAGGAGAAAACACAAGACTTTCACCCAGGAAGCAGGTGTTAATGTCCTGGGAAGAAGTTAAGGAGAAAAACACAAGACTTTCACCCAGGAAACAAGTGTTCATGTCCTGAAGAAGTTAAGGGAGAAAACACAAGACTTTCACCCAGGAAACAGGTGTTCATGTCCTGAAGAAGTTAAGGAGAAAACACAAGACTTTCACCCAGGAAACAGGTGTTCATGTCCTGGAAGAAGTTAAGGAGAAAACACAAGACTTTCACCCAGGAAACAGGTGTTCATGTCCTGGAAGAAGTTAAGGAGAAAACACAAGACTTTCACCCAGGAAACAGGTGTTCAAGTCCTGGGAGAAGTTAAGGAGAAAACACAAGACTTTCACCCAGGAAACAAGTGTTCATGTCCTGAAGAAGTTAAGGAGAAAACACAAGACTTTCACCCAGGAAACAGGTGTTCATGTCCTGGAAGAAGTTAAGGAGAAAACACAAGACTTTCACCCAGGAAACAGGTGTTCATGTCCTGGAAGAAGTTAAGGAGAAAACACAGGACTTTCACCCAGGAAACAGGTGTTCATGTCCTGGAAGAAGTTAAGGAGAAAACACAAGACTTTCACCCAGGAAACAGGTGTTCATGTCCTGAAGAAGTTAAGGAGAAAACACAAGACACGTTATTCAGATGCTATTTGAAGGGCACATGCTTGGCCGTAATGTAGCGTGTGCACACTGCGCATACACGGACGCAGCAGTTCCCATTTTTGCAAATCCATACATAAATAAAAGGAAAAATACGACCTTGTTTTACACAACATTTCCATGAATCACGGATGTGTTGATGACATAAATGAGGAAATATTAGAGGACTTAAGGAGACGTGATGTTGAACTGCATGTGCCGATAACACTTAACCCGAATGCCCCAGCAGCAGCAGCAGCATGGGAGAGGAGAGACAGAAGAGCTGCATCGTCTATAGTGAGGTCATCTCGGTCTAATGTTACACTACATTGCAACAATATCACCATGCATTCATAACCTCGTGATTCAGTGAGAGAGTGAAAAAAATATTATCACGATTACTTCGGTCAATACTGAAATCACGATAATTAAATACGATTACTCGTTGACTTCTGGAAAGATGTTGCAATTATTGAACTTCAAAAAACAGTGGAAAAAGTTCAATAAATCAACAGTAAAAAGAATTTATAATATTTTTTTTCATTCAGAACGCAAGAGAAAATAAGACTTTACTTGCAAAACGTGATGATGTAAGTGATTGTTTTTCTCGATTATTCTGTTTTTGTGATCACTGGGAGCCGAAATCATGATCACGATTACATTTACATTAATTGCATAGCCTTAGCGTTAGCCCAAAACATCGGAAAGTATGTTTTTGTGACATTTCTTTATTTACATTTTGTCAAAACGGAAAAATCAATAGCAAACAGTCGGTCTCCTCGGCTGTGAACCGCTCCTGGCGTGCGCCCATGGATGTATTAAGAGCGTGTGCCTAGCAAATCCACCATTATAATAGCAACCCACCATGGAACGAGCACGCCTGGCTTTTAAAGGGAATGTTAGACCCTGTTTACACGTACAAACTGAGACATTTCCCTTCGTTTGTGCCCTTCGATTACACACTAACGGAGAATTCT
>CM046788.1:39775139-39777639 GCA_025617405.1 Perca schrenkii
GGTTGTGGTTGGTGTAGAGCCCTCCTTATGGGTTGTGATTGGTGTAGAGCCCTCCTCAACTGTTGTGATTGGTGTAGAGCCCTCCTCAACGGTTGTGATTGGTGTAAAGCCCTCCTCAACGGTTGTGATTGGTGTAGAGCCCTCCTCAACGGTTGTGATTGGTGTAGAGCCCTCCTCAACGGTTGCGATTGGTGTAGAGCCCTCCTCAACGGTTGTGATTGGTGTAGAGCCCTCCTCAACGGTTGTGATTGGTGTAAAGCCCTCCTCAACGGTTATAATTGGTGTAGAGCCCTCCTCAACGGTTGCGATTGGTGTAGAGCCCTCCTCAACGGTTGTGATTGCTGTAGAGCCCTCCTCAACGATAGTGATTGGTGTAGAGCCCTCCTCGTTGTGATTGGTGTAGAGCCCTCCTCAACGGTTGTGATTGGTGTAGAGCCCTCCTCAACGGTTGTGATTGGTGTAGAGCCCTCCTCAACGGTTGTGATTGGTGTAAAGCCCTCCTCAACGGTTGTAATTGGTGTAGAGCCCTCCTCAACGGTTGTGATTGGTGTAGAGCCCTCCTCAACGGTTGTGATTGGTGTAGAGCCCTCCTCAACGGTTGTGATTGGTGTCTCGATTTGGAAAAACCTTCTCATTCAATGTGTTTCTTTATTTTCATGACTATTTACATTGTAGATTCTCACCGAAGGCATCAAAACTATGAATGAACACATATGGAATTATGTACTTAACAAAAAAGTGTGAAATAACTGAAAACATGTCTTATATTTTAGATTCTTCAAAGTAGCCACCCTTTGCTTTTTTTGATAACTCTGCAAACCCTTGGTGTTCTCTCAATGAGCTTCATGAGGTAGTCACCTGAAATGGTTTTACCTTCACAGGTGTGCTTTGTTAGTGGAATTTTTTTCCTTATTAATAAAAAAGTAAAGTGTGGCTACTTTGAAGAATCTAAAATATAAGACGCATTGAATGATAAGGTGTGTCCAAACTTTTGGCCTGTACTGTGTTTATATATATATATATATATATATATATATATATATATATATATATATATATATATATATATATATATATATGGTATTAAAAAGGACAATCTGGAGCTGAAAAGAGGTTTTCATTAACGTTTTTTTTATTCATACTGAAGTTACATTAGAAAGGAATGAATGAAGACTTTATCATCCAGAGAATTTTTAGTTTTTGGCACTATTAACTGTTTTAATAATAACATCAATCTTAAATCCTATCTTTGTTTTTGTAATCAGAATCAGAAAATTATTATTATTGCCACAATATGTTTGAACATTTTGAGACTGTGTTGTCATTTTATTTTGTATGTTTGATAGCTTGTTGTGTACTTTTATTTTGAAGTTTCTGAGTTGCAGTTGTGGCATCCTGTCAGTGTGCCTACTTCTCATTGGATAATTGACAGAGTCAGCCATCTTGGGGTAAATATATAAAGGCTGTGCTTCTAGCTGCTCTGTAAAACTCCCGGATGAAGACCATGAGCTGAAAGCTGCTGGAAGAAGAAAGTAAGTAAGTAAATTAGTCTCTTCCCCCTATAGGGGACTTTTTGAATAGAATAGAATAGAATAGAAGATACTTTATTCATCCCCATGGGGAAATTTAAGAGTCCAGCAGCTGACACATAAACACACATTCCTATACACCACACAGTTCCCCATAATTAATAAATAAATAAACAAATAAATACATTGTGAATTCATACACAAGAGAGTTAAAAAGAAAGTATCAAATGCACAACATTTTTGTTGTTTTTATTGTAAACAGAGAGCAAGGCAAGGCAATTTTATTTGTATAGCCCATTTCAGCAGCGCTGCAACTCAATGTGCTTTACATTAAAACACAGTTCGAAATTGATAAAAATTAATACAAAATTAAAAAAGTAGTTAATACAAAATTAAAAACGTTCATACAAAATTGAAACAGTAAATTAAAAATGGATTAAATACAGAAATTAAAGAATAAAATTCCCAATACAGTGCAGTGCAAAGAATTAAACATGGGCAGTATCGAAAAGAAAGGTCTTCAGCCTTGATTTAAAAGAGCCGAGTGTACAGTTTACTGGATGTTTGTTCCAGATACGTGGTGCGTAGAAACTGAACGCTGCTTGGCGAGCAGACCTGTCCCTGGTGATCTTAGAGGCCTCTGCGTCTCCATCTCGGATCTAATCTGAGCCAAGTCCTCAGGAAACAGCTGTGATCAGCTCCGGCCGTGTTAACACGTTACAGACACTAGATGGCGAAGATGTCCAACAGTTCAGCAGTAAAACTCTGCTCCAGTGTGTGTGTAGTTTCTCTTTCTGCATTCAAACTTTGACACGATTTCCCTTTTTTTTCCCCAAAAACACTTGAGCTCTTAAACTAATGGCGAGTGGCTGCACCTTCGCACGAGAGAAGTGAAGAAAGCAACGTTATTTTACAGTGAAATCAGAGGGACAAGGACTCATGGAGTTATTATTCAGATTCTATTGTATTGT
>CM046788.1:39785139-39790139 GCA_025617405.1 Perca schrenkii
AAGCCACAAAAAAAGCGATTAAAAAGTGAAGAATAAAGCAGCAAAAAATTGACCAAAAAGTGAAGAATAAAGCCACAAAAAAGCGATTTAAAAAGTGAAGAAAAAAGCGACAAAAAGCAAAGAATATAGCGACAAAAAAGCGAAGAATAAAGCGACAAAAAAGTCACAAAAAAGTCACACAAAAGCGTGAAATAAGCACCTTAAGCATCAGAAAGCGAAAAGAAAATATGTAGTTTTAACTTAGTGTTCGTATGCAGCGTTAAAGGGTAAACTGGACTTCATGGCTCGTGTCAGAAATCCTACAAAGACTTTTGAGGCATGAGCCTTTTACAACAATACTTTTTATTTTTGAAAATAAAACTTAAAAGTTGGTCGCAGAGGGAAGTCAAAGCTTATTCAGTGTTTGAGAAAATGTAAACAGGGCGAATGGACAAGACAAATAATATCCAAAATGAAGACTAAAAACTTGTTATTACTTGTTATAAAAACTCTGAAATTCATAAGATTTATAATCTGTCAGTCAATCTGTCAGTCAGAGACGTCTGGTTTTAACTTAGTGGTGTTTTTTTTTATTTTAATGAAAATAAATGTGTCGAAAAGCGAGACGAAAAACCATCTAAAGTATCAAGTGTGTCAAGAAACATAGAAAAAAGCACAACAAAAAACAACAAAAAAGGGCAGAAAGGGCCTAAAAAAAAGTGTCAGGAAAATCACCAAAAGTGACAAAAAACGCACGAAAAAAAGCACAACAAAAAGCTAAATTCATTGGGGAAAAAGAGTAAAAAAAAAACCCTAAAAAAGGCTAAAAAACTCAACCAAAAAAACACAGAAAAAGAACAAAAACTTTGGAAAAATCCCAGTTTTGGTAATTGTAGTCAACGTAAATTACGGCTATGAGCAAGTCATATCGTTATCGCAATTTTCAATAACGTTATCCCGTATTTTACACATAGCGTGCAGCTCTAGATGTTAGTCGACGTAGAGTTTCTCTAACCGAGGATGCTAACGCTGGACTCTGTTTACATGTATCTGGTAGAAGATGCTAACACTGGACTCTGTTGACTTGTATCTGGTAGAAGATGCTAATGCTCGACTCTGTTGACATGTATTTGGTAGAAGATGCTAACGCTGGACTCTGTTGACATATATATTTGGTAGAAGATGCTAACGCTGGACTCTGTTGACATGTATCTGGTAGAAGATGCTAACACTAGACTCTGTTGACGTGTATCTGGTAGAAGATGCTAACGCTGGACTCTGTTGACGTGTATCTGGTAGAGGATGCTAACGCTGGACTCTGTTGACATGTATCTGGTAGAGGATGCTAACGCTGGACTCTGTTGACATGTATCTGGTAGAGGATGCTAACACTGGACTCTGTTGACTTGTATCTGGTAGAAGATGCTAATGCTCGACTCTGTTGACATGTATTTGGTAGAAGATGCTAACGCTGGACTCTGTTGACATATATATTTGGTAGAAGATGCTAACGCTGGACTCTGTTGACATGTATCTGGTAGAAGATGCTAACCCTGGACACTGTTGACATGTATCTGGTAGAAGATGCTAACGCTCGACTCTGTTGACATGTATTTGCTAGAAGATGCTAACACTGGACTCTGTTGACATGTATCTAGTAGAAGATGCTAATTCTGGACTCTGTTGACATGTGTTTGGTAGAAGATGCTTACGCTGGACTCTGTTGACATGTATCTGGTAGAGAATGCTAACGCTGGACTCTGTTGACATGTATCTGGTAGAAGAAGCTAATGCTGGACTCTGTTGACTTGTATCTGGTAGTAGATGCTAACGCTGGACTCTGTTGGCATGTATCTGGTAGAAGATGCTAACGCTGGACTCTGTTGACATGTATCTGGTAGAAGATGCTAACGCTGGACTCTGTTGACTTGTATCTGGTAGAAGATGCTAACCCTGGACTCTGTTGACTTGTATCTAGTAGAAGAAGCTAATGCTGGACTCTTTTGACATGTTTCTGGTATAAGATGCTAATGCTGGACTCTGTTGACGTGTATCTGGTAGAAGATGCTAACGCTGGCCTCTGTTGACATGTATCTAGTAGAAGATGCTAACGCTGGACTCTGTTGACGTGTATCTGGTAGAAGATGCTAACGCTGGACTCTGTTGACATGTATTTGCTAGAAGATGCTAACGCTCGACTCTGTTGACATGTATTTGGTAGAAGATGCTTACGCTGGACTCTGTCGACATGTATCTGGTAGAAGAAGCTAACACTGGACTCTGTTGACATGTATCTGGTATCTTGGATCAGCGAGCAGCTTCTACTAGAGGTCAGAGGTCACCCGTCTCTTCTCTGTGTTTCAGTATGAAGACCTGGCCCACTACGGGCTGGAGGCCATGGCCGGGGTTTATGGAGACCCTCACCACCATCACCATGACCACCACGCTGCTGCAGCCGCCCGCTCCATGCAGGCCGCCACGGGGCCATTCCCTCTGCACCAGTACGCCCAGTCCAGCCACACCACAGCCGGGGACGCCGCCAAGAGGGACAAAGACGCCATTTATGGGTAGGATGAGTAGCGCTGCGACTAGGATTGGGCATCGAAAACCGCTTCCAACTCGGACTCGTTGTCTTTACCGTCGTCCACGCAACCTTTTGGGTTTTTTTGGGTCAAAATTTAAAATAAAAAAATGTTTCCAACGTTTTGGTCGTCTTTTTCGATGCTTTGCCTGATGTTTTTTCCACTTTTTTCATCGTTTTTGTCACTTTTTGTCGTTTTCTTTCACTTTTTTCGACGCTTTTTGTCACTTTTTTCTTCATTTTTATCATTGTATTTTGTCACTTTTTGTCACTTTTTTCATTGTTTTTGTCACTTTTTGTCACTTTTTTCACTGTTTTTGTCACTTTTTTCATTGTTATTGTCACTTTTTTAAATTTTATGTCACTTTCATCGTTTTTTTGTCACTTTTCTAATCATTTTTGTCACTTTTTTCATCGTTTTTGTCACTCTTTTTGTCATTTTTGTCACTTTTTGATGATGGAATCGTCTTGTTGTTTTTTTTTCAAGTTTTTGGGGCGCTTTTCCAAAATTTTAACAAATCCCTGATCCTTCTTTTCACTGTTCTTTCTCTAAAGTATTATCTGTGTTTGGATATTTTTTGTTACAGTCTGAGCTGATCCCTCCTCTCCTCTCTCTCTTTGTCTCTCTGTCTCTTTCTCTCTCTCTCTCTGTCTTTCTGTTTCTCTCTCTATCTGTCTCTCTCTCTCTCTTTCAGACATCCGTTATTCCCTCTGCTCGCACTGATTTTTGAAAAATGTGAACTGGCGACGTGCACGCCGAGAGAGAGCGGCGTTGCCGGAGGAGACGTCTGCTCCTCGGACTCCTTTAACGAGGACATCGCCGTCTTCTCCAAACAGGTACAGAGACACACCTCAGCCCCCAGTGTCCAAGTTAAAACAGAACGGAGGACCGGGCCTGATCTATTCTGACCCCCAACTTACACTTTTCATGTATTGTGTGCTTATTAGTCCAAATGTTTTACTTAACAAAGTAGTAGTACGGTGGCCCTTAAGGATGAGACACAACAGCTTTGCAGAAAAAACATTTCAGAAAACAAAATTTGCATTTAAATTAAATCTCTTTTAATAACCCCAGAAGCAAACTAGTTGTACGCACACCTTTCAAATTATCGATGAGTTTAACAAACGCAACAATCTGACTGAGACGCTCACCTCTATGGCGGACCTGCTCTGTGATATCAGCTCTGATGTCACAGAGAAATCCCACATGGTCAGGAAGAAGCTGTCGAAACACGAGCCCTCCTCTGCTTCCTGGATTCAATTAGATAAGATTACGATTGAAAGATAGAGAGATAGAAAGATGGACAGATGTTTACCTGTACCTATGGTTTGTAGGTGAAGGTGTAGTGGTGAGCGATGGCAGCAAAGAACATCTCTATGCAGAGGATGAAGTCCTGCTGTATGCAGATGATGAAGTCCTGCTCTATGCAGATGATGAAGCCCTGTATCAATCAAAACATTGATTAATCAAGGATCTGGTTGAATTGAAACGATGCCACTTTTTACATGGCTCTTCTTCCTGAGCAGAAGATTTAAGAAAAAACACAACACGAACCCATTCCCTCTCCGAATTCGTAAAATACGGACATTTGAACAGTGGCTGTCGGCGTCTAAAGTGACAAAAAAAGGCTTTCTTCAGCGTGTTAGTAGAACTTACGGGGAGAGCAGCAGCTACACGGGGTTTAGAGGGTAGTATGTAAGAGGGGAAATACCACATAGGGAAGTTGGTCGGGGGGTGGATGGGTCAGGACTTTCACCCAAGAGACCGGGGCTCTTGTCCCATTTGTCACGTTTCCTAAAGTCGCTTTCTTCTTTAACCATCCCGTTATTCCCGCGAGTCACGGAAATCTAAGCCCACCCACGACATTTTCCTTAACATAACTGTGTCCCAACCAAGCGCATTTATAGTTAAAGCGCGTTATAAGACGCTAAAGGAGACTTTTAGCGTCAACAACAACGAGAAAGGCACCTGACTGAGCATCCGTATTTTACGAGATGGGAGTGAGAATGTGTTGAGAACACACATCGAAACAACAATAGCAATAGAAAAAACACAACATTTCAGACAAAACACAACATTTCAGACAAAATACTTAAGAAAATACAACATTTCAGTCAAAACACTTAAGAAAACACATTTCAGACAAAACACATAAGAAAACACATTTCAGACAAAACATTTAAGAAAACACAACATTATCAGACAAAACATTTTAAAGAAAACACATTTCGACAAAACATTTAAGAAAACACAACATTTCAGACAAAAAACATTTCAGAAAACACAACATTTCAGACAAAACATTTAAGAAAACACATTTCAGACAAAACATTTAAGAAAACACATTTCAGACAAAACAACATTTCAGACAATTAAGAAAACACAACATTTCAGACAAAACATTTAAGAAAACATAATATTTCAGACAACACACTTAAG
>CM046788.1:39795139-39825824 GCA_025617405.1 Perca schrenkii
TTGTTGATCTAAAAGCGTAGAGAGCCGAAGTCCCGCCCCCTTCTACTTCCGGTCCATGGGACCTATCTTTCGAAAAAATATGAACGAGGGTCAATGGAGAGATAATAATTATTTTTTGATCCAGTTTGAATTGAGCCATGGATTACAAATATGATGTTCGTCAATTTAAAACATTATTTTTCAACCGAAGAAAGTCTCCGTTTATTATTAAACTGTTGAAGTATAAGACTGTGAAAATACGTAATTAGAAAGACTACAAACTTCATGGATGACGTCTCTCTGAAGCTACGATGTCTCTGTGTATAGTACCAGGGATGTAACGTTACTCTAATGATCAGAGGATCTCTCTCGTTCTTTTGTTTATCTGCTGAGAACACCTGACTGGATAAAACACAGCAGTTAAAATAACGTTACATGTGTTGTGGAACAGAGCTAAGCTAGCTAGCTAGCGAGCAAACCAAGCATCAAGCTAGGTGACGTAGATTGTGTGAAACGGGAGATGTAGTCCACTGGGAGATGTAGTCCACTGGGAGATGTAGTCCACTGGGAGATGTAGTCCACTGAGCTGTTTCACACTAAACTAAGTGGTACTACGACAAACCTACGGCTAACTGAGACTTTCTTCGGTTGAAAAATTATCTTTTAAATTGACGAACATCATATTTGTAATCCACGGTTCAATTCAAACGGGATCAAAAAATAATTTGCCTCTCCCCGTTCACTACCGGTCATATTTTTTCTGACTTAAGGTCCCATGAGGTCCACCGGAAGGGGCGGGACTTCGGCTCTCTATTATGCGTGTGACGATAATCTTGCGTGTGATTGGTTATCAGGTGGCCAGTGAATAAATGCCTGGACAGTTATTGGGGGAAGGTTGTAAATGACGCCTGTGTGTACGAAAGGCTGCACACACTCCTTTATCCTTCTCTTCTCTTGGACTGGAGAAGCAGATAGAGGTCTGTTTGTTTTACGAACCAGCCAAGCCGGTTTTAAATCCGCCTTCACAGCGAAGCTCTCAGCCGCCGTTCGTCACAGGAAGGTGTGTTCAGGTGCATTCTGGGCCTGCTGGTCTTTCAGGGAGGTGTGTTCAGGTGCATTCTGGGCGTGCTGGTCTTACAGAGAGGTGTGTTCAGGTGCCTTACTGAAGTAAGTAACGTTTGGGGGTCAGCAGTCGTTGGCGAGCCATTTAGTATTAGTTTAAATCTGGTCATAACTGCTTGTCTAACCGAATCGTTCCCATGGAGCCGAACCAGAAGTGTAATCGAATCAGGAAAGTTGTGAATCTAAATCGATGCGGGGACATCGATTCTGGGCGTGCTGGTCTTACAGGGAGGTGTGTTCAGGTGCATTCTGGGCGTGCTGGTCTTACAGGGAGGTGTGTTCAGGTGCATTCTGGGCGTGCTGGTCTTACAGGGAGGTGTGTTCAGGTGCACTCTGGGCGTGCTGGTCTTACAGGGAGGTGTGTTCAGGTGCATTCTGGGCGTGCTGGTCTTACAGGGAGGTGTGTTCAGGTGCATTCTGGGCGTGCTGGTCTTACAGGGAGGTGTGTTCAGGTGCATTCTGGGCGTGCTGGTCTTACAGGGAGGTGTGTTCAGGTGCATTCTGGGCGTGCTGGTCTTACAGGGAGGTGTGTTCAGGTGCATTCTGGGCGTGCTGGTCTTACAGGGAGGTGTGTTCAGGTGCATTCTGGGCGTGCTGGTCTTACAGGGAGGTGTGTTCAGGTGCATTCTGGGCGTGCTGGTCTTACAGGGAGGTGTGTTCAGGTGCATTCTGGGCGTGCTGGTCTTACAGGGAGGTGTGTTCAGGTGCATTCTGGGCGTGCTGGTCTTACAGGGAGGTGTGTTCAGGTGCATTCTGGGCGTGCTGGTCTTACAGGGAGGTGTGTTCAGGTGCATTCTGGGCGTGCTGGTCTTACAGGGAGGTGTGTTCAGGTGCATTCTGGGCGTGCTGGTCTTACAGGGAGGTGTGTTCAGGTGCATTCTGGGAGTATTGCTATCTTGAGGCAGCGGAAAGTGATCGTGCCATTGACCAACAAAAACCTGGTCTAAAGTCAATAACGCAGCATTTCATTGTTATTTTAACAGAGCATTAGTAAAATGCTCCTAGGCTCGTGCACAGCGCTTCCCTGAGGAAGGACACCTAGACCCCCCACTACTATGATATGGCCCCCCCACCTCACCCCAAAGGCAGATTCTAGCCACAATACAGTCTGTCTGGCTATCATTAAACTAGTCTGGACCCAGCTTCTTATGTGCCAATCCATCCTGCTGAGGACTGATCTAACTCCCAGAACCAATCATCTCGGGCTGAATGGGACCTGGGTCCCTGCAATCCGACTTAAGTTACCATGTGGACCTGTTACAAGTTAATTATCCCATATTTGTTTCAGTTCAGTTCAGTTCAATTTTATTTATATAGCATGTTTAAAAACAACCTCAGTTGACCAAAGTGCTTAACATGCTCCAAAAGCAACGAGACAATAACCACAAACGAGGCACAATGTACAATACAAAATAAATGACAGTAGAAAAAGAATAAGGTCAATAATGTCAAGATATCAAAGCTCAACTTGAATTGAAAGCCAATGAATAATAGTGGGTCTTCAGCATGGACTTGACCGTTTCAATGGTCTGAGCTGTTCTTACATGAATAGGTAAACTATTCCAGAGGTTTGGAGCAGCCACTGAAAAGTTCCAGCACCATTGCACACTAGTGCTAGCCTGACCAGCCAGACCCACATCCAGATGTTGAGGTGTGGGAACTCCCCATTGGTCAGGGCTCAATCTGAGTGGGCGGGACAAACGGTTGTCTTTCAAATTCTCTCTGCACGTAATAGGATAGTGCTACGACCAATCAGAGCAACGCTAGTTGGTAGATTAGACTTTAAACTCCATGATTTTTGTGCCGTTCTTTGTTCTTTTCTCAAAAAAAAGCTGAACTCCAAGTCTTCCAGAAGAACGCTGTTCACCACCAGCAGCAGCAGCAGCCATAAGCCCCGCCCACCGACTCTATACACAATGTGATTGGCCTGACCAGACTTTGGTTTTTCCAGCTCACAAGACTCTGGCTGCAAATTAAATTTGCTGCCGCTAGGGTGCGTCTAGATTTTCTAGGCTACAATTTTAGTGCCCCGTGAGACCGTCCTGATCTTGAGAGCTCCAGTTTTCCACTCGCAGATCAGTCTGGCATCTTGAGATAGAGAAAATTTTTAGCCTTCAGCCAAACGACCGACCAATCAGCGTTGGTTTTGAGTTAGGGTCGGTGGTGACAGACAGATGGTTTATCTAATCAGCTACCCAGGATTTTCAGACAGCGGTAGCCCTAATTCTGTTAGCCGCTCGCTAATGATTTTTTTCTCTTGGATCCTTCTTTTGGAATATGGACCAGGAACCTGAAATGGGGCCTTTTATTCCTAAATTGTCGTTACACAAACGTCAAATCTCCTTTACCGAAATGTTGCTTGCATGCTGAGCTAACGAGCTATGCTTTGCCTGCCACCCTTTGCTTTTTTATCAATAAGTGAAAAACTTCCACTAATGAACCCTGACAAAGCACACCTGTGAAGGTAAAACCATTTCAGGTGACTACCTCATGAAGCTCATTGAGAGAACACCAAGGGTTTGCAGAGTTATCAAAAAAAGCAAAGGGTGGCTACTTTGAAGAATCTAAAATATAAGACATGTTTTCAGTTATTTCACACTTTTTTGTTAAGTACATAATTCCATATGTGTTCATTCATAGTTTTGATGCCTTCAGTGAGAATCTACAATGTAAATAGTCATGAAAATAAAAAGGAAACGCATTGAATGAGAAGGTGTGTCCAAACTTTTGGCCTGTACTGTATATGTAGCACTCAATCTCAGTGTCCTGATCTGTGTCCCTCTGGTTGTCTTCGTCCGTGCAGCTCTCGTGGAGCAGAGATCATGACGACGCGGCATCGATCCGCTCGGCCGGGACGCCGGGACCCTCCAGCGGTGGACACACGTCTCACAGCGGCGACAACAGCAGCGAACAAGGTGAGATATACCGACGGAAGAGCTCCACATCCATCAGCGGGAGGGTTGGAAACGTACTGGGCGGGCTTGTCTGTCCGAGTTTGTCTTTTCCTACATGAAAAGATGTTCGGGTACCATTTCTTTCCTTCCCGATACCAATTTTCGATGCCTAAACTTGCCTGAAATCGGCCAATACCGAGAACCGTTCTGATACCAGTGTGTTTAAAATATGCACATTATTATGAAGAAGTTCATTTAAGGGTCCCATGACATGGTGCTCTTTGGATGCTTTTATATACCTTAGTGGTCCCCTAATACTGTATCTGAAGTCTCTTTTATATAGACCTTAGTGGTCCTCTAATACTGTATCTGAAGTCTCTTTATATAGACCTTAGTGGTCCCCTAATACTGTATCTGAAGTCTTTTTTATATAGACCTTAGTGGTCCTCTAATACTGTATCTGAAGTCTCTTTTATATAGACCTTAGTGGTCCCCTAATACTGTATCTGAAGTCTCTTTTATATAGACCTTAGTGGTCCCCTAATACTGTATCTGAAGTCTCTTTTATATAGACCTTAGTGGTCCCCTAATACTGTATCTGAAGTCTCTTTTATATAGACCTTAGTGGTCCCCTAATACTGTATCTGAAGTCTCTTTTATATAGACCTTAGTGGTCCCCTAATACTGTATCTGAAGTCTCTTTTATATAGACCTTAGTGGTCCCCTAATACTGTATCTGAAGTCTCTTTTATATAGACCTTAGTGGTCCCCTAATACTGTATCTGAAGTCTCTTTTATATAGACCTTAGTGGTCCCCTAATACTGTATCTGAAGTCTCTTTTATATAGACCTTAGTGGTCCCCTAATACTGTATCTGAAGTCTCTTTTATATAGACCTTAGTGGTCCCCTAATACTGTATCTGAAGTCTCTTTTATATAGACCTTAGTGGTCCCCTAATACTGTATCTGAAGTCTCTTTTATATAGACCTTAGTGGTCCCCCTAATACTGTATCTGAAGTCTCTTTTATATAGACCTTAGTGGTCCCTCTAATACTGTATCTGAAGTCTCTTTTATATAGACCTTAGTGGTCCCTCTAATACTGTATCTGAAGTCTCTTTTATATAGACCTTAGTGGTCCCTCTAATACTGTATCTGAAGTCTCTTTTATATAGACCTTAGTGGTCCCCTAATACTGTATCTGAAGTCTCTTTTATATAGACCTTAGTGGTCCCCCTAATACTGTATCTGAAGTCTCTTTTATATAGACCTTAGTGGTCCTCTAATACTGTATCTGAAGTCTCTTTTATATAGGCCTTAGTGGTCCCCTAATACTGTATCTGAAGTCTCTTTTATATAGGCCTTAGTGGTCCCCTAATACTCTATCTGAAGTCTCTTTTATATAGACCTTAGTGGTCCTCTAATACTGTATCTGAAGTCTCTTTTATATAGACCTTAGTGGTCCCCTAATACTGTATCTGAAGTCTCTTTTATATAGACCTTAGTGGTCCCCTAATACTGTATCTGAAGTCTCTTTTATATAGACCTTAGTGGTCCCCTAATACTGTATCTGAAGTCTCTTTTATATAGACCTTAGTGGTCCCCTAATACTGTATCTGAAGTCTCTTTTATATAGACCTTAGTGGTCCTCTAATACTGTATCTGAAGTCTCTTTTATATAGACCTTAGTGGTCCCCTAATACTGTATCTGAAGTCTCTTTTATATAGACCTTAGTGGTCCCCTAATACTGTATCTGACGTCTCTTTTATATAGACCTTAGTGGCTCGCATAAGGAGAAGATTCCTGATTGGTCCATCTGAGCTTTCATTTTCTCAAAGGCAGAGCAGGATACCCAGGGCTCGGTTTATAACTATCACCATTTCTAACCACTGGGGGACCATATGCAGGCTGGGGGAACTCATATTAATGTATAAAAAAATCATAAAGTAAACTTTTCATGCCATGGGACCTTTAATAAGTTATTAAGAAGGTTAAACCCTTTTGTAAAACAGGAAGATTCAATTATTTCATTATCTAGTTTGACATTCAGTCACAACGAAAACAAAGACATGAATAAACTACTTTAAGGTAGATTTTTCCATCCATCCACCGTCATCCACCAGTTTTCCACTCGCAGATGTTGAGAAAATTTGGAGCCGTTCGCCAAGACGACTGACCAATCAGCGTTGGTTTTGAGGCGGGTTTAGGTGTGACGCAATGAGAAGCGACAGGCTTTTCTCTGAGGAAAAGATGTGTTTGTTTGATTTGGTCCGTCTAATACCAACTAGAGGTGGTGATAGACAGATGGTTTATCCAATCAGCTAACCAGGATTTTCGCCCCTTCCCAAAAGTTCTCCAACAGAAAGTTCCCAGATATGCCGAGCAAATGCAAAGCGATCCACCTGGTGGAGTCAGGTTAAGCAGCTCCAGCATGGGACCCCAAACTTTCCTTTCAGGGCTAAATTAGGTGGTAATGGATCGGTGCATAACTTGCATATGCTACTCACCGATACGGTACCAGAAAAACAGCCCCAGTTTTCAGATTTGTGACGGTGCATTTCCCAGCTGATCCAAGAGGCTTTTGAAAGACTTCATGTAGCTTAACTCTTTTTCACCCCAATGTTTTGGTCGTCTTTATCGACACTTTTGTGGCTTTTTTGATGTTTTTTGGCTTTTTTTCACCATTTTTTTGTCATTTTTTTCCGATTTATATGTTGATTTTTAATTTATTTATTTATTTTACGTTTTTTTTTTTTTTTTTACCAAATTTTTTAAACTTTTTCTGACTTTTTTGTCGCTTTTTAGAAGTTTTTTTTTCACGTTTTTTAAGCATTTTTGTCACTTTTTTCAACCTTCTTTCAGTTTTTTTTCATCTGCTATAAAATCTAATAAAATACCCAAATTAATCTAAAGTATTGAACTGATCATTTATTTTACACTAAAGAACGTTGTATGGAACCATCCACGTTACCTTTTTTTTGGACAATTCGTTGAAAGAAACCCCAAATTTTTGTTATTAGAGACTTTTTTGTTTAAATGGGTCTTTTGGGAGTTTTATCAACACATAAAGGAACTCTTCTTTCCACTGGGAAGGAAAGGGGTGAAAAACTGGCGTCTGAAAAGTAACTCAAAGCTGTTACACAAAATGTAGTATATGAAGTACTTCTAATTTGTACTTTGGTACAGTATTTTAGCAAATGTACTGTACGTGTGTGTGTGTGTGTGTGTGTGTGTGTGTGTGTGTGTGTGTCTTTGAGGGTTTATGAAGGGTGGCAGAGGTTTTCCGACATGTTGAACTTGACGTCCGTTTGCAAATAGCAGGAGACGGTAGTGACAAAGAGGGAGTGATGAAGGCTGACAGACGAGCTCCGAGCAGAGCTGGAAGAAAGAGAGCTCTATGGCCCAGTACACAAACACACACACACACAGACACACACACACACACACACACACTCACACTGGAGGAAATAGAAATAACACAGCATGCAGTGCACACACATGCCTTAACAGAATTCATATGTTCATGTTTTAAACAGTTATGAACGTTCAAAAAGAAAAATCCAAATGGAAACTCAGAAATGACAGAAAAAATGACTCAAAATTCCCAAAATGTCTTCATGCTCAGCTGAGAAAGATGCTGTTGTATCGATGAAGAGAATATGCAACAGAAGCTCACTTCTATAAGGACTTGCTTCAGGTGAAAATACCTGAGGAGAGGCAGGATCTCCCGTTGGCAGAGCAGACGTGTGTGTGCTGTGACAGAAAACAGAAAGCTGATTACCTGACTAGTCCGTCGAATGTGAATATTTGCAGATTTCCCTGTTTTAAATTACATTAAAGTGAATATTTTGGGGGTTTTGTGAAGCGTTGGATGGATAAAACGATGAATTTAAAGACGTCACTTGAATATTTTTCACAATTTTTTTTTACATGGCAAACAATAATTCCCTGTCAACCATGATGCAACTTTTAGTTTTTCTGGGTCAAAATGTAACAAAACTTCCAACGTTTTGGTCGTCTTTTTCAACACTTTTTTTGTAAGTTTCTGTCATTATTTATTTTGTGCTTTTTTTAATGTTTTTTTTTTAAGCTTTTCTGCACGTTTTTGTCACTTTGTTCCAAGTTTTTGTCACTTTTTCCAAGTTTTTTCCAAGTTTTTGTCACTTTTCCAAGTTTTTTGTCACTTTTTACCAAGTTTTTGTCACTTTTAACCAAGTTTTTTGTCACTTTTTCCAATTAAGTTTTGCTCACTTTTTCCAAGTTTTGCTCACTTTTTCCAAGTTTTTGTCACTTTTTTCCAAGTTTGTTGTCACTTCTTCCAAGTTTTGTCACTTTTTTTCAAGTTTTAGTCACTTTTGCAAGTTTTTTGTCACTTTTTCCAAGTTTTGTCACTTTTTCCAAGTGTTTGTCACTTTTTTTCAGTGCTTTTTGTTACTTTTTTCGGTGCTTTTTTGACAGTTTTTTCTACGTTGTTCAACATTCTATTATACATTTTTCTTTACATGCTATAAAATTGAACAAAACACCCAAATTCAATGAAAGTACTGAACCGATCATTTACTTTACTTGTGAAGAGTAGTAGTTGTAGGGAACCATCCATGTCATTTTTTAATAATTGTGTTGAAAGAAACCCACATTTGATATAAAAACCTTTTGAAAATGGGTCAAATTGGACCCCGAGGACAACAGGAGAGTTAGTCCGATATAAAATAACAACAGAATAACACACATAACAACGGGAACTCCATACATGCACTTGTGATAGAATACAACAGGAAGTGTAGTTCCACTTTAATACACAAAGACGCACAGGGGTCCAGCAGCTCTGGCCTTGTGCCGCTGGTCTCCGTCCAGCCGGTTCTGTTAGCGTCTGGTTGCGGTCCAACTGAAACAGACCCTGTGGTTTCTCTATCTGCCGCACATATTTACAGGTTTACACCGCGGTCTGACCTTCACAAAAAAAAGGCTGTTTTGATTTAATAAGAGATTTGTTAATCAAGTATTTACAATCCCAACATTCAGCGGCTTAAATGGCGCGATAGACTTTGGCTCCTTTTGGGGCTTTTCTTCAGCCAGACAATGTTTTATTTTTCTCTCATTACGAGCTGCTTTCATTGGTCTTTTCTGGGAAACAGAACATGTTCCTGTGTGTTTTTTTTTCTGCTTGCTCTATGATTAATGAGTCTGTACTGGACAATAACATGCAAAACACCATTGCAAATCAGAGACGGCGGTTATGTTGTGAACTTTTTAACAACTCGGTTGAAGGTTTTTTGACTGAATGCCTGTGGCATTGAGCGGAGCTGTAGTTGTCGATTGCTCCAGACTGAAATATATCAACAACGTGTTGATGGATTGAGATGAAATTTTGTCCAGACATGCATGTTCCCCAACAGATGAAGCCTACCAAATTTGATGATTCCCTGACTTTTGATTCAGCGGCAACATGAGGTTGAAATGTGTGGCTTTTAGTGAAAAATGTCTCAATAACTGTTGGAAGAATTACCATAAAACTTAAAAAAAAGCAGATATTCATGTTCCCCAGAGGATGAATCCGCTGTCTTTTCCTGTGGTCTTTTAACTCAACATCTAGATAAAACTGGCATTTGGATATTTGACTTGGTAACAAAATCCTTTAGCTTAACTTACAGAAACACAGTTAGCCTAAAACTGACATTTGGATGTTTGAATTGGTAACAATATGTACGTTGTACATACGTAACGTTGGGCATAACATAACAGCTTAGAGTCTTCCAATTCTTCCTGCTGATTCCTCACATCTGATTCCACTTCTTTCTTAATAAAAGCTCATTTTTTCGGTTCGGCAGGTAATAAAAAACTTTAGTTATGGGTTCTTTACATTGTCAGTAGTGCATCCTATCACATGGCGGCTTTTAGGCATTGTTCTGTTGTTTGCGAGCAGACAAAATTGACATGGAGGCACCTTTACGCAATTCAAAGTCAATGCAGAGCGGAGAGCTGTTTTCCCCTCACATTCATAACATAACACAAACACATATGGACCTAACATATTTCAAAAAATGAAAGTAAAAACTGTTTTGTGTGGCACCTTTAAATGCACTCTCTCTCTCTGTGTTGCTTGTTGGATACAAAGCTGTGGTTATTTCGGTCGGGGATATCCAAAACTACAAGTGTTGGATCCAGTCAAGCTCCAACTTTTTGAGTACAGATAATAGTATGTTTACATGCACACTATTATTCCGAATATGACAATATTCCAAATTTGATACAGGTCATGTAAACAGCATATTCTGTTTGGATATTCAGGATAAGGCCTTTTCCAAATATAGCATTTTCCGATTAAGACATGTGGGATATTCTGGTATTATTCAGGTTTTAGAGGCATTGTTTGTACATCTATACAGCGCATTCGGAATATGCATCTCAATCTGGGTTTTTACTGCAGTTTGTGACAGTTTATGGCATCTCGCCTGTTTGCGGCTTACGGTCAGCTCTGTGCGTTGCTACGGCTGCTGTACAAAAACCAACCAGCCAACAGTTTGCAAGGCTGCAGACCCGATAAGGAGGACAAACCCAGCGACTTTTAAACATTGTCAAAGACTTGGATATCAACGGGTTTTTGGATATTGGCACACATCGCTACGGTGAACTTTTAGAGAAGCTGATTGAAGGAATGAAAGAGGGGACACTGTGTTCACACGCTCCATCTGCTGGATCACTTAGAAAAAAATCCTGTTTTGCACGTCTACATGTAAACGGGAACATTAGTGGAATACTTACTTTCATTAACAATGTCAACAGCTGAGTCGGAATATTGTCTTTTTCGGAATTAGGGCAAAAACGTGAATATTATGTGCATGTAAATGTAGTCAATGAAACCAAAGATCATTAGGTCAGATGCTATTAGTGGTTCCCCCGCACTAATTTTAAAACTAGAGGGGATCGGCCATTCCCAGCAGTGGCTCCTAGGCTGTGGAAATGACCTGCCTCTCTCGCTACGTTGTGTGGATTCTGTCGAATCTTTTAAAAAGCAGCTGAAGACTCAGCTGTTCAAGCAGGCTTTTACTTAGTCGAGGGTTTTTTATGGTTGTTATGTTTTCTATTTGTATTTCAATTTGCTTGTATCGTGACTTCTTGTGTTGTATTGCATTTTATTGGGAAGCACTTTGTGATTTTGTTTTATCTGTGAAAGGTGCTATACAAATGAACTTTACTTACTTACAAAGACACCTCCATTTGTAGACAAATTTGGCTTCCTCACGGGCGGTTCACTCTGACTTGGACGTACAGAATCAGCTGCCAGGCCTCAAGCTGCTTCAGCTCGCTCTCTTTTGGCTGGAAGATATTCAAACATCACTTACACGCAGCCAGCTCCCCAGCTGACCTCCGCGACGGAGCCTAATGGTGGTTAATAAAAAGATTTCTTTGACGTTAAAAAAAACTCAATTCAGCAGGACTTCAAATGACATCTGCTAACTGCTGGCTATAACTCAGAAGCCACAGCCAAACTCCACGGCATATTTGGCTGGCGTGTTAATTTGCCGTCTTGGAGATCATAAAGAGAGAAACATGTCCTCGGCATAGAAGATCATAATACTGCCACTTTGAGTGCAATTTCTCTGTCGTTGTGTTTGTACTGAAGAGAGGAAAACACAAGCGTGAGATGACAGGATCAATATCGATCTCAGGGGCCCTATTTCAACGATCTAAGGGCACAGCGTGAAGAGTCTGGCGCAAATCCACTTTTGCTAGTTTGATGGTGGTAAAAAATGGTCTGTGTTTAGGGCGCCTGGTTCTAAGGGTTGTCCTTAGTGTCTTCATTAATCAGAGGTGTGTTTTGGGTGTAACATGCAATCAACCAATCAGAGATCATCTCCCATTCCCTTTAAAAGCCAGGCGCGTTTGGACCTTGGAGCATTGCTGTTATGATGGAGGATTTGCACCGTAATATTTTTATTTGTAATCTTCTGCATGTGTGTGTGTGTGTGTGTAACAAGCATAGTGTGCACGCTGCTGTGCATGAGCCTAGGAGCATTTTACTAATGCTCTGTTAAAATAACAATGAAATGCTGCGTTATTGACTTTAGACCAGGTGTTTGTTGGTCAATGGTGAGATCACTTCCCGCTGCCTCAAGATAGCAATACTCCCAGAATGCACCTGAACACACCTCCCTGTAAGACCAGCACACCCAGAATGCACCTGAACACACCTCCCTGTAAGACCAGCACGCCCATAAGGCACCTGAACACACCTCCCTGTAAGACCAGCACACCCAGAATGCACCTGAACACACCTCCCTGTAAGACCAGCACGCCCAGAGGCACCTGAACACACCGCCCTGTAAGACCAGCACACCCAGAATGCACCTGAACACACCTCCCTGTAAGACCAGCATGCCCAGAATGCACCTGAACACAACTCCCTGTAAGACCAGCACGCCCATGGACGCACAGATGGGTGCAGGTGCATTTGCTATTTAAACAATGTGGGCGCTGGATGGGAAATTGACAACTGGGTCAGTCTTAAACTAGCAATGAAACTTGCTCCGGGCTTTGCGCTGTACCAGGTGCAAGATAGGGCCCCATGTCTGTGTGTCCAGTACAGAACTGTGGTTAAGATGTGGTTAGTCTGGCATTGCCAGCTCTGTCTCCACAGCGCTGTGGAGTAAGGTCTGATACATTCAGGGATGGGAGAAAGAAACACTCTCCCACTGTTTGCATTTCTTTAAACCAATCACAATCATCTTGGGTGGTGCTAAGCTCCCGACGCAGCGATGACGGCTCTGCTAAATAGTCTCAGGAAGGAACTTCTTTTGGTGGAAAATTTGCACCGTGCAAAAGAAAACGCTACATATAATATTAAACATAGCTAACTGTTGAAACAATACAGTAACATGAGGGTTTAAATTACATTGGCACCTGGGTAGCTCACCTGGTGGAGCGTGCGCCCATGTACAGAGGCTCAGTCCTTATGCGCCGGCCACAGGTTCAACTCCAACCCTGGCGTATTGCTGCATGTCATTCCTTTCTCTCTCTCCCCTTTCGTGTCTAAGCTGTCCTGTCGTAATAAAGGCCTATAAATGCCAAAAAATAAATGAATAAATAATAAAAAAAAAAAAAACGGGGAAACCTCCTTGTTGGTAAAAGGGGAAAAATGCAGCCCGGTCTCATGGCAGTTTTTGTAAATGTGACGTCATTGTAATCTATTGATATGTGTTCACGGAGACGTTTTTGTCGGTTTTTACATGGCGGACAACACAAAATGTGAAGTAATGTATTTCAATGGGAAGCATATTTTGTGGCCACAGCACGAAAATTGTAGGGAGTAATATAAAAAGCCGAAAATCCTCGTAGGGAGGTTGGTCGGGGTGGTGGACGGGTCAAACAACACACTTTCACCCGGGTGAGCGGGGATCGCGCCCCACTTTGGTGCTTTATTTGGCGTTTTGTCCCGCGTGTTACTGTGGCGTGTCTCCCGGCATTTAAGGCGCCCTTTCCCCGTAAGGTTTTTCCTAAACCCAACCTCCACCATCCAAATAACGTGACATTTACGCTTTAAAAAAACGAGAAAAATAACGTGACATTTACACGTAAAAAAACGAGAAAAATAACGTGACATATACATGTAAAAAAACGAGAAAAATAACGTGACATTTACACGTAAAAAACGAGAAAAACGTCTCCGTGAACACAGAGAAAAATAACGTGACAGTTACACGTAAAAAAAACGAGAAAAATAACGTGACATTTACACGTAAAAAAACGAGAAAAATTACGTGACATTTACACGTAGAAAACGAGAAAAACGTCTCCGTGAACACGAGACAAATAACGTGACATTTACTCATAAAAAACGAGAAAAATAACGTGACATATACACGTAAAAAAACGAGAAAAATAACGTGACATTTACACGTAAAAAACGAGAAAAATAACGTGACATATACATGTAAAAAAACGAGAAAAATAACGTGACATTTACACGTACAAAACGAGAAAAATAACGTGACATTTACACGTAAAAAACGAGAAAAACATCTCCGTGAACACAAGAAAAATAACGTGACATTTACACGTAAAAAATGAGAAAAATAACGTGACATATACTCGTAAAAAAATGAGAAAAATTACGTGACATTTACACGTAGAAAACGAGAAAAACGTCTCCGTGAACACGAGACAAATAACGTGACATTTACTCATAAAAAACGAGAAAAATAACGTGACATATACACGTAAAAAAACGAGAAAAATAACGTGACATTTACACGTAAAAAACGAGAAAAATAACGTGACATATACATGTAAAAAAACGAGAAAAATAACGTGACATTTACACGTACAAAACGAGAAAAATAACGTGACATTTACACGTAAAAAACGAGAAAAACATCTCCGTGAACACAAGAAAAATAACGTGACATTTACACGTAAAAAATGAGAAAAATAACGTGACATATACTCGTAAAAAAATGAGAAAAATAACGTGACATATACTTGTAAAAAAACGAGAAAAATAACGTGACATTTACACGTAAAAAACGAGAAAAACGTCTCCGTGAACACGAGAAAAATAACGTGACATTTACACGTAAAAAACGAGAAAAACGTCTCCGTGAACACGAGAAAAATAACGTGACATTTACACGTAAAAAACGAGAAAAATAACGTGACATATACGCGTAAAAAACAGAAAAATAACGTGACATTTACACGTAAAAAACGAGAAAAATATTGTGACATATACATGTAAAAAAACGAGAAAAATAATGTGACATTTACACGTAAAAAACGAGACAAACGTCTCCGTGAACACGAGAAAAATAACGTGACATGTACACGTAAAAAAACGAGAAAAATAACGTCACATATACACGTACAAAAACGAGAAAAACGTCTCCGTGAACACAAGAAAAATAATGTGACATTTAGACGTAAAAATAACGTTGACATTTACACAAACTGCCGTGAGATTGGGTTGAAAAATGACAGCAAAAAGGTGATTATTTTTGGGAACCAAAACAGGCTGGGGGGGGGAGGGGGCGACTCTGCCTGTAGTTCACAGGTTGTTGTGAAGCCTAGTTGTCACAAAGCATTAGCAGGTTGGGTCGGACTTCTGTTTCCTTGGCTCTCGGAGGGGAGAGAGCAGCGAGGGTTAGGGTGGAGGCGTGGGGTGTAAATCAGCCTCGGGGAGCTTGCGGTTCAGCCTAATGAGGCTGAGAGCTTGTTTATGGAGTTACGCATCATTTTTATGATTATTTCCACCTTCTCAGGCTCTGCTGCGCGGCAGAATCCTGCCTGTGTTGAGGCGCTGGGGGGAGGAGGCCCACGATTCCTCTGCTGACTCTGGGCATCGCTGGGAGCCGATTGCCGGGGACCATCGCCTTAACCTTGGCCCGGCGCTGTTAAAAACACTGAGGAGAAAATGAGCCTCATTAAACAGGCAGAGAAAGTACAGTAAAAAAAAAAAAAAACACCAGGCCCAGCAGCTTTTAGTGGGTTTTTTTTAAGTTGAAATGCTGCATTATATGTGCCGCAATCCAAAAAACCTGGGTGTGGGGGGGGGGGATGGTGGTGGGGGCCCGCAGAGAGGGTTACGGAGCAGAGCATGCCGGCGAATCCACTCGCCATCTGGGGAATTCTGTGCAGGGAAAGTACACGAGTGAAGGAATGTGTTTGTTGGGCGCCTTTAATGCCTCTATTCTTTGGCTTTTAATTCTGTGTGAGTTATGTGGTCCACTGTAGTGTTTATTCTTTCTTTTATTCTTTCTACATTTTCTATATTTTTAAACCTGATGTTTTTATTTTGTTTAAATAATTTTATATTAATTGTTTTGTATTTTCTGAGTCTTCTGTGCAGCACTTTGGAAACTTTTTGTTTGTAAAATGTGCTATAGAAATAAAGTGGATTGGATTGGATTTTCGGTACAGTAAGGGGGGGAAATGAGTTGTTGCTGTGTAGGAAGGTCTGGCAATGCGAGACAAGATGTGTACCAACCAGCCTGACAAGTTTGGTACGTACGGAAACGTCGGTTTCTTCTCAAGACTGTAAAATAAAGCTTCTGTCTTCTCCTCGCTGTGTTGCTCAGGTGACTGCCTGGATAACGGCATGGCTTCTCCCAGCACGGGGGACGACGATGACCCCGACAGAGACAAACTGCACAACAAAAAGAGAGGCATCTTCCCCAAAGTGGCCACCAACATCCTGAGAGCCTGGCTGTTTCAGCACCTCACGGTACGTGCATTGACTTCATTCACTATTTTTGAGGGCATGTACCTACTCAAAATGTTGAAATTTAAAGGTCCCATGACATGGTGCTCTTTGGATGCTTTTATATAGACCTTAGTGGTCCCCTAAAACTGTATCGTAAGTCTCTTTTATATAGACCTTAGTGGTCCCCTAATACTGTATCTGAAGTCTCTTTTATATAGACCTTAGTGGTCCCCTAATACTGTATCTGAAGTCTCTTTTATATAGACCTTAGTGGACCCCTAATACTGTATCTGAAGTCTCTTTTATATAGACCTTAGTGGTCCCCTAATTCTGTATCTGAAGTCTCTTTTATATAGACCTTAGTGGTTCCCTAATACTGTATCTGAAGTTTCTTTTATATAGACCTTAGTGGTCCCCTAATACTGTATCTGAAGTCTCTTTTATATAGACCTTAGTGGACCCCTAATACTGTATCTGAAGTCTCTTTTATATAGACCTTAGTGGTCCCCTAATTCTGTATCTGAAGTCTCTTTTATATAGACCTTAGTGGTTCCCTAATACTGTATCTGAAGTTTATGTGACCTCATAAGGAGAAGATTCCTGATTGGTCCATCTGAGCTTTCATTTTCTCAAAGTCAAAGCAGGATACCCAGGGCTCGGTTTACACCTATCACCATTTCTAACCACTGGGGGACCATAGGAAGGCTGGGGGAACTCATATTAATGTTAAAAAGCCTCATAAAGTGACATTTTAATGCCATGAGACCTTTAATGATGTGGATTGGATTCAGTGGGAGAGTTGATACCATGCCACGTTGAGTCATACCAATGGGTGACGTTAGCAATGCTACAGCCATTATTTTTACAGTGTATGGTTGCATTGCTCTTATTTTAAAAATGGTAGATGACAAAGACTTCTATGTAACTTCCGTGAACTTGGAGCTTACCCACAACTGTCCACTCCGAGTTACGACTAAATCCATTATCTACCTTCTGGTGTTGTCTGGCAGATAATGGCTGTAGTTACTTTTACTGGCTTTTTTTCTCCAAGTTTGTCACATTTTTCAAAGTTTTTGTCGCTGTTTTTGAAGATTGTCACCTTTATTTGAAGGTTTTGTCATCTGTTTTGACCTATTCTTGCCTCTCTTCCTTACTTTTTTCTACTGTCTTTCTTCGCTTATTTGAATTTTGTGTCCCTTTTGTCGCCCCAGTGTTGCCTTCCTTCTTTCTACTGTTTATTTTCCAAGTTATTATTACTATTTTTGACCTATTCTTGCCTTCCTTCTTTCTACCGTCTTTTCCAAGTTTTTGTCTTCATTTTCCATCATCATCTAAATGTTTTCCAGGTCCAAGGCTGTTGTTTAGTAAATCTATCGCTGACATCGCTGTATTCTTCCTCTTTATAGAGACTTTTTTTTGTTCTACCAAACATTATTCGTGCTGGTTAGGGGGTACATGGCTTTAATAACTGTTCAAATGGGGGAACATTATTGAAAAAAAGCTTGAGAACCAGTGGTCTAGTTATTGTAATGGGTGTACTACGTTAGTCTCTCTGTATGTTCTGCAGCATTTGTTTAGCTTGTGGTCACATTACTCGAACCGTATTAGCGAAAACAAATATCTGAAGTTTAATTTCATGTTGTAACGTATGAGTGCACATTTTTAAGAAGCATTTTCAATTCTGGGGTTTCGATTCCTGAAAGTGACCTTCTGGACTTTGTGTCTGCGTCGCAGGTTTCGCATGCTTTAACACGTGCAAACAGTGTTTTTAATGGTGCGTAACAAGCGCTAACAAGAGCTTTACAAAAGCGAGCATTGATAGATGAATGGGTTCCACTGCTGAGAGAAAAGGTGGCTGCTCATGACTCAGCCTTTTCTCTCTGCAGAATAGAAAAAATGCCCCTGAATCATCTTGCGTGAGTCAGATTCTTTGTGTTGGACTTAGTGATGTGTGTTTGGATCAGTTTGTTAAATGTAAAATCCAGAATGGGATCAAAAAACGGCTCTGGCATTGGCAACACACCGGCCCTATTTTTGTCAATAACCCAAGCTTGGAAATTAGTAACTTTGCCTTCCGAGTGGATCTTTCCACGCACCTCGGTACAATCTTGAATATCTGTGGCTGCATGCATAAAACAACTTATCAAAATTAACTAATTAATTATCAGTAGTGGCCCATAGGGGTACATGGGGGGGCCGGCCTATCTGGCATTTGCCCAAATTCCAGATGGCCAGTCCGTCACTTGTTGGAAGTTATCTGCAAGCTTTGCCGGAGATTCGGCTTCATTTAGCGACTTAATCCAAAAAAAATTGTTTCAACACACACACACACACTTGGTTTCCTTATTTCTTAGCCAATAAATTTACAAGACTTCATATATGTCCTGCCACACCTTGTTGAATTGTTGCCTTTTGTTCCGGTCTTCAAACATTGATATCTCTATAGTTAGTCTCTATAGGCCTCTGTATCGTTCCAATACTTTAAAATATATATTTTTTTTAAATACCTAAGAGGAGAAAAGGACCATCCATCCAATAGGGGTATTTTAGCTTGTCTGTATTTTGTAAGATAGTAAATAGTTTCAACTTTGACAAAGTTAAAAACATTTCAGCTGTTAGTTACCCACGTTAAATAAAAACAATGAGTAGTGCAGTTTAACCTTTTCAGTCCCAGGCCCAAAACTGTGTTTAAATTCAAGTTAACATTTACAAAGTGCTTCCTGGCTGCTTATTAATCTTATTAGTCTATGCTAATCCATGTTACCGGAAAGGGACATGAAACAAACCAAGGATGAGCCGAATGCAGGATTCGGATGAATATTTGGGCTTTTTGACGGGGGTTGGGTTTCTGGCGAACTTTAGAGTTTGTTCCCAGTGAACCGAACTCAACGCTTGAACTACGCTGGTCGCCATAATGGTGTCGCTGTTGATTACGGAAAAGGTGTTTACGTAGGTGGAGCATTCAATGCAGTAGGCTGTGAGAAAGTGGACATGGATCTGGTGAGCAGTAGGCTGTGAGAAAGTGGACATGGATCTGGTGAGCAGTAGGATGTGAGAAAGTGGACATGGATCTGGTGAGCAGTAGGCTGTGAGGAAGTGGACATGGATCTGGTGAGCAGTAGGCTGTGAGAAAGTGGACATGGATCTGGTGAGCAGTAGGCTGTGAGAAAGTGGACATGGATCTGGTGAGCAGTAGGCTGTGAGGAAGTGGACATGGATCTGGTGAGCAGTAGGCTGTGAGAAAGTGGACATGGATCTGGTGAGCAGTAGGCTGTGAGAAAGTGGACATGGATCTGGTGAGCAGTAGGCTGTGAGAAAGTGGACATGGATCTGGTGAGCAGTAGGCTGTGAGAAAGTGGACATGGATCTGGTGAGCAGTAGGCTGTGAGAAAGTGGACATGGATCTGGTGAGCAGTAGGCTGTGAGAAAGTGGACATGGATCTGGTGAGCAGTAGGCTGTGAGAAAGTGGACATGGATCTGGTGAGCAGTAGGCTGTGAGAAAGTGGACATGGATCTGGTGAGCAGTAGGCTGTGAGAAAGTGGACATGGATCTGGTGAGCAGAAAGAGTTTTTGTTTGGCAGTACTTTCAGTCAAAAGAAGGCCATTCAAGTCCAGCTACATGTTCAATCTGTTCAATGCTGATTGGTCTGGTGGTGGCGAGGACCCTAAACTATACACAACATGGCAGCTGTTACAACATTTGGTACAAACATCCGAAAGAATACGAGTTGTTCATGAAGGAATCTACAGACAGCAGCCAGAATGCAGCTTGCTTAAGGCCACACTCGCTAATCAGTCAAAAGCACCTGAGAGTCATTAACCTCCACTCCCAAATTCACACTTCACACTAACTAGTTAGCTACACCTTAACAAAATTAAGTAAGTAAGTACTTAGCTTAATATCTAGCTGTCCAGTAGTCAAATTCCCTCAGCAATCAAATGCACTCGTTAGCTAACGTTAGCTTTCCAATTCCTACCTCCCCGACATGCCTTCACCATACACTGGTTAGCGGAAATTTGCCAAACAAAAATTGTCACTCATCTGTTGATAGCGATGTGCTTTCCTATGATGTGAAAAGAGCGCGTGGATTCAACATTAAGTTGTTAAAATTAACTATTTTAGAGGCTTTCGACGTTATTTACTTCATTAATGTGTTTACTGTGTTAATGGACCGAGAATGGGAGGAGGATTCGGTATTCGGCTGAACCCCCAAAAATCTGGATTCGGTGCATCCCTAATTCATACCGATTGATCAATTAATCTTTTAAGCTTTAGAGTGAAATTTATGAGGTTTCTGGGCAACAAGTACTGTACAACCGCCTCTTTATTAACTATTAAATATAACAACAGAAATGAATTGCTCCAACAGTTACCAATAAAACAAACATGCAGCTTTCTGAAAACTCTCTACAGCCCGAGAAGAGACACATTTTCCTTGGGTTTTGTGAGAGGCGCTATATATATATATATATATATATATATATATATATATGTATCTATATGTATATATGTGTGTGTGTGTGTGTGTGTGTATATATGTATATATATATGTATGTATATATATATGTATATGTATGTATATGTGTGTGTGTGTGTATATATGTATGTATATGTAATATGTTAAACTTCAATATTCCGCACATTGATAGCTGTGTTGTAATTCTGATTGAACATTAGGCTCTAAATCACATTCAGTCTCCTGTTAAGCTGCTGTACTGTGTCTGTTGATATGTTTTGTCAGTGCTATGTTGTCGAGTAGATGTGTGATCCCGTGTGGGGTACCATATGTGTGTATATATTAGCTCTTTGTCTTTTTTGTTGTATTGTGTCAATGTCCTGTCATGAGCACACTGAAGCAAATTCCCAGCAACTTGCACCAAGTTGTATTGCAATAAAGTATTGAATTTTGAATCTTAAAGTTAACTGTGAAAACATTGCTCGGTTAGTCTGCCCGGGTGCAGACCGGGTGTGTCCGAGAGAGTACGACTAGATTTATAACTTTATATTAATATATTTTTATGATCATCAGCATAAAACAGTAAATCAATTTCCAATCATTCTAATGGCGAGAACGTAACAACCTCCAAAGGGCAATATTGGCTGTTATTTTACGAGCGTGAAGCTGTAATGAGTGGTCCAGTATAACGGTGGGGGGGCCGGTCCCAGGCCATACTGACTGACTCATGGTTTTGGCTGAGGCCAGCAGAACAACCACACACCCCCACCTTTTCCTCCCATCTCCCCCTGCCTGCCTGCCTGCCTGCTTGCCTGTCTGCCTGCCTGTCTGTCTGCCTGCCTGCCTGCTTGCCTGTCTGTCTGCCTGTCTGCCTGTCTGTCTGCCTGCCTGTCTGTCTGCCTCCCTCCAAACATGGAGAGGCTAATTCGGGCGTAGTTCTTTTGGGGCCAGGCCCGCTGCCAGGAGCCTGAGCTGAACCTGGAGGACACAGAATCCTGCAGCAGATGGGAAGGGGGGGGGAAGGAGGGGGGGAGGCACTGGTACCTGGGAGAGAGAGAGGGAGAGGGAGGAGAGAGAGGGAGGAGAGAGAGGGAGGAGAGAGAGGGAGGAAACACTGGTACCTGGGAGAGAGGGAGAAGAGAGGAGAGAGAGGGAGGAGAGAGAGGGAGGAGAGAGGGAGGAGAGAGAGGGAGGAAACACTGGTACCTGGGAGAGAGGGAGAGAGAGAGGAGAGAGAGGGAGGAGAGAGAGGGAGGAAACACTGGTACCTGGGAGAGAGGGAGAAGAGAGGAGAGAGAGGGAGAGAGGGAGGAGAGAGAGGGAGGAGAGAGAGGGAGGAAACACTGGTACCTGGGAGAGAGGGAGAAGAGAGGAGAGAGAGGGAGGAGAGAGAGGGAAGAGAGAGGGAGGAAACACTGGTACCTGGGAGAGAGGGAGAAGAGAGGAAAGAGAGGGAGGAGAGAGAGGGAGGAGAGAGAGGGAGGAAACACTGGTACCTGAGAGAGGAGGTAGGGAGAGGAGAGAGAGAGTATGGGAGAGAGAGAGAGACAGAGGGATAAAGAGAGAGAGAGAGGGAGAGACAGAGACAGACAGAGGGAGGGAGAGAGAGAGAGAGAGAGAGGGAGGAAACACTGGTACCTGAGAGAGGCGGGAGAGGAGAGGAGAGAGAGGAGAGAGAGGTAGAGACAGCAAGGGAGAGGGAGGAGAGAGACAGAGGGAGGGAGAGAGAGAGAGAGAGAGAGAGACAGACAGAGAGACAGCAAGAGAGTGAGGGAGAGAGAGAGAAAGGGAGAGAGAGAGAGGGAGAAGATAATGTAAACAGTCCTAGATGTTAAAGATTTCCATTTGAAGGGTAACTTTGTTTTTTTAAATTTCTGAAATTAAGATAATTATTCTTGTGTCGTACACGTTAACCTGACATTCTATGGAGCTAGAACAGGGACAGTAACCTGTGGTATTGAAAATAAAAAATTGGCATTGAAACAACAAATATTGTTTTAATGTTTGGGTTTTATATTTCAGTTCAACATTTTTCAATGCCAATATTTGTTGTTTCAATTCCAATTTTTTATTTTCAATACCACAGGTTACTGTCACTGTTCTGGCTCCATAACATTCTAACGTTTTAAATTATGCAAATAAGCAGGGCCACACGGACTCGGGAGACGCAGAATTTAATCAAAGTAAAATAAATAACTCAGGCTGTGTCTCAAACCGCACACTTCAGTCAGTACACTGCTAACGTGCACTGACCACTTCCTGCCGTAGAGCCCACTTTGGATTTCGTCCAATCAGCTGCCAGTCAATGTCCCTTGGTCCCTCCCCCTTTCCGCTGCGTAGTCCAGATGGCGCCCGTTTAGTGGGCGTTGTGTCCATCGTTCCACACTGAACTTTTTGACAGTTTTTTAAGGGGGTCATCCTGGTACTTTCAGTGCTCTGACTTTTTGCGTTATCTCCACGATATACTTAAAACTAAGTGCTTGAAGTGTGCAAGTAGGCGGTTTGAGACACAGCCTCAGACTGTTAACACACCTCCACCCCGAGCAGAGAAAACACTCCAGCTAAACTCATTTCATTTCATTTCATTTCATTTTTTATTTATTAAACAGGAAAAGATTAAAGACAATCGGGCCTGACTCAGTGTAAAACTGATTTTCAGCAGGTTCCTGCTCTGCAGAACATAAACACCACATACACAACAGAAACTCCTAGACAGAAACAGTCCCAAACACACAGACCAGGAGAATGAGCAACAGGGCAAAGCCATAAAGCTAACTTAATGGTCGCAGGTAAACCTCTCCATTAAATAGCGAGGAAATGTTAATTTAAATGATGTTAATGACGTTAAAGTTCTGATGTGCTGTGGAATGTCATTCCAGACTTTAGTGAGCACATAGAAAAAAGATCTCTGTCCATAACAGTTTCTAAAAGCCGGTAAAGGCAAAAGTCCAACACTCACCGTGTTGGTGTGTAAATGAGGCGTTATCTGATGCTAACTTTGGGTGAATTTAGGGTGCATCTACATACACAAATAGAGTGAGTAAAGTAATAGTAATACTAGCGTCACTGTGTCCACGTTCGGACATTTATTGGCCAACGTTCTATCAAAATATCTGTTCAAATACAAATATAAAAGATCTATTTATGTTTTCAGTTAATTTAATGGTGTAAAACTTGTGTAGTGTGTGTGTGTGTGTGTGTGTGTGTGTGTGTGTGTGTGTGCAGATGCTTGTGCGTGCGTGCGTGTGTGTGTTCGTGCGCATGTGTGTGTGTATGTGCTCGTGTGCATGTACAGTATGTGTGTATGTGTGCACGTGTGTGTTCGCCGTTTGTGCGCGTGCGTGCTTGTGTGTGCGTGCGGATGTATGTATGTGTTTTCAAGTGTGTGTGTGTGTCTGTGTAGTGTGTTTGTATGCGTGTGTGTGTTTGTGCATATGTGCGCAAGTGTGTGCATGCATGTGCAGATGCTTGTGTGTTTGTGCGTGTGTGCAGATGCTTGTGTGTGCGTGTGTGTGTGCAGATGTTTGTGTGTGTGTGTGTGTGTGTGTGCGTGTGTGTGTGTGCATGCATATGTGTGTGTGTGTTTGTGTGTGTGTGTGTGCAGCACATGTCGGCACTATTAATAGTCCAGAGTCGTGTTGATAAAATTCAGTCTGACTGCTTATTACATAAAAGAAATGAGAATCAGAAAGTGGCAACAAGTTTCAGATTATTACAGAAAACCTTCGCTTTGTTGAGTCTTAATTAAGTCGAAAGCTGTCCTGCACTGCGTTTTTTTTTGTTTTTTGTTTTTTTCGGGGTCTTTCAGACTCCTCGAGTCCTTCCCTCCATCTGTCGCCTGCTCGCTTCATTATCTGACGGACGCTCATTTACGCTTTCAGGGAAGAAAGGCTGCTCCGTGATGTATGTGACCACATGCTGCACATTTCTTGTGTACGTGTGTGTGTGTGTGTGTGTGGGGGGGGTGCGAGGTCAATAAAGGCGACCCCCACAGAGCGCCAGGCCCTGGGGTCCCCGGGGGGCCTGTCACAGAGGTAATGGATGATGTTTTCACTGCAGGGCCAGGGAGCAACAGAACAGAGGCTTTTATTTTTAACCAAACACAGAAGAGTTTATGGTCTGATTGGACCCACTAGCAGTCCTGATAGCTGGACCTTTTGTTCTTGGCTAAGAAACTTAACCCCCCTTTCACACACTTTAAAGAACTAAGACTTGAGTTGGACACTAACTAAGAGACCTAAGACTTGACTTGGACACTAATTTAAATACTGAAGACTTGAGTTGGACTCTTAACTTAAATACTTAAGACTTGAGTTGGACACTAACTTAAATACTTAAGACTTGAGTTGGACACTAACTTAAATACTTAAGACTTGAGTTGGACACTAACTTAAATACTTAAGACTTGAGTTGGACACTAACTTAGAGACTTAAGACTTGAGTTGGACACTAACTTAAATACTTAAGACTTGAGTTGGACACTAACTTAAATACTTAAGACTTGAGTTGGACACTAACTTAGAGACTTAAGACTTGAATTGGACACTAACTTAGAGACCTAAGACTTGAATTGGACACTAACTTAGAGACCTAAGACTTGAGTTGGACTCTTAACTTAAATACTTAAGACTTGAATTGGACACTAACTTAGAGACTTAAGACTTGAATTGGACACTATGTTAGAGACTTAAGACTTGAATTGGACACTAACTTAAAGACTTAAGACTTGAGTTGGACACTAACTTAGAGACCTAAGACTTGGGTTGGACACAAAGTTAAATACTTATGACTTGAGTTGGACACTAACTTAGAGACTTAAGACTTGAATTGGACACTAACTTAGAGACCTAAGACTTGAATTGGACACTATCTTAGAGACTTGAGTTGGACACTATCTAAGAGACTTAAGACTTGAGTTGGACACTAACATAGAGACTTAAGACTTGAATTGGACACTATCTTAGAGACCTAAGACTTGAATTGGACACTAACTTAGAGACCTAAGACTTGAGTTGGACACTAACTTAAAGACCTAAGACTTGAATTGGACACTAACTTAAAGACCTAAGACTTGAATTGGACACTAACTTAGAGACCTAAGACTTGAGTTGGACACTAACTTAAAGACCTAAGACTTGAATTAGACACTAACTTAAATACTTAAGACTTGAATTGGACACTATGTTAGAGACTTAAGACTTGAATTGGACACTATGTTAGAGACTTGAGTTGGACACTATCTTAGAGACTTAAGACTTGAGTTGGACACTAACTTAGAGATTTAAGACTTGAATTGGACACTATCTTAGAGACTTGAGTTGGACACTAACTTAGAGACTTAAGACTTGAATTGGACACTATCTTAGAGACCTAAGACTTGAATTGGACACTAACTTAGAGACCTAAGACTTGAATTGGACACTATCTTAGAGACTTGAGTTGGACACTATCTTAGAGACTTAAGACTTGAGTTGGACACTAACATAGAGACTTAAGACTTGAATTGGACACTATCTTAGAGACCTAAGACTTGAATTGGACACTAACTTAGAGACCTAAGACTTGAGTTGGACACTAACTTAAATACTTAAGACTTGAGTTGGACTCTTAACTTAAAGACTTAAAACTTGAGTTTGACACTAACTTAGAGACTTAAGACTTGAATTGGACACTAACTTAGAGACCTAAGACTTGAGTTGGACTATTAACTTAAAGACTTGAATTGGACACTTAACTTAAGACTTGAAGGGATACGCCACCGTTTGTTGAAATAGGGCTTATCCCGGTCTCCCCTAGCTGTAGATAGGTGGGGTCTCCTCTAGCTGTAGATAGGTGGGGTCTCCTCTAGCTGTAGAAAGGTGGGGTCTCCCCTAGCTGTAGATAGGTGGGGTCTTCCCTAGCTGTAGATAGGTGGGTCTCCTCTAGCTGTAGATAGGTGGGGTCTCCTCTAGCTGTAGATAGGTGGGGTCTCCCCTAGCTGTAGATAGGTGGGGTCTCCCCTAGCTGTAGATAGGTGGGGTCTCCTCTAGCTGTAGATAGGTGGGGTCTCCCCTAGCTGTAGATAGGTGGGGTCTCCCCTAGCTGTAGATAGGTGGGGTCTCCTCTAGCTGTAGATAGGTGGGGTCTCCCCTAGCTGTAGATAGGTGGGGTCTCTACTAGCTGTAGATAGGTGGGGTCTCTCCTAGCTGTAGATAGGTGGGGTCTCCCCTAGCTGTAGATAGGTGGGCCAACGTATTTTTTGTGCATGGATCGTTTTAGTCCGGTGCAACACCGGCAGCTCCACCGCTAGTTAGCTTAGCGTAGTGAATGGAATCCTATGTTGCTGGTTAGCATGTTGTGAGTAAAAGTGAGCTAACAAAAGACCAAAAAAAACAACCTAATTACTTGCACTGAGACAAAAAAATGCGTTGGCCCACCTATCTACAGCCAGGGGAGACCGTGATCAGAACTATTCCAACAAACGGTGGCGTATTCCTTTAAGACTTGAGTTGGATTCTATAGCTCCGATCCTTGAGACCCTCTCTGGGTTTTTTCGGGAACCTAAACCTGACGGTTGATGATGTCTCTGGTGGCTTTGCTGGAGGCGGCTGAACACGTGTTGGTGCCTGCCTGCCTATCACCATCGCAGTGGCCTCTCCATCACCCACATCTGCAGCTCTGTGGCTGTAAACAGCTGCTGATGGATGGATGGAGGTGTCCCGGGCGCCCCCTGACCTCCTGATGGTTGGAGGGCTGGGGGGGGCTGGGGGGGGCTGTGAGGTCAGCGCCGGGGCTTCCTGCTAACTCATCTGTCCCGCTCGGCTCAGGAGGCCCATTCCTCAGCTGAGCGAGCTGAAGTCCTTCTCTGTAATTGTGGCGCTCGCTTTGAAGTTCAGGACTCGTTTCTCTCGCAGTGTTTCCTTTAGGATTAGCAGTGGGGGCAGGTCTGTCCGAACAACATTGAATTAAGTTGTTCGTGTGATAGTCGACTCGGAAGAAAAGCGTACGTTTTGACAATAAACTACATCAACACAACAGTGTGTGGAGTTAAACTGGTCGGGCCCAATAACCTCTGAATAGCTCTACTTGTTAAATTGCATTATGTCGGCAGGATCATTTAAAAGGCAACCGGGACTACATTTTTTGTACATCCCTATTTCTGATACTGTGGTGGCAGAAATTTCACTGTGGTGGGCCGCCACTGCAAAATCAACATTAGAGGAAACACTGTCTCGACTCTTCATACCGATGCTGGAGTTTCTTTTTTGTGTGTGTCAACTTCAATTTCTTTATTTTTGAAAGGGGACAGTGAGCATTAATCAACATTGAAACAATGTAAATGTTCCCAAGTTAGCTCAAAAGTGCTAATTTTCATCGGTAGTCCCCCAGCCAGATGTAAAACTATTTATTAAAATAATTACAGGTATAAAATCACAAGATAAAATGACATACAACACATTATGGTTAATAAATACAATTCCAGTGTGTGTGTGTGCAAATTCAGCCTGCTGCTCTGTCGAAGCGCTTGAACGTGCAAAGTCTTTCCAGCTGTTTTGACGGAGTCACATGTGTAATTTGTAAGCCAAAGCAGCTCTTTAACGAGTTGGGTGACTGTAAACAAATGGTAGTGTCCACACAGAGCTCGCAGCACCTGCTGCACGCGCTCCGATTTGTAAAGGAGTCATTTTAAGGAAGCAAAATAACATCTGAGAACGAGCGGGAGGTGAATTATACACTAATTACATCAACAGGGAGGACAGTTTTACACCTTTACATGAAATAAAAACGTTAAAAAGCTGTGTGTGTGTGTGTGTTTCGACTAGTGGCTCGGCTTTATGAGCTGTGGCTGTTAGATTTTGTGTATACGACTTTAGGGGAGGCAGCCATGAAGCCAGAACACCCTCCGACACATACACACACACACACACACACACACACACACACACACACACACACACACACACACTTTAAATGAGTAGTAATTACACCCTCTTAACAGGTTTACTGGGACACTAAACAACAACACCTCCCCCACATCACATCTGTGTGTGTGTGTGTGTGTGTGTGTGTGTGTGTGTGTGTGTGCGCTGTGTGTGTGTGTGTTCAGACCTGCCAGTTATGCCTTGCATCCATTACTGTAAATGTGCAGATGAAAGGAGAGCTGCAGACTTTATTACAGTGATAAAGAGCCTTTGATATTGGCCGATTCTGCAAAATCCCCCCGAGTTGCGTTCAATGTCAAAGCGTGTTTAAAAAGATATTTTGGCCACCAGCCAGTCGATCACAAGCACAACGAGCACACCCGACAGTGATATCACAGCGGTACCTGCACACCACTGCAGCACGGTGAGGTAAAACAACAACAATATGGTTGGTTTTGGCACTTAAGTCATTAGTGAACTGTGATGCGGTCTGAGCTGCCGCTCCCTGCTAACAGGATTATCATTTTCTAATGAGCAGGTGGCTCCAGATTTAAAAAAATAAAAAAGCCCTGAGTGGAAACTCTGAAATGAGACCAGCCCTGAACCGTGATGCTCCGTGACATACGGGAGATTCTGCAGGTTTTTAAAACCACTGAACTTGTTATCGTGCTGCATAAAAATGTAGATGGGACAATCTAATAGAGGGAGAGAAATATTGGACTTTTTACTCCACTACATTCATATGTTACAGCTTTAGTTACTTTACACATTAGGACACAAACACACATGCATTTTATAAAATACAATGTTTTTTTTTTATAACTTTATAACCAACAATATGAGGGCCAAGTACAGCTGACATTATTAGACGATTAAACACTCAGTTGATTGACAAGATCATCGAGATCAAGGCATTAACATGTCATCTACTTTTTATAGTTTTTCACCCATTATGGAGGAATTTAGAGACTATTCGTACGTGACTTTACGGCCCGGATCACTCAACAGTTTTGCTCAAACCTTCGAGACAATGTAAAGTTCTTAAATCACTCGTAGGTAAGAATGAATCGGGTCCACACACAACAAGTTATTTGGTATTAATTTATTTAGTAACGGGGGGTAGGCGAGCATCCGAAAAGCATAGCTCCTATGGCGCCATTTTGATGCTAACAAGCCGTCACCTCACCGTTAGCATCCCATTGACTCCCATTCATTTTGACGTCATTTTGACATCGAATAACTTTACATCTGAAGCGTTTAAAGACTCTATTTGTCCGTTGTTTATTTCTGAAGAAACACGACAATGTATAAAAGGCTCCATTACCTTGTAGCTCACGTTATGGCTCCGTAGCAGACGCTTTTATAAAAATAGGCTAACGATTGGGTCATAACCACGAGTGTTTTGCCCTTCAGGCATTTAAGTTGAATTTTTATGCATTTAACTTGGCATACTTTTAGTTTCATGCAATCTCTTATTTTGACGTTTGTTTACTGAGCTAAAACAGGAAGTAGTTCTTGCAGACTCTTATTTTGACGTTTGTTTACTGCGCTAAAACCGGAAGTAGGAAACCACGTTAGAATTCACCACGTTAGAAACGCATTAGAAATGCAGACAGTCATTGCGCCAGAGAAAATGCATCATGTCCGTTGACTCCCCAGCAGAAGCATCGCTTGTATGTATATAATCCTCGTTCTGACTAAGTTAACTTTGAAGCATATTGATTTTTGCTATGAAAGTAATGTTAATGTAAGCTAGGTGGCTTAGCTAATTATAGTATTTTGCTGTTTGTTTCCTAGTTTCACTCTCTCGTCTCTCATCACTCATCTCATGTGTATGGATTCAGCACAATGTGAAGAAAATAAATCTGCATAAAAAATGAACTCAGGATTTCTTCATGTTCATGAATAGAGAGAGTTTAGCTCACTGTTTAGTTGGAGTTGCTACACCTCAGCGAGAACAGTACAGTGAAAAAGCGTAATCCAGCTGAAGTTTCAACATCTTGAGAAGCAAGCAGAGAAGTAAAATGGAATCAGAAAGGACTGACAATGCATCTGTGCGCACAAGGAAATCAAAGAGCTCTCAGTCATCGGCATCGAGTGCCGCAGTAAGGGCGCGTGCTAAAGCAGAGGCGGC
>CM046788.1:39839408-39844408 GCA_025617405.1 Perca schrenkii
CACTGTTTTGTTACTAAAGCCTTTCCCTGTGTTCTTTTCCTAAACCCAATAATAATAATACGTACAATAACACGCCATTTGGCTTTATGAAAGTGGCGTGTATATTTACGCAAAGTCATGATGCCATGTTGTGAGGGAACTATCTTAATTGCGATTGTTTTGACCACTAAGAAAGCTCCAGGATTTCCATATACCCACTTAAAAAATGCCCAATGACACGCTACACCATACTTTCCATTATATTCTTGATATATTTTGAATTGTCATTGGTGTTTTTTCTTCTTCACATAGGCTAAATAAAGTGATTTCCGCCGTTCCGCAGTGAATAACTTTACATCTGAAGCGTTTAAAGACTCTTTTGTCCGTATGTATAAAAGGCTCCATTACCTTGCTCACGTTATGGCTCCGTAGCAGACGCTTTTATAAAAATAGGCTAACGATTGGGTCATAACCACGAGACTTACTGTCACACAGTAGAGGAATTACCGTATAGTACAGGATAAGCTCACAGGCAATTTGGACTTCCATTAGCTGTTTAGGTTTAATTCCTAATGTTAACTAGCATGTTAGTGATCAGTAATTAGCCTGTGTCTATGTTATCTCCTTACATATACCTACTCTCTCCGTCTCTGTAAGATTGGGAATGATTGAGATTTCTCTTGGCACAGCTACCAGAAGACTTCACACTTTCAGACAGGTTGCTCACGTCACATCTACGTCTTCAAGCTCAGTTGGAGGCTGCTCAGTAAAGCAAGAGATCACCGGAAAAGTGCTTCTAGCCTTCACTGGTCTCCGTCCAGAGCAACGTGGTCTATGGGTCCATTATGTCAATGGATTTTTTGAACATGGGAGCCGAAATAAAACCAATCACGCCACGCAGCCAGCGTTTAGACGCCTTCATTTTTCACTTTACATGTTGTGTTACATGTATGTTTATGATTTGAACCTTTTTTTTTTTCCAGCTGCGCTCTGAAAATAAGAAATAAAACGAGAGAGAAAGTTGAGATCGTTCAGAACATTGAAACATTGCTGCTCCACCTTATTTATAATCTCTCTCTCTCTCTCTCTCTCTCTCTGTGTCTTTCCCTCCATCTCTTCCCTCCTCCGGTTTCTCTCCTCTTCCTCCTCTGTTCCTCAGGTTCATCAACGCGAGGCGGAGGATCGTTCAGCCGATGATCGACCAGTCCAACAGAGCCGGTAGGTTTCATATTTTTCATATTTACGCTCCGGTCCAGGGCCATGAGGGCCGCCGTGTCCCCTGAAATGATGAAAATGTCTTTGTCCTACGTTCACGGTGTATTTTAGGACCCAAACATCCATCCCGACCTCCTCCCTACGCGGAGCTTCATGCTCTTATACAGCAATTACATTTTATTTATAGTGTTAAATCATAACAGGAGTTATCTCAGGACACTTTACAGATTAGAGTAGGTCTAGACCACACTCACACACAACTAGAGCAAGCATTTGGTGTGACAGTGGCGGGGAAAAAATTCCTTTTAGGCAGAAACCTGGGACAGACCTAGGCCCTAGGGCGGCATGGTGGCCCAATGGTTAGCACTGTGTTCAAATCCAGGTCATTCTGGGGCCTTTCTGTGTGGAGTTTGCACATTCTCCTCATGTTTGCGTGGGTTTCCCCCACCATCAAAAACATGTACTAGGTTCTCCAGTCAGTGCTCTTGATCAAGGCATTGGCTCAGATCTGGAGTTGGTCCCCGTGCGCTGTCATTGGCTGCCCACTGCTCCCTTGTAGGATGGGTTAAATGCTACACGTACGTGTATGTGACAAATAAAGTACCTTTACCTTTCTTGGTGGGCGGACGACTCCCGCTGCCGACAGGGAAACAGACCTACAGATTTCAGAGAAATATGATTCATAATAATTGTAGCAGTTGGTACGATGAACAGTGGAACTTATAGTAAAGATAATGGAACTGTGACTAGAAAAAATAGTTGTAGCAGTTCAGGGCGTAGCAGGGCTTAGCATGGCGTAGCAGGGAATAACATGGAATAGTAGGGTGTAGCATGGGGCAGCAGGGTGTAGCATGGTGTAGCAGGGTTTAGCATGGCGTAGCAGGGTTTAGCATGGCGTAGTAGGGTGTAGCATGGGGTAGCAGGGCTTAGCAGGGCGTAGTAGGGTGTAGCATGGGGTATCAGGGCGTAGTAGGGTGTAGCATGGGGTATCAGGGCGTAGCAGGGCGTAGCATGGTGTGGTATGGCATAGCGGGGCTAAGCATGGCGTAGCGGGACGTAGCAGGGCTTAGCATGGTGTATCGGGACTTAGCATGGCGTAGAGTGGCGTAGCGTGGGGTAGCGTGGCGTAGCATGGTGTAGCGGGACGTAGCAGGGCATACAGCAGTAGGGCTGGGTATCATTCAGGATCTTTCGATCCGGTGCCAATTTCAATACTTCAGTTTCGATACCGATTCCTAACGATACTTTTTCCGATACCATATGTTTTAAAATTCATTTCAACATCAACAAAAATACATTAAACACAAAAGCTTTTATTTTCCACCTTAATTGTGAACAAAAACAGTTATCGAAATGTAAAAAATTCTGGTAAAACTGCTCACTCAGAGTAACATTATTAAATGTGCCTTGCCTTGCAAGCTCAGCCTGTCAGTCAGTCATCAGGGCAGAGAACAACCACCGTTGTGCCTGCTTGTCTAAGAGGAAGTGTAACGTCAACAGCACCGCGACCGCTTTCGGCTCGCCTTTAATATCATATCGCAGCAAACGCTGTCTGCGTGAAGTTTTAAAAAACTGGAACCACACTTGAAACCAACCGTGACTCTCTGTGACTTCAACAAAACTGCAGACCGTTTACTCCGTCCGCACCTCTCGCGTGTGTGTGTGTGTGTGTGTGTGTGTGTGTGTGTGTGTGTGTGTGTGTGTGTGTGTGTGTGTGTGTGTGTGTGTGTGTGTCGGTCGGAGCTCCCCTCTGTGTCATTATGCAGAGAGGACAGATAAACTTGCGCTTACGCGCTCAGACGCTTTTGGAACCGAAATTTGGCACCAAAAGATAAAGAATTTTTCGATACTGATAGGATTTTTTTCGATACCATAAAAGTATCGATGTTCGGTACCCAGCCCTATACAACAGCAGTCAATGTTGTGCTGACAGTAATAAATACGTGAAATATTGACCAATTACAGGGCTTTTACTTTCCGTAGCTTCATGTAGGAATGGCTCATGAGAACAGCCTGTTGGTCAAACATGGAGAAAGAGTTCATCCACATCTCTGACACCAGGATTTAATGTCTTTATGTGGGAAACCCTAAACACTGAGCATAACCTGCATCGCAACCTGAATGTGAGCAGTAACAAAAACATCCTCAGTAGTGAACTCTGCCCCCCCAACTGCTCTCCGTGTCTTTTGCTCTCTTGGCTGCTCGGCACGTTTTAAGCGAGCAGAGAGATTAACCCGAGGGATTGAATGGCCTCCAAACCCCCGGCAGGATTAGCTCCAGACAAAGACGCTAATCGCTTTGACTGACCACTCCATTGAACATTTTAACCTGGGATTAAAACAAATAGGAGGCTTGGCTTAAAGCTCGGGGGGCTAAAGTACCGCAAGCCTTTTGCCCCCCCCTTTGAGCTTTGTTGGCGTTTCCCGTGCAGCGCGGCTGACTCGCACACAAAAGGCCAACGATGCTCCGCTGAATAACTGGCGAGGAGAAAACTGTTAAAGAGCCTGAATCCTGGGAATGCGACCGTGATTGAAAACTCTTCCCTTTAAGATGAGACTTTATCGAGCTAATGTCCCCACGAGGGTGAAAACGTTTGATTAAAAGTCGTCTCATCATTGATTAATGACGCCCCCAAAAGATCAGACGTGAAATGAAAAAGATCTACAGCATAAACAAGTGGAGAGGAAAACCACGGGAGATTTGATTTAGATTTTTATGCAGAAGTGAAATAAATAACAAATATAAAACATAAACTACCGCAGCGTTGTGAGTAGGGATGCAGCAAATCCAGATTTTTGGGGTTTCGGCCGAATCCTGAATCCCCTGGTTGAGATTGTGCTGCCTCCTCCTCCCATCCTCAGTCCATGAACCCAGTAAACACATGAATGAAGTAAACAGGGACTGTCCTCCCCTTAACTGAAAGAGACGGAGCAGGGACCCCCTGCTACATATATTGTATAAAATGAAGATGCATATTAAACTGGGCCTACAATAACTTGTAGGGCGGCCTAAAGCCTTTATACATACCTTCTTTTGTTTGCATAGAATACTAAGCTATTCAAATAGCCTAATAAATGTTGGCATGACTTTATAAATCATCTTTAAACATAATCTGTTAAACATACATGTGGCACAGGGAATCCTCAGGATTAAATGTATCTGTGGATGGCCTTATAGTGACCACCTAGGACAGTAAACAGTGGGGATTTATATTCGCTAATAATATGTTAATATTCATGTTAAGACATTTTAATTGTTGAAAAATCTTTCCAAACCACCACCAGACAAATCAGCATTGCCGAATTGAATCCGAAGCCGAATCCTGCAATGCTGATTGGTCTGGTGGTGGCGAGGACCTTAAACAATACACAACATGGCCGCTGTTACAACATCTTACAATGTCTCATGTATGTCTGTTGGTGTTATTAATTAATGTATGTTTGGATGTTTTTGGATGTATGTGTATGTCCTCACTTGGACCAACCCCAAATAGACACAAACCAACCCCAAATAGACACAAAGCAACCCCAAATAGACACAAACCAACCCCAACGAGACACAAACCAACCCCAAATAGACACAAACCAACCCCAACGAGACACAAACCAACCAAACCAACCCCAAATAGACACAAACCAACCCCAAATAGACACAAACCAACCCCAACGAGACACAAACCAACCCCAAATAGATACAAACCAACCCCAACGAGACACAAACCAGCCCCAAATAGACACAAACCAACCCCAAATAGACAAAAACTAACCCCAAATAGACACAAACCAACCCCAACGAGACACAAACCA
>CM046788.1:39849408-39854408 GCA_025617405.1 Perca schrenkii
CTGCATGTTCTGTGCTGGCCTGATGCCGCTGGAGCCGTCAGACAGCATTACAACACACATGGAGATGAGAAGGGTATGTATGGACTAGTCTAACTCTGGGGGTTACAGTGAATAAGCTAAATTCCCAATAAGTCGGCGTGTTCCTTTAACCCTTACCCTAAACTTAACCACCACAACTAAATGCCTAACCTTAACCCTTACCCTAACCTTAACCATCACAACTAAATGCCTAACCTTAACCCTTACCCTCACCTTAACCATCACAACTAAATGTCTAACCTTAACCCTTACCCTAACCTTAACCATCACAACTAAATGCCTAATCTTAACCCTTACCCTCACCTTAACCATCACAACTAAATGCCTAACCTTAACCCTTAACCTCACCTTAACCATCACAACTAAATGTCTAACCTTAACCCTTACCCTCACCTTAACCATCACAACTAAATGTCTAACCTTAACCCTTACCCTAACCTTAACCATCACAACTAAATGTCTAACCTTAACCCTTACCCTCACCTTAACCATCACAACTAAATGTCTAACCTTAACCCTTACCCTCACCTTAACCATCACAACTAAATGTCTAACCTTAACCCTTACCCTCACCTTAACCATCACAACTAAATGTCTAACCTTAACCCTCACCCTCACCCTAACCATCACAACTAAATGTCTAACCTTAACCCTAACCATAACATAATTCTATCCCTAATCCTAAAACCAAGTCTTAACCCTCAAACAGCCCTTTAAACTCGTGGGGGTCCAGCACTTTGGGCCCCACAAGGCTGTGCAGACCCCACAAGTATACTGTATTCTCCGGTTCTTGGACCCCACGCATATAGTAAAACAAGCACACACTCATCCACACACACACACACACACACACACACACACACACACACACACACACACACAGATGACCCCTCCACATCCATTCTGTTTTCTCTCTACTGAACCTGACGTCCCATTGACGTGTCACCTGGTGTGTGTTTCTCTGCAGGACTCTGTGAGCAGGTCTACAGACATCCTGGACCAGGACCAGGACCCCCGTCAGCAGGTCTACAGACATCCTGGACCTAGTGTGGACCAGGACCAGGACCCCCGTCAGCAGGTCTACAGACATCCTGGACCTAGTGTGGACCAGGACCAGGACCCCGTCAGCAGGTCTACAGACATCCTGGACCTAGTGTGGACCAGGACCAGGACCAGGACCCCGTCAGCAGATCTACAGACATCCTGGACCAGCATGGACCCCACCAGAGGGACCGGAGGGGACAGTAAACAGCTGAGTCGTCTCTGAGGACACTCGGGAGGACTTTTCTTCCGAATCAGGACCCTAAACTTCCACGTGGAGTCGTTGGATTTGAACGTTTTACGAGGTCTGGGCGATGTGGAGGAGATCAGATATCACGATATTTCTCACCAAATACCTCTTGACGATAAAAAACACACTACGCACAATAATTATCCTGATATCGTACGAGATTAAAGGTCTTTACCGTTAATGTAGCCGAGAAAACGTGACGACAGTTAAGATTAGACACCAAAACCAGGAACCAGGTCTCGGGTTTGGGTTAACCCTCGTGTTGTCTGGCCTTGTTGTAATAAAAAGTCTTTTCATTTCAACATTTTGTCGTTCTTTTTCGAACCTGTGTCACTTTACCCGATGTTTGTAATTTTTTTACAGTTTTTTTTAAAAGATTTTTTTTTTTTTTTCCTTTTGGCGTTTTTATTGATTTTTTTCAGCTATTTTTAATTGATTTTTTTCAGCAATTATTTGTAGATTTTATTTTTATGTTTGTCGCTTTTTTTCAGCAGTTTTGGGGTGATTTTTGTCAATTTATTTCAGTAATTTTTTGTTGTTTTTTTCCAGCAATTTTTTGTATGTTTGACTTTTTTTTTTCTCGTGTTTTTACAACATTTTCCAACATTTTTGTCACTTTTATTTTCAATGTTCTTTTGTCATTTTTCAATAGCGTAGTTAGCTGATCTTTAATTTTTATGTTTGTCTTTTTTCAGCAGTTTTGGGGTGATTTTTGTCAATTTATTTCAGTAATTTTTTGTTGTTTTTTTTCCAGCAATTTTTTTGTATGTTTGACTTTTTTTTCTCGTGTTTTTACAACATTTTCCAACATTTTTGTCACTTTTATTTTCAATGTTCTTTTGTCATTTTTTCAATAAAAGTAGTTAACTGATCCTTTATTTTACTTCCACTTTTTTTCTTTTGGCGTTTTTATTGATTTTTTTCAGCAATTATTTGTTGATTTTTTTTATGTTTGTCGCTTTTTTTCAGCAGTTTTTTTGCGATTTTTTGTTGATTTTTTAGGATATTTTTGTCAATTTTTTTGGATATTTTTGTTAATTTTTTTCTGTAATTTTTTGTTGATTGTTTTTTATGTGTTTGTCGCTTTTTTCCAGCAGTTTTTTGTTGATTTTTTTTGGATGTTTTTGTCAATTTTTTTCAGCAATTTTTTGTTGATTTTTTTTCAGCAATTCTTTTGTCGATTTTTGTTTTTTTTGGAAATTTTTGGATGTTTTTGTCGATTTTTTTGGGGGTGTTTTTGTCGGGGTTTTTTCCAGCAATTTTTTGTATGTTTATGTCTTTTTTTTTATAAAAGTAGTTAACTGATCCTTTATTTTACTTGTGAAGAGTGATGGTTGTATGGAACCATCCACGTTATGAAAGGGCAACTTTTTTTAAAAATGGGTCAAATTTGTGTTGTCTTTCGACACTTGTGGCCCTTTTTTTTCTCAAAATTAGGTAGTTAAAAAAAATACAGACATTAGGCTCGTTGGAGATGAGCCAGATCTGCGCCGAATCGATCACCGGCAATCGCCGCCCAATGCATGCTGGGTAGATCTGTGTTAATCCTGACTCGTTCTGACGTCACGCACACCCAGGGGCATGCTGGGAAACGCCTGGCGGCCTCTCAGCTGATCTAACAGCAGATTGGTTCAGAATCGACTCAACATGATGACGCTTTATATAAACTTTTTTATTGATTTTGAATCGGAGGGATTTTAACTGCTATTTGTCTGATTTTAAAGGCTGATAGTTATGTTTAGAAGTCAGAGAGACTAAATCTGTTCAGATTACAGATCATCTACAGTGTGTTATTAATTAAAATCAGCAACAGATCACATGTAGAGCATTCTGACAGCTTAATAAAATCAACTTGAGACTGTATAGGAGCTGATATTTGGGTCTGATAACATTTTATTATATCGGAATTGTGTTTCTGTTCAGCCTGAAGGCTGCTGGAATATATATATATATATATATATATATCTCGGCTGGAAACTGTCCAACCTGACAACCTTTGTCACCGCCCACCGCTGCTGCAGCCTGCTCTCGTCCACTTTACAGTGGACACTTTACTGTTTAGAAAACTGGGTCAAACATTTACCCGATGACAACACAAGGGTTAAACCAATCACAATCATCGTGGGGGCGGGGCTAAGCTCCAGACGGAGCCACGGTGCCTCTGCTAAAATAGTCTCAGGAAGGAACTGGTTTTGGTGGAACATGTGGACCTTCAAAAGTAGTTTTTTAGTCGTGCAACAGATAACTCAGATTGGACAGATAGTCTAGCTAGCTGTTAGACAGACAGACAGACAGACAGATAGTCTAGCTAGCTGTTAGACAGGCAGACAGACAGACAGATAGTCTAGCTAGCTGTCAGGATTTACCCTGCACAGATCTGAGGAGCAGTTAACTATATAGTCCTCACAAATCACTTTTTTTCTCTCTTTTTCATCAAACTGCAGTTGTTTTCGCAATTTCATCGCATAAAATTGCATAAATATCATATAGAGCATATTCCATCGCATTTTTTTAAGAAAACGTGCCGCATAATCAAGGATGTTTGCCCCCGCAACAATCACACAAAATAACTCAAAGCATCATTCTGGAAGGACTGGTATAATGTTGTGCTGAAATACGTACGGCTTATACGGTGCTTTACGTTTTCGTATAGCGATAAGAATGTCTGGTGTAGGTGTAGCTTTCTGTTTCCCTCTCTGGACTACAACTACACTGTCAGAAATAATGTGCAAAATGTGTACCTTAAGGGGTCCAACAGCTCGTCACTGGTGCAGTACCCTCGAAGGTACACCAATTGTACCCCTTTACAAGGGTACAAACTTGTTCCCTTACAGTTTGTACCTTTGGGAGCAAATATGTTCCCCTTGGGACAATAATGGACCTAAATGCTCCAGGACTATGAATTTCAGAACTTCATAATTTCCGTGCCATCCCATTCCCCAACATAATTTTGGTCACTGCATGGGTCACACACTGACATCTTTCTTATTGTACCCCTATATGTTTGAAAACTGGTCCAGACATGGACCCTTTCTCACGTTTGTACCCTTTCAACCTAGAAAAAAGTACAAATGTGTACCTTATGGATCAACTATGACCCTTTGGGGTACAGCACCAGCAGTTGGACCTCAGAGAACATAAATGGACCTCAACCGTACCTTTATTTCTGACCTCAAGTGGACATTTTGGATAACCCGAGTACAGGACAGCGAAGCAGATGTCTGTATTTCCCCCCCGGAAACAAACGCCTACGAAAAACTGTGTTTTTCTCTGAAAAGATGGACGGCAGAGCTCACCGAGGACTCTCACTCTGCCGCTGCCTTGTGTGGGTTGTTTTGCATATATATATATATATATATATATACTGTTGTTTTTTAAAATAAGAAAGAGGACTTGACTGTGTGTCTGTGTGTGTGTGTGTGTGTGTGTGTGTGTGTGTGTGTGTGTGTGTGTGTGTGTGTGTGTGTGTGTGTGGGTGGGTGGGTGGGTGGGTGTGTGTGGGTGTGTGGGTGGGTTCTGGTCTTTATTTCTTAGCCTTTGTGTGTCCTCCCTCGAGACCAACTCCACACTTTTGAGTTCCCAAATAAATAAAAATAAAAAAGTGAAGCGAGTTTGTTCCTTGATTCGTGAAAAGTATTTTATTGTCGACGCCTGGCTAACTAGGGCTGCA
>CM046788.1:39861908-40014408 GCA_025617405.1 Perca schrenkii
CATCTTCTAACCAGTATACAAACTGGGAACTATATTCTCAGAAGGCGAAGCACTCCTACTTCTGCTACTTGGGTGGAGGGATTTTCTTTGCAGCAAGACTGTACAACACACGCTTTTTCTGACTTTTTTTGCCACTTTGTTTTTATTCTATGATGGCTATAGGTTCAATATGAGTCAAAGTGAAAGAAGTCCACAATATAATTGTTTGAGTGAAGTTTATATTACTAAAAATAATATTTAAGTAATTACGAAGTTGGGTTAAGTATTTCTGCTGGTTTGAGACTTTCTTGTTTTTTTTGTTTTTTTCAAAGTTTTTGCCAATTTCTTTGACTTTTTTTGGAAGCTTTTTTTTATTTTTACATTTTAGCCTTTTTCTGTCTTTTTGGGGGCCTTTTTTAAAGGAACACGCCGACTTATTGGGAATTTGTCTTATTCACCGTAACCCCCAGAGTTTGACAAGTCCATACATACCCTTCTCATCTCCGTGCGTGCTGTAACGCTGTCTGACGGCTCCAGCATTAGCTTAGCCTAGCACAGATCCTGCAGGTGACTGGTTCCAACTAGCCTACTGCTCCGAATTGTGACAAAAGTGACAAAATAACGCCAACATGTTCCTATTTACATGTTGTGATTTGTAGAGTCACAGCGTGTACAAAATACAACATAACATGACACACAGCCATCTTCTAACCAGTATACAAACTGGGAACTATATTCTCAGAAGGCGAAGCACTCCTACTTCTGCTACTTGGGTGGAGGGATTTTCTTTGCAGCAAGACTGTACAACACACGCTTTTTCTGACTTTTTTTGCCACTTTGTTTTTATTCTATGATGGCTATAGGTTCAATATGAGTCAAAGTGAAAGAAGTCCACAATATAATTGTTTGAGTGAAGTTTATATTACTAAAAATAATATTTAAGTAATTACGAAGTTGGGTTAAGTATTTCTGCTGGTTTGAGACTTTCTTGTTTTTTTTGTTTTTTTCAAAGTTTTTGCCAATTTCTTTGACTTTTTTTGGAAGCTTTTTTTTATTTTTTACATTTTAGCCTTTTTCTGTCTTTTTTGGGGGCCTTTTTTTAAAGGAACACGCCGACTTATTGGGAATTTGTCTTATTCACCGTAACCCCCAGAGTTTGACAAGTCCATACATACCCTTCTCATCTCCCGTGCGTGCTGTAACGCTGTCTGACGGCTCCAGCATTAGTAGCCTAGCACAGATCCTGCAGGTGACTGGTTCCAACTAGCCTACTGCTCGACTCAGACAAAGTGACAAAAATAACGCCAACATGTTCCTATTTACATGTTGTGATTTGTAGAGTCACAGCGTGCAAAAAAAACAACGTAACATGAGACACAGCCGTCTTTTCTAACAGTAAACAAACCGGAACTATATTCTCAGGCGGAAGAATATAGTACTTGGGCGGAGTGATATGCTCGCAGCAAGCCTGTCTGAGAATATAGTTCGCGGTTTGTTTACAGTTAGAAGACGGCTGTGTCTCATGTTACGTTGTTTTTTTGAACATGTTGGAGTTATTTTTGTCACTTTTGTCACAATTTGGAGCAGTAGGCTAGTTGGAACCAGTTACCTACAGGATCTGTGCTAGGCTAAGCTAATGCTGGAACCGTCAGACAGCATTACAGCACGCACGGAGATGAGAAGGGTATGTATCGACTTGTCTTACTCTGGGGGTTACGGTGAAGATAAATTCCCAATAAGTCGGCGTGTTCCTTTAAACATTTTTGCAATTTTCTTTCTGTCTCTTCCTTGGGAGCATTTTTCATGTCTTTTCTGGCTTTTGTGTTTTTTGTTTTTTTCAAAGTTTTGGCCATTTCTTTGACTTTTTTGGAATTTCTTTTATTTCTACATTTTACTTTCTGTCTTTGGGGGTTTTTAAAGGGAACACGACTTCATTGGGAATTTGTCTTATTCACCGTAACCCCCAGAGTTTGACAAGTCCATACATACCCTTCTCATCTCCGTGCGTGCTGTAACGCTGTCTGACGGCTCCAGCATTAGCTTAGCCTAGCACAGATCCTGCAGGTGACTGGTTCCAACTAGCCTACTGCTCCGAATTGTGACAAAAGTGACAAAATAACGCCAACATGTTCCTATTTACATGTTGTGATTTGTAGAGTCACAGCGTGTACAAAAAACAACGTAACATGAGACACAGCCGTCTTCTAACAGTAAACAAACCGGGAACTATATTCTCAGGCGGAAGAATATAGTACTTGGGCGGAGTGATATGCTCGCAGCAAGCCTGTCTGAGAATATAGTTCGCGGTTTGTTTACAGTTAGAAGACGGCTGTGTCTCATGTTACGTTGTTTTTTGAACATGTTGGAGTTATTTTGTCACTTTTGTCACAATTTGGAGCAGTAGGCTAGTTGGAACCAGTTACCTACAGGATCTGTGCTAGGCTAAGCTAATGCTGGAACCGTCAGACAGCATTACAGCACGCACGGAGATGAGAAGGGTATGTATCGACTTGTCTTACTCTGGGGGTTACAGTGAAGATAAATTCCCAATAAGTCGGCGTGTTCCTTTAAACATTTTTGCAATTTTTCTGTCTTTCCTTGGGAGCATTTTTTCATGTTTTTCTGGCTTTTTTGTGTTTTTTGTTTTTTTCAAAGTTTCTGCTTTTTTTTCTAGGTTTTGGGTCACTTTTTCTGACGTTTTACAGGGGGCTTTTTCAAACATTATCATACAACATAATTGTTTAAAGTGCAGTTTAGGTGCAGTAATTAAGTACTTGTGTTAAGTGTTTCTGCTTTTTTCAGACTTTTTTTTTGGCACTTTAACTGCAGTAAAGTGCCAAAGTAGTAGTGTGTCTGTTTCTTTGTGTGTGTGTGTGTGTGTGTGTGTGTGTGTGTGTGTGTGTGTGTGTCTGTGTCTGTGTGTGTGTGTGTGTGTGTGTGTGTGTGTGTGTGTGTCTGTGTCTGTGTGTGTGTGTGTGTGTGTGTGTGTGTGTGTCTGTGTCTGTGTGTGTGTGCGTGTGTGCGTGTCTGCATGTGTGTGTGTCTGCGTGTGCGTGTGTGTCGCTGTGTGTGTCTGTGTCTGTGTGTGTGTGTGTGTGCGTTTGCGTGTCTGTGTCTGTGTGTGTGTGTGTGTGTCTCTGTGTGTGTCTGTGTCTGTGTGTGTGTGTGTGTGTGTCTCTGTGTGTGTGTCTGTGTCTGTGTGTGTGTGTGTGTGTGTGCGTGTCTGCATGTGTGTGTGTGTCCGTGTGTCTCTGCAGTAAAGGATCTGAATCCTTCTTCTTCCTCCGCTGAGTTTAAATGTTTTTCACATTTCAAACTGCTGAGAGTTTCTCAGGGGAACCGGGCTGAACGTGTCCATCCATCCCCGTGTGAAGGTCTCGGGTCAGAACCAGACTAATGAGCCCCAGCGACAGGTCATCTGGAGCTGGGAGGACCGCCCCTATCAATCAGGGTAATGGGAGAGAGAGAGAGAGAGAGAGAGAGAGAGAGCCTTTGGCCTGCAGCTCACTCACTCACTCAGCAGATTCACTTCAATTAGCTTAGCTCGTTAGCCGCGGCGAGGCCGAGGCCGCCATCGAGGCGCCAGGAACCAATCAGAGGTGAACGAGGTCATCGGGCTTTAATTTCGGAGTAAAAGTCAGCGAAGGGACACTGTACCGTTAGTACCGACTTCACTGACTAAATGTGTTAAATGTGAGAGAAAAAGTTAAAGTAGTCCACAGCGTCATTGTTTGAGTCAAGTTTAAATTACTGAAAATAATATTTAAGTGATTAGGTCCTCGGGTTAGGAGACGTTTCTGCTGTTTTCAAACTTTCTTTTTTTTTTTCGTGTCTTTTTTCAAAGTGTTTACTGTTTTTTTGCGCTTTTTTTTTATGTTTTTGCCATTTTTTGGGGGGTGTTCTTTTGGGCATTTTTTTCACAATTTTTACAACTTTTTCTGACTTTTTTTTTCACCATGTTTTTATTCTATGATGGCTAAAGGCTAAATATGAGTCAAAGTGAAAGTAGTCCACAATATTATCGTTTAAGTGAAGTTTAAATTACTAAAAATAATATTTAAGTAATTACGTAGTTGGGTTAAGTGTTTCTGCTTTTGTGTGTGTGTGTGCGTGTCTGTGTCTGTGTGTATCAGTGTCTGCGTGTGTGTGTGTGTGTGCGTTTGTGTGTTTGTGTGTGCGCGTGTCTGTCTGTGTATGTGTGTGTGTGTGTGTGTGTGTGTGTGTGTGTGTGTGTGCTTGCGCATGTGTGTCCGTGCGCATGTGTATCTGTGCGTGTGTTTCTTTGTGTGTGCGTGCGCGTTTGTGTGTCTGCGTGCATACGAAAAGTTTATAAAATCTGATGAGAAGTTACAAAGTGTGTGCGTGTGTGTGTCAGTGTCTGCGTGTGTGTGTGTTTGCGCATTGTGTGTGTGTGTGTTTGTGTGTCTGCGTACAAGTACAGCTGAAACATTATCTCATTATCTCAGTCGATTGATGCATTTTTGGGTCAAATTCCTGACACAATGTACAGACACTTCTAATTAAAGTGTGTTCACTTAAACCGAGCTGAGAATGACCCCTTTTATAATAAACATCATTTCACTTGTCTTAAAAGTCCAAGAAGTTAATTTCCATGTAATGTTTTACTTCCCCCCCCTGTGGCCTCACATATTCTCCCTCCCACCTCTTCGACTTTCACTCAGGTTTGTCTATAAAACCGTGCAGCTGGAGGGTCCAGCGTTGCAAGGGAGTTTTCTGATTTCGTTAAACAGTGTGTTTGGAAGAAGACTGAGCTGACACAGACTGAAGAGACTGTCCTCCCCTGACAGAAAAAAAAAAAAAAAAACGCTCCCATAGGTCGTTTGTTCAAGCACCAAGTTTTAGATTAGATGATTAGATTCAACTTTATTGTCATTGTGCAAAGAACAAGTACAAAGACTTACAAAGAGAAATGCAGTTTGCGTCAAACCAGAAGTGCAAAAAGAAAGCAGAAAAGTGAAAATGTGATATACAAAGTACAGTATATACAGGTGGTGCATATAGGCAGGACAATACATAGTGCAGCATAGACAGTAGTATACAGTTGGTTTACAGAGGGTGGTTTAGAGTAATATATGTTAAATATAAATATATGCTGAATTAGCAGTTACTTTATAAGAGCAGAATACATATGTAATATGAACAATGTATGAACATGTACAGATATGTGCAATGTTGTAGTGGGAACATTATAATATCAGAAAGAATAATATAGATATATGCAGTGTATTAATTCAATTTTCAATTACATTTTTCAATTTTATTTATAGTATTAAATCATAAATAAAGATAATGGAACAGTGACTTCAAATGGTAGTCGTAGTAGTTCATGTTATAGCAGGGCACTACAGGGCACTACAGGGCATTACAGTATAGCGTGGCACAGCAGAGCATAGCAGGACACAGCAGGACACAGCAGGACACAGCAGGACGCAGCAGGATACAGCAGGATGCAGCAGGACACAGCAGGACGCAGCAGGATACAGCAGGATGCAGCAGGACACAGCAGGACGCAGCAGGATACAGCAGGACACAGCAGGACGCAGCAGGACGCAGCAGGACACAGCAGGACACAGCAGGACACAGCAGGACACAGCAGGACGCAGCAGGATACAGCAGGATGCAGCAGGACACAGCAGGACGCAGCAGGATACAGCAGGATGCAGCAGGACGCAGCAGAACGCAGCAGGATACAGCAGGACACAGCAGGACGCAGCAGGATACAGCAGGATGCAGCAGGACGCAGCAGAACGCAGCAGGATACAGCAGGACACAGCAGGACGCAGCAGGATACAGCAGGATGCAGCAGGACACAGCAGGACACAGCAGGACACAGCAGGACGCAGCAGGATACAGCAGGACACAGCAGGAAACAGCAGGACACAGCAGGACGCAGCAGGATACAGCAGGACACAGCAGGACACAGCAGGACACAGTAGGACACAGCAGGACGCAGCAGGATGCAGCAAGATACAGCAGGATGCAGCAGGATGCAGCAGGATACAGCAGGACACAGCAGGACACAGCAGGACGCAGCAGGATACAGCAGGATGCAGCAGGACACAGCAGGACACAGCAGGATACAGTAGGACACAGCAGGACACAGCAGGACGCAGCAGGATACAGCAGGACACAGCAGGACGTAGCAGGATACAGCAGGACACAGCAGGAAACAGCAGGGCACAGCAGGACGCAGCAGGATACAGCAGGACACAGCAGGATACAGTAGGACACAGCAGGACGCAGCAGGACACAGCAGGACACAGCAGGACACAGTAGGACACAGCAGGACACAGCAGGATACAGTAGGACACAGCAGGACACAGCAGGATACAGCAGGATGCAGCAGGACACAGCAGGACACAGCAGGATACAGTAGGACACAGCAGGACACAGCAGGACACAGCAGGACGCAGCAAGATACAGCAGGACACAGCAGGACGTAGCAGGATACAGCAGGACACAGCAGGAAACAGCAGGACACAGCAGGATACAGCAGGACACAGCAGGATACAGTAGGACACAGCAGGACGCAGCAGGACACAGCAGGACACAGCAGGACACAGTAGGACACAGCAGGATGCAGCAGGATGCAGCAGGATGCAGCAGGACACAGCAGGAGGCAAATTAACATCATCTCCACATAATCACCAGCAGTGCTCAGCAGCAGCACATGTGCATGTAGTACTCAAATAATCCTTTATCCTAATTTTAAACCGTCTTTTATAGTTGGTAGGTACTCTAATTTGAGCTGATTCTGCAGTTTATACCAGGATGAGGGTGCAAAAAATGTAAAAGCACTCTCACCGAAGACAGTTCGCGTTCGGGGAATGTCTTACATGATTTGGCCACATGATCGAAGATTACGTTTCCTGGTGGTGACTTCTGGAGTCAGGAGAGAACATAAGTAAGGAGACAGTTTACACAGTACGGCCTTAAAAAGAAAAATATACCAATGCTCCAACCTGCAATTGCATGAATATTCAGTGCAAGAAATTCAATGGCTTTTTAAATTTCAAAATGAAAGCATTCCTGCGGGTGTCTTAGCTTCGTAGAGGAAACAGACCGGCTTGATAAATGTTCGGATGCATTTCCCCAAAACGCAATTAGCTCGTGAACATGTTCTGCTTTCAAGATCCATTGTGTTTGGCTCTGAAACTTTTTTTCCTCCGCTGTGTCATCAGATGTGCGTCTAGTTCTGTTTAATCTTCGAGCCATTCTGGTTCATGTGAAACTAACATCTCACCACAACAAGGGGATTCCTCTCCACAAACAGAGACGCCTCAGAGAGAGTTACAGACCCACCAATCACTGGCAGGGGTGGCTCGAGACAGCCTGTTGATTGGTCAGTTAGTCCACTACTTTTGTCCAGAAAGAAATATCTTGACAAATATGGGACGGAGATAAGACTTTCACCCAGGAAACAGGTGTTCATGTCCTGGAAGAAGTTAAGGAGAAAACACAAGACTTTCATCCAGGAAACAGGTGTACATGTCCTGAAGAAGATAAGGAGAAAACACAAGACTTTCACCCAGGAAACAGGTGTTCATGTCCTGAAGAAGTTAAGGAGAAAACACAAGACTTTCACCCAGGAAACAGGTGTTCATGTCCTGAAGAAGTTAAGGAGAAAACACAAGACTTTCACCCAGGAAACAGGTGTACATGTCCTGAAGAAGTTAAGGAGAAAACACAAGACTTTCACCCAGGAAACAGGTGTTCATGTCCTGAAGAAGTTAAGGAGAAAACACAAGACTTTCACCCAGGAAACAGGTGTTCATGTCCTGAAGAAGTTAAGGAGAAAACACAAGACTTTCACCCAGGAAACAGGTGTTCATGTCCTGGAAGAAGTTAAGGAGAAAACACAAGACTTTCACCCAGGAAACAGGTGTTCATGTCCTGGAAGAAGTTAAGGAGAAAACACAAGACTTTCACCCAGGAAACAGGTGTTCATGTCCTGGAAGAAGTTAAGGAGAAAACACAAGACTTTCTCCCAGGAAACAAGTGTTCATGTCCTGGAAGAAGTTAAGGAGAAAACACAAGACTTTCACCCAGGAAACAGGTGTTCATGTCCTGAAGAAGTTAAGGAGAAAACACAAGACTTTCACCCAGGAAACAGGTGTTCATGTCCCGGGAGTAACTACGTAAGGTGCCCTGTGTTTTAACCTCAGAAAGTGATTGTTTTCATTGTAAGGAACTTGTTTTCTTCAGTTTGATATCCGTCAGAAAGCCGTAACTTTAGACCATGAACTCTAAACGTGAACGTATAGCTCCATGTTAAAGAAGTTCTGCTTTTCTCTTTTTGTCTGTGCGTGCCTCTGCTTTTTCCTCTTTCTTCTCCTCACTCAAAAACAAAGCTGGGACACCATCTGACATGGATTACAATGGGCCAGTCAGTGGCAATAAATGCAGCGTTAAGTTCAGTCCAAACACGCGCACGCTGAACGCTGACGCGGGCACTTTGCGGGCAACGTCTTGGACGCCTTTCAGACGGATGTGACGGAGCCACTTATGGGAGAGTTTATAGCCCGGTAATGAAACGGTAACTGGAGTCGTTTGCGCACATTAAAGTGGGTGTTGAAGTGGAAATGTGAAGGGAGGCTCGCGGAAACATTAGACTTGAAGTGCGGCGAGCTGTAAACTGTGTACTCTGGACTGGAGAATGGGGTAAGGGAATTCATTTGAAGCTTGCGATGGTAGAAATGTTGCCCATCTCCCGTCTGTAAACCGGCTGCAGCTCAAAGGGAAGACATGAACGTCATGTCTGCCGGCCTCAGGCATCGTCCAGTTTCACTTTCTTCTGCTCAAAATACTTTCCATCAACCCTTTGTCTTCTTGTAACGGAGACACATCCGCGCTGTTTCGAATTAGAAAGAAATCCCGTCCTGTCCATTTCTTTTGAACTATGGTGTCTTTTTTAATAACTCTATTTTGGGGGGAAAATACGTTGGCTTATGTTTAAACACCTCAAAGCGGATATAAATATGAATGAATATGAAATGAACTAAATTGTCCTTAAACTGTCCTGTAACTTAAACTGTCCCCATGTTGTCAAAACATCCAGTCCACTTTCTCAACTGCAATTCTTCTCTGAAGACCACTCAAATCTGCAACCACTGACACTGATATGGTGTGTGTGTGTGTGTGTGTGTGTGTGTGTGTGTGTGTGTGTGTGTGTGTGTGTGTGTGTGGGGGCTTGTTTAACAATATTTGTGGGGTCCCAACAGCTTTGTGGGGCCAAAATGCTGAACCCCACAAGTTTAAAGGGCTGTTTGAGGGTTAAGACTTGGTTTTAGGATTAGGGATAGAATTATGTTATGGTTAGGGTGAGGGTAAGGGGTTAGGTATTTAGTTGTGATGGTTAAGGTTAGGGTAAGGGTTAAGGTTAGGCATTTAGTTGTGATGGTTAAGGTGAGGGTAAGGGTTAAGGTTAGGCATTTAGTTGTGATGGTTAAGGTTAGTGTAAGGGTTAAGGTTAGACATTTAGTTGTGATGGTTAAGGTTAGTGTAAGGGTTAAGGTTAGACATTTAGTTGTGATGGTTAATGTGAAGGTAAGGGTTAAGGTTAGGCATTTAGTGGTGATGGTTAAGGTTAGGGTAAGGGTTAAGGTTAGGCATTTAGTTGTGATGGTTAAGGTGAGGGTAAGGGTTAAGGTTAGGCATTTAGTTGTGATGGTTAAGGTTAGGGTAAGGGTTAAGGTTAGACATTTAGTTGTGATGGTTAAGGTGAGGGTAAGGGTTAAGGTTAGGCATTTAGTTGTGATGGTTAAGGTGAGGGTAAGGGTTAAGGTTAGGCATTTAGTTGTGATGGTTAAGGTTAGGGTAAGGGTTAAGGTTAGGCATTTAGTTGTGATGGTTAAGGTTAGGGTAAGGGTTAAGGTTAGGCATTTAGTTGTGATGGTTAAGGTTAGGGTAAGGGTTAAGGTTAGACATTTAGTTGTGATGGTTAAGGTGAGGGTAAGGGTTAAGGTTAGGCATTTAGTTGTGATGGTTAAGGTTAGGGTAAGGGTTAAGGTTAGACATTTAGTTGTGATGGTTAAGGTTAGTGTAAGGGTTAAGGTTAGGCATTTAGTGGTGATGGTTAAGGTTAGGGTAAGGGTTAAGGTTAGGCATTTAGTTGTGATGGTTAAGGTTAGTGTAAGGGTTAAGGTTAGGCATTTAGTGGTGATGGTTAAGGTTAGGGTAAGGGTTAAGGTTAGGCATTTAGTTGTGATGGTTAAGGTTAGTGTAAGGGTTAAGGTTAGACATTTAGTTGTGATGGTTAAGGTTAGGGTAAGGGTTAAGGTTAGGCATTTAGTTGTGATGGTTAAGGTTAGGGTAAGGGTTAAGGTTAGGCATTTAGTTGTGATGGTTAAGGTGAGGGTAAGGGTTAAGGTTAGACATTTAGTTGTGATGGTTAAGGTTAGTGTAAGGGTTAAGGTTAGACATTTAGTTGTGATGGTTAATGTGAGGGTAAGGGTTAAGGTTAGGCATTTAGTGGTGATGGTTAAGGTTAGGGTAAGGGTTAAGGTTAGGCATTTAGTTGTGATGGTTAAGGTGAAGGTAAGGGGCTAGGGAATGCATTATGTCAATGACAGCCTGGTCTCACTGAATTCCGTAAAATGGGCACGGACTGGTAACAGCTCATTCCGTGGTGGTGGTACGGAATGTGTGAAAATTCCGTGTGGCCACCACGGAAAACAATGCCAATGTAAAGTCAATGAGAAGATGACGTGGCACGGTAGTGAGTAGTATGTAAGGCCGGAATTCTGCGTAAGGAGGTTGGTTGGGGTGGTGGATGGGTAAAACACAGGACTTTCACTCAGGAGAGCGAGTTTTCCAAAACACAGGACTTTCACTCAGGAGAGCGGAGTTCGCGTCCCGCGTGTGGCGTTTGTCGGTTGTGTTTTTATTTATTTTATTTTTTTTAAGCGTGTCCCGCGTGTGGCACGGAACCGTAAGCCCACCCTCGACCTTTTCCTGAACCCAACCGTCCCGTTCTTGTCGCGTGTCACGGAACCGTAAGCCCACCCCCCGTTTTTTTTCGGCGATCCGCGTGTCACGTAAGCCCGTATTTCGTTTTCGGCGATCCGTGTTCATTACACGGAATTCTTCCGTGGGCCCATCACGGAATTTGGCGATCCGTTGGCAATCCGTGTTCATTTAACGGAATTATTCCGTGACAGTTTAACGGATTTTGTTGCAATTCCGTTAAACTGCCACGGATTTTGAGTTAAGGGTCCGTGCCCATTTTACGGAATTCTGTGAGATCAGGTTGGTCAATGATGGGTCCCCACAAAGATAGTGCCACAAACCTACTGTGTGCACACTAAAAACTCCTGGGTTATTTTGTCAACCCAGTTTCTGGGTTATTTGTGTTGGGTTAAAATTATGGGTTATTTTTTCAGAGACTAACCCATTTACTGGGTTATAGGGCTAATATTTGACCCATTGCCTGGGTTGTTTGGGTTTCTGGGTTATTTTTCAAAGAGTAACCCATGTTCTGGGTTATTGGCTTTCTCTCTCTCTCGCTCTCTCTCTCTCTACAATGTATTTTTCGGTTAGTTGTCTTGACATCGGACCAGCTTATTTTCTCCTCTAAACGACACTTTGGTTCCTGTGGCAGGGAGGCGAGGTAAGCATTTTCATCTTACCGGTAGTTTGTTGCAGAAAATGTGCTTGTTTAAACCGTGCTTCTAAAATAAACTATCTTACGTTCCATTAGCTAACTTAACTAGCTAGCTACCTAGCTTGCTTGTGAAGAGTAACTGACATTTACGTTATTTCAAAGGAGTTGTTAATGGAGACATGCCAATGCTGTATCGTTGTTATCTATCTATCTAGCGCTATGTCTGTTTGCACATTAAAATAAACGTTATCTAAGTAAGTAAGTTATCGGTTTTCTTTTTTATTAAGATGTATCTGAGTCACTGTATGCTACATTGGCTGGCTAGCTAGCTAGCTAGTTAGCTAGCTAGCTAGCTAGCCAGCCAATGTAGCCAGGTTAATGCTACCACAAATGTTAGCACGCTAAAACGTAGATAACATTGATTTAGCTCGGTTTAAGAAGATGTTTATGAATAAAACGTTACTAACGATAGCTAATCCACCGACCGTTAGAAATGTACGGACATTATTATTATTGGATATTTTCTTGCTGAAAAGTGAACATGCAGAAAAAGGAGGGAAATTTGAATTCAGCTATCACGTAGCCTATTTTGAATGCTCACATTTCCATGTTGGATGTATTTTTAATTGTTTGTTAACGTTACTAAAAGTTATGTATTAAGTACTTTATGTAGTTCCTTTAAATAAAAAATGCAAAAATGTAATGCTGACAAATCGCCGGTTCCCGCCCGGGGCTGTGGTGTACCTCTGATTTATACACAACTCCCTGGAAGTTATCTCTGTACATTTATTTTTAAGGATGAATACACAGAAAAATGTGTAGAGTAGATTACACTCGTTTTTAAAGCAGGGAAATTTGGGAGGGAAAATCTATTGTTTTTTTTTAGGTATAACCTTTTACATAAATCAGGCTTTGAATGATATATGAATTAATCCGTAATGTAAAAACCTTAATATAGAGAGGAAGGAAACTTGAAAGTTTGGTGTAACGTTATGTAAGTTCCATACATTACAGGTGAATAGTGTAATACATTTAACAACATGAGACTTCTTCCTTTTTACCGACATTAAGACAATTATTTTCCTGTATCATAATTTTTCTGAAATGTTTCTGTTTAAATGCTAACAAGGCTTTATCTACTGCTAACTTTTGGGCAAATAGACAGGGTAAAATAAACATGTAATTGTGTATCTGTTTTTTTGTAATAGTCTGAAAGAAGAAAAATAGCCCTCAGCCTCAGCAGCATCAGCCTCCTCCTCAACACACACAGGAGCAGCTAGACCCTATTGGGGAGCAGCCTCCGTTCATGCTGCTGGACCAGAGTCAGGAACAAACCTGAAAAACCTCTTCTGGGGCAGTGGACGTAGCCCTGGAATAAGGAACCTGAAATTCCCTCTTTCAATTGGTAAGAAAGAAAAGTAGTACAAATATATGTGTTCTACCTTAATGTTAAATGTTACTCAGATCATTTAAAATATGTGTTCACAGAAGACCTCCAGGACTACCAGCGGTACCATGAGGGCAGCTGCCCCACTGCCAAGCAGCTGGAAAATGCACAGTCCAAAGTGTCGAGGGTCAGGTCTTTTATATTTTACCTGGCAAAGGGACAGACTGTATTGTTCAGTTTGCTATTTTAAGGAACATTGATGGCATCCAAAAGTAAGTGTTACTTTCCATGTGAATTATTGTGAAGTGGTTATGACACACACCCGATGTGAACAGTGACTAACTCAAAGCCTATGTTTCTGAAGATACACAGCCCACCTCCAGTCCCCAGGCAAGACCATCACAACGGCACATTTCTACCTGAGAACCATACAGCAGTTCCTCAAATACTTTCGGGAAACCCTGCCTGCCCAGTCTCACCTGACTGCGATGGATGTGGTCAGCGTGCTGCGCCCCGTCACAAAGTGCATCACAGACACAACCAGGAACGTTGTCCTGCACCAGCTGGCAGTGAAGAGCCACAAGAAGGCCAGGATAATATCCTGCGAGGACATGACGGTGTCAGGAGGGGGCCACACTGAGGATCCCAGAGCTGCTGGGTAGTGTGCATCCCTCTTTCCAAAATAGTGAAAATAGTCCATCTCCAACAGAAGCCTGCCGTGCATAGTGATGTGTCCTTGTTTGTGTATGTTTCTTCCCCTTCGTGTGCTGAAATACTTTTTCTTCTCTCCTTTCAGACGCCCTGGAGGAGAACCACACACCGTCGCCGCGGTACCGTTTTTACGGCTACTTTGCGGCTTCATTACGGTCATTGCCCAGGGGGATTGGTAACCTCCGGGTTTGCGAGGTCAAAGAGGCCGCAGAGGCGCACAGGCCTGGCGATGATGGTTTTGTGATCTCTGTAAGTATAAAAATCTGTGTCCTGTTGTCATCACTGCTTGTGAGTCTGTTCTTTTTGTTAATGTTTCCTCTGAAAGAGTCCGTCCATTTTCTGTGTATTGCAGATCAGGAAACACAAGACTAACAAGTCCTTTGGGGTGGCCCAAATGTTCTTAGAGACTGACGAGTATCGGTGGCTGCAGCTGCGGGTGGCCAGCAAGCCACCAAACCAGCTGGTTTTCTTCACGGCTGGGAAGGGCCCATGCTAAAACTTCTTGCACCACCTGCAGGTAGCGTGGGCGGAGATCCGCCTTAAAAGGTCCCACAACTTCACTGACCTGAGGACCGCTGTGTCTGCTATTGTAAGTTCTCCTCAGTCACTTATCTGTTCATGCTGGATTTCATTAAAACTCTTCTGGCTTAACTAACCGTAGCAATCTTTTTGTCTTTTACTGTTTTAAGGTCAAGAACAACCTTCTGTCGGGCAGCAGAAGATGGTGGCCACCTTTATGTGCCACAACATGGCCACCGCTGACTGCTTCTACGCCCTCAGCCTGAACGTGGCCCAGTCAAAGAGGATGAGGGAACATTTCCGCCAGGCCCTCACCCACACCGTGCCCTCACCGGAGCAACCAGAAGCCTCCTCCTCCTCCCCCACTAGGAAGAGTTACCGCAAGCCTGAGTCCTCCTCCAGTTCCAAGACAAAACCCCTGCCCCCTACCAGGAGTCAGGGACCCCGGGATTGGAGAAGGAGAGGGAGTTTATGGCGAGGCTGCAAAATGTAAGTAAAACTCTAAGATATGTACTTTAAAGACTCAGGCCATTTATGTCTGTTACACCAGACCTCACTCTGTGTTTTGTGTTTGTGTTTCCTCAACAGACACCAGAGAAGTCTCGTGAACACGCCAGTGTGCTTCAACCTAACTTGTGTCGTGGGAAATGTCTTCAGCCACACCGGGAAATAAGTTTCGTTTTTAATACTTTGCTTTTGTATGAGCTGGATTATACAGTACACCAAACGTATTATGAATAAAACAACATGGATATTCCATTACTATGGGTTCTTACTGACATTTCAGGACCATTTATGACGGGTCGGGATATTGCCATCCTTGTGTAACCCAGACTAAAAGGTACACAGGCAAAGATTCACAAGGGAGTGGAGGGGGGCATTTTATAGCATTTTGATAAGATACATAGTGATATTAATCAAATACAGTAATGCACACAAAAAAAATCTATGGTTTCTATGGGAGAAAAACAAACAACATTATGTACATTAGCCATGCCCTACAGGAATTGGGATTTTGTACGTTGATACATTTTGAAACCACTTCAATACATGATACATGATGTATGTTCTAATGTCGAAGTTTTACATAAATTAAATAATTTGCACATATATCTATGTGTATGTTGTCAGTCATTGTACATTTAGGTTGAAATTGAGTGATGCTTGACATTGAAATCATATCAAAATATGTCAATACATTTTGACGTAATTTTGACGTCAATGTTTGATGTCATATTGATGTTAATTGACATCAAATGCTCACTGGGAAGTGTGTGTGTTTCTTTCCTTTTTATATAGATTTTAATTTAATGCAATACAAATGTAAAAGTGCTTAAAGTGTGAAATATAATGTAAAAATGTTTTATTTTCTGAAATAAGGCATACTGGCATAGTAACCCAAGTTAGGTTATTTTTGACCCAACTCCTGGGTTAAAAAGGGACCAACTAATTTCTGGGTTATTTCAACCCAGAAAATTGGGTTGTTCTTTTGACCCAGAAAGTTGGGTTATTTTAACGAAACATTTGGGTCAGGTATTTAACCCAGAAGTTGGGTTATATTAACTACACTGTTGGGTTATTTTAACCCAAGATTTGGGTCAAATATTTAACCCAGAAGTTGGGTCAAAAAGAATAACCCAATTTTCTGGGTTGAAATAACCCAGAAATTAGTTGGTCCCTTTTTAACCCAGGAGTTGGGTCAAAAATAACCCAGGAGTTTTTAGTGTGTGTGTGTGTGTGTGTGTGTGTGTGTGTGAGTGTGTGTGTGTGTGTGTGTGTGTGTGTGTGTGTGTGTGTGTGTGTGTGTGTGTGTGTGTGTGTGTGTGAGTGTGTGTGTGTGTGTGTGTGTGTGTGTGTGTGTGTGTCCTGTCAGGGGACTGCAGACATAAATTAGCCTGAGGCTAACTCTGGTACAATGCATCAAATGGTAACATTTATGTTTAAAATTGTACATGGTCTCTAATAATAAAAACAACATATGAAGCCCCCAAAGTGACATGGGGAAGTTTTTTCTCTCTCGTCCGCATGACAAACTTTCTGGTGAGCACGAGAAACTCTCCTGGTGAGCGTGAGATACTCTGGTATGTCTGAGGGGATGTGGAGATGTTGGTTTTCTCGTCCGCACACAAAACTTTCTGCTCGTAGCCACCCGGCGTCACGTGACCAGCCGGCGGGCTCCTAATTTCGTAGGATATCATACGTTTTGGTGTGCATACATTTTCATACAATATCATACCGACCCGTTGATGAGAATGCGTTGGTTATTGTGCAGTGCCGTCCCAACTCTGAAGTTCCTGTCTTTCTGAAGGTGTATTTAAACTCATGTTGGTAGCTTACTTACTTACTTACTAGATTACTTTCTTACTTAGGCCTACTTACTTATTTACTTACTTACTAGTTTACTTACTTACTTAGGCCTACTTACTTACTTACTTACTTACTAGTTTACTTACTTACTTAGGCCTGCTTACTTACTTACTAGTTTACTTACTTACTTAGGCCTACTTACTTACTTACTTACTTACTAGTTTACTTACTTACTTAGGCCTGCTTACTTACTTACTAGTTTACTTACTTACTTAGGCCTACTTACTTACTTACTTACTTACTTACTAGTTTACTTACTTACTTAGGCCTACTTACTACTTTACTTACTTACTAGTTTACTTACTTACTTAGGCCTACTTACTTACTTACTTACTTACTTACTTTACTTACTTACTTAGGCCTACTTACTTATTTACTTACTTACTTACTAGTTTACTTACTTACTTAGGCCTACTTACTTATTTACTTACTTACTTACTAGTTTACTTACTTACTTAGGCCTACTTACTTACTTACTAGTTTACTTACTTACTTAGGCCTACTTACTTACTTACTTACTTACTAGTTTACTTACTTACTTAGGCCTACTTACTTACTTACTTACTTACTAGTTTACTTACTTACTTAGGCCTACTTACTTACTTACTTACTAGTTTACTTACTTACTTAGGCCTACTTACTTACTTACTTACTTACTAGTTTACTTACTTACTTAATAGTTTACTTACTTAGCCTACTTACTAGTTTACTTACTTACTTACTTACTTACTAGTTTACTTACTTACTTAGGCCTACTTACTTACTTACTTACTTACTAGTTTACTTACTTACTTACTAGTTTACTTACTTAGCCTACTTACTAGTTTACTTACTTACTTACTTATGCACTTACTGCACTTACTTAATTACTAGCTTACTTACTTACTTACTAGCTTAATTACATACTTACTTACTAGCTTACTTACTTACTTACTTACTTACTTACTAGCTTACTTACTAGCTTTCTTACTTACTTACTTACATACTTACTAGCTTTCTTACTTACTTACTTACTAGCTTTCTTACATACTTACTTACTAGCTTACATACACTGTCAGAAATAAAGGTACGGTTGAGGTCCATTTATGTTCTCTGAGGTCCAACTGCTGGTGCTGTACCCCAAAGGGTCATAGTTGATCCATGAGGTACACATTTGTACTTTTTTCTAGGTTGAAAGGGTACAAACGTGAGAAAGGGTCCATGTCTGTACCATTTTTCAAACATGTAGGGGTACAATAAGAAATATGTCAGTGTTGGGGAATGGGATGGCACGGAAATTATGAAGTTCTGAAATTCATAGTCCTGGAGCATTTAGGTCCATTATTGTCCCCAGGGGAACATATTTGCTCCTCAAACTGTAAGAGAACAAGTTTGTACCCTTGTAAAGGGGTACAATTGGTGTACCTTTGACGGTACTGCACCAGTGACGAGCTGTTGGACCCCTGGTTAAGGTACACATTTTGCACATTATTTCTGACAGTGTACTTACTTACTAGCTTACATACTTACTAGCTTACTTACTTACTGACTTACTTACTAGCTTACATACTTACTAGCTTACTTACTTACTTACTTACTTACTTACTTACTTAAACTGTCCCCATTTTGTCGGGAACAAACTGGCTCCGAGCTGAAACCCTGACCATCTCTCGGAGGCTGAAAAAACAAGTCTTTCCTGGAGAAAGAAACACAAGCAGCTTCTCAGCGTCAATCAGCTTAATGTGGGTGATTACGTTGATTTTCTTAATGAGCTGAAGCCTCTTAGGAAGAGCTGTTTAACTACTGTGCATTAACCATGCATCAGTCAGTGCTGAGGACGATTTTGGATACTTTACTGCAGTAAAAAGTACTAATACAACACCGTGAAAATACCATGTTACAGTAAAGGTACTGCATTCAAAACCTCGCTGACCTAAAAGTCTGTAAGCGTCCCGGAAGAAGTTAAGGAGAAAACACAAAACTTTCACCCAGGAAACAGGTGTTCATGTCCTGGAAGAAGTTAAGGAGAACACAAAAGACTTTCACCCAGGAAACAGGTGTTCATGTCCTGAAGAAGTTAAGGAGAAAACACAAGACTTTCACCCAGGAAACAGGTGTTCATGTCCTGAAGAAGTTAAGGAGAAAAGACAAAACTTTCACCCAGGAAACAGGTGTTCATGTCCTGGAAGAAGTTAAGGAGAAAACACAAGACTTTCACCCAGGAAACAGGTGTTCATGTCCTGGAAGAAGTTAAGGAGAAAACACAAGACTTTCACCCAGGAAACTGGTGTTCATGTCCTGAAGAAGTTAAGGAGAAAACACAAGACTTTCACCCAGGAAACAGGTGTTCACGCCCTGAAGAAGTTAAGGAGAAAACACAAGACTTTCACCCAGGAAACTGGTGTTCATGTTCAAGCAGAGTATGGTGGCGTGCCCTGACAGTAGCTAGATAAGGACTACTAGCCAGTCAGAAACAGAGTATGAAGGCGTGCCCTGACAGTAGCTAGGTAAGGACTACTAGCCAGTCAGAAACAGAGTATGAGGGCGTGTCCTGACAGTGTAAGGACTACTAGCCAGTCAGAAGCAGAGTATGAGGGCGTGTCCTGACAGTACCTAGGTAAGGACTACTAGCCAGTCAGAAGCACAGTATGAGGGTGTGCCCTGACAGTACCTAGGTAAGGACTACTAGCCAGTCAGAAGCAGAGTATGAGGGCGTGCCCTGACAGTACCTAGGTAAGGACTACTAGCCAGTCAGAAGCAGAGTATGAGGGCGTGTCCTAATAGTACCTAGGTAAGGACTACTAGCCAGTCAGAAGCGGAGTATGAGGGCGTGTCCTGACAGTACCTAGGTAAGGACTACTAGACAGTCAGAAGCAGAGAATGAGGGCGTGCCCTGACAGTACCTAGGTAAGGACTACTAGCCAGTCAGAAGCACAGTATGAGGGCGTGCCCTGACAGTACCTAGGTAAGGACTACTAGCCAGTCAGAAGCAGAGTATGAGGGCGTGCCCTGACAGTACCTAGGTAAGGACTACTAGCCAGTCAGAAGCAGAGTATGAGGGCGTGTCCTAATAGTACCTAGGTAAGGACTACTAGCCAGTCAGAAGCAGAGTATGAGGGCGTGCCCTGACAGTACCTAGGTAAGGACTACTAGCCAGTCAGAAGCAGAGTATGAGGGCGTGTCCTGATAGTACCTAGGTAAGGACTACTAGCCAGTCAGAAGCAGAGTATGAGGGCGTGTCCTGACAGTACCTAGGTAAGGACTACTAGCCAGTCAGAAGCAGAGTATGAGGGCGTGTCCTAATAGTACCTAGGTAAGGACTACTAGCCAGTCAGAAGCAGAGTATGAGGGCGTGCCCTGACAGTACCTAGGTAAGGACTACTAGCCAGTCAGAAGCAGAGTATGAGGGCGTGTCCTAATAGTACCTAGGTAAGGACTACTAGCCAGTCAGAAGCAGAGTATGAGGGCGTGTCCTGACAGTAGCTATGTAAGGACTACTAGCCAGTCAGAAGCAGAGTATGAGGGCGTGCTACGCTAGCAGCTAGGTGAGCATTATAACGTTTGTCTCTGAAGTAAAGGCTGGACTACAATAGAGCTGTTTGGAGCAGTTGGTGAACAGAGTTTTCTGTTGGAGATGGTAAGTCCCTTTGGGGTGGACTTTGGGCTTTTTTCACTTTGTAAACCTATAACGTGCACAAAAATAGATATATAACACAATAAAGGAAAGGGGAAAAGCCAAAAACCATAATATGAACACTTAAATCAACCAAACTAGTTGTCGATTGGTTCAACAGTTGCCAGCCAATCGATAAATCTTTGCAACGCTGCAGTCTGTTCTGCGGTTTGTTGCCCCGGAGGCTCTGTGGCCCTCCTTGAGCAGACAGTGATAGATTGGTGAGATTATCTGACACTGGCCTCTGGTCTGCAGGTGCTCTGACCTATTTTTTTTCTTCTAACGAGGCCTCCGCATCACATTTCAAAGACGGGACAATGTCTACTGGGGGAGTGAAAGAGCCATTTAGCCCGCTGCCAGCCAGTGTAATGTGCAAAGCAGGTACAGTACAGGCCAAAAGTTTGGACACACCTTATCATTCAATGTGTTGCTTGATTTTCATGACTTTTTCATTACTGAAGGCATCAAAACTATGAATGAACACATATGGAATTATGTATTTAACAAAAAAGTGTGAAATAACTGAAAACATGTCTTATATTTTAGATTCTTCAAAGTAGCCACCCTTTGCTTTTTTTGATAACTCTGCAAACCCTTGGTGTTCTCTCAATGAGCTTCATGAGGTAGTCACCTGAAATGGTTTTACCTTCACAGGTGTGCTTTGTCGGGGTTCATTAGTGGAATTATTTCCCTTATTAATAAAAAAGCAAAGGGTGGCTACTTTGAAGAATCTAAAATATAAGACATGTTTTCAGTTATTTCACACTTTTTTGTAGACTGCAGGGGGTACGTGTCCCCCTAGAGGTACTTTGGAGGACTGCAGGGGGTACGTGTCCCTCTAGGAGTACTCTGGAGGACTGCAGGGGGTACGTGTCCCCCTAGAGGTACTTTGGAGGACTGCAGGGGGTACGTGTGCCCCCTAGGGGTACTTTGGAGGACTGTAGGAGGTATGTGTCCACCTAGGGGTACTCTGGAGGACTGCAGGGGGTATTTGTCCCTCTAGGGGTACTCTGGAGGACTGCAGGGGGTATGTGTCCCCCTAGAGGTACTTTGGAGGACTGCAGGGGGTACGTGTCCCCCTAGAGGTACTTTGGAGGACTGCAGGGGGTACGTGTGCCCCCTAGGGGTACTTTGGAGGACTGTAGGAGGTATGTGTCCCCCTAGGGGTACTCTGGAGGACTGCAGGGGGTACGTGGTCCCCCTAGAGGTACTTTGGAGGACTGCAGGGGGTACGTGTGCCCCCTAGGGGTACTCTGGAGGACTGCAGGGGGTATTTGTCCCTCTAGGGGTACTCTGGAGGACTGCAGGGGGTATGTGTCCCCCTAGGGGTACTCTGGAGGACTGCAGGGGGTATGTGTCCCCCTAGAGGTACTTTGGAGGACTGCAGGGGGTACGTGTCCCCCTAGAGGTACTTTGGAGGACTGCAGGGGGTACGTGTGCCCCCTAGGGGTACTTTGGAGGACTGTAGGAGGTAAGTGTCCCCCTAGGGGTACTCTGGAGGACTGCAGGGGGTATTTGTCCCTCTAGGGGTACTTTGGAGGACTGCAGGGGGTATGTGTCCCCCTAGGGGTACTCTGGAGGACTGCAGGGGGTATTTGTCCCTCTAGGGGTACTTTGGAGGACTGCAGGGGGTATGTGTCCCCCTAGGGGTACTCTGAAGGACTGCAGGGGGTATGTGTCCCCCTAGAGGTACTTTGGAGGACTGCAGGGGGTACGTGTCCCCCTAGAGGTACTTTCGAGGACTGCAGGGGGTACGTGTGCCCCCTAGGGGTACTTTGGAGGACTGTAGGAGGTATGTGTCCCCCTAGGGGTACTCTGGAGGACTGCAGGGGGTATTTGTCCCTTTAGGGATACTTTGGAGGACTGCAGGGGGTATGTGTCCCCCTAGGGGTACTCTGGAGGACTGCAGGGGGTATGTGTCCCCCTAGAGGTACTTTGGAGGACTGCAGGGGGTACGTGTCCCCCTAGAGGTACTTTGGAGGACTGCAGGGGGTACGTGTGCCCCCTAGGGGTACTCTGGAGGACTGCAGGGGGTATGTGTCCCCCTAGAGGTACTTTGGAGGACTGCAGGGGGTACGTGTGTCCCCTAGGGGTACTTTGGAGGACTGTAGGAGGTATGTGTCCCCCTAGGGGTACTCTGGAGGACTGCAGGGGGTATGTGTCCCCCTAGAGGTACTTTGGAGGACTGCAGGGGGTATGTGTCCCCCTAGAGGTACTTTGGAGGACTGCAGGGGGTACGTGTCCCCCTAAAGGTACTTTGGAGGACTGCAGGGGGTACGTGTGCCCCCTAGGGGTACTTTGGAGGACTGTAGGAGGTATGTGTGCCCCCTAGGGGTACTCTGGAGGACTGCAGGGGGTATTTGTCCCTCTAGGGCAGTGGTTCTCAACCGGTGGGGCGGCCCCCCTGGAGGGGACACTCTCCCGGGGGGGCGCGATTAGGCTACAGGATGGGAGAAAAAAAAAAAAAGAATTCAGAAAAAACATTTCCCTCATGCTGAAATGCAAGTGGTTGGACTGTAACACGCAATCATCCTCCTGGCGACTTGTTTGTCAAAAACTAATCTAGCGACTTTTACTGGTGATTTTGGAGACTTTTGTGGTGTTTGGAGACTCGAAAGCATGTATCGCTCTACCGTTACTGTGCTCAACGAGCAGCGGGTGCTGCCGTGAGCCCCTCCCCCGTCCAAAAGCCCTCCCAGGCGGTCAGTCTCTCAGTAGCCTCGCGCAGCAGTCCCAGCCTGCAGTCAGAGCAGAGAGGAGACACACACCACTCCTCATATAAACTCTGATTTAGCTCCTTGCAGACAGAGTGGACGCCTTCACACAAAAACTTGACCTCTGGCATGGCCGCATCAGTCGAGGGAACTGCGACATGTTCCCCAGTCTTGCAGACTTTATCACTGATGCACGTCACACGACTTCTCCTCTCTATTTCAATCAGCGTCTGAGCACCTGTCAGCAATGAGAGAACAGCCACTGACCAAGCGGGAGTGAGAACGGGTCAAATTAATTTCCTTGTTTCTGTTATGAAGACGATCGTGTGTGTGACTCGAACATCTCACATTTACCAACAAAACGTACAGCGAAAGACCGCGTAAAACATTTCAGACCGTCCTGCCAACGTGTGTACATTTTAATATCAATGTACGCTGTAACGTTTTTTCATTATATAGTCACTGAAGGGGCTGCTGTTTTCATAGGCCCCACTGTCTGCTCTCTGCAGCGGGCGGGGCTGCTGCTCCATTTCCCCCGCGACTGACGCACACACACACACACACACGCACACAATCACACACACACACACACACACACACACACACACAATCACACACGGTGGATGCAGGAAAAAACGCAGATGACCTAAATTGAGGACCGCTATGCTCGTTATTGTAAGTGCAATGATAAGTTAAAGTCCAATAAGTACTTTATCAAACCGTATGAATGTGTGTGTGTGTGTGTGTGTGCGTGTGTGTGTGTGTGTGTGTGTGTGTGTGTGTGTGGCCACTGGCCAGGATTGGACATTAACTAACAATGTAAAGACCAACAAGCCACTGACAGTGACAGATATGTTCATATTTGATTCATATTCACATTCAATAAATTATTTTTTGTCTTAAATCCACCAGCCATTTTCCTATTATACCAACATTTGCATCATCCAGAGCCTTTTAACCCATTTAGGCTTAAAACGCCTGCTAAAAAAGGCCTTTTTTATACCTAAATACTTTTCTGTAAACCCCCTCCCAAAACCTAAGGGTTTCCAGAAATATTTGTAAAAACTTGTCAAAAAATCTTAATTTCTCAGGCTCTATAGCAGATAAAAACATGGAATAAAAAGCATTTGAGAGCTTCTTTGGCTTTCAACTTGACTGACTTTCTTGGCCATAATCTTTAACTGCTTTTAAAAAAATCTAAACAACAAAAATGACGCAGATGCGTATTCAGGTCTTAAAGATAAAAACACACAGATGCGCGATCAGGTAATAAAGGTAAACACACACAGATGGGTGATCAGGTTTGAATGGGTTAAGGTTCCTAGGAAATCTCAGCCCAGAATAATTAATTAATAGTACTAATTATTATTCTCCCCAAAACAAGTTTCCTTTTTATTTTTAAAGAAAGTAAAAAAAAAATTGCAACTTTTTTTGCAACTTTTTTTATCGCAATTTTTAACAAAAGCTCCCATGAAATCAGGCATTTTGGGCCGCAACAATCTCAAAAAAAGGCTGTGAAATCCTGGAGGGACTGCCCTTGTGTGTTTTTTCATGTGTTATGGTCCACATTCACCAGTGTTTTTTTGTTGTTGTTGTGCGCTAATCTACTCCTGATTTTGTCAGTCATCTCATCTCTTATATGCTGTGTCTCTATGATCCTATCCTGTCTTATTCATGGTAGCCTGTTCGTGGACATTGCGCCGTCGTCACATGCTGTAGTAGGGGGGCCCGCCTTGATAATCCTGCATAGGGGCCCGGTGTTGGCTCGTTACGCCACTGACCTCCTGCCCTCTTTCGTCATTCTGGGCAGCATTGATGCAGGAATACTCTCAACTCTGTGACGTCACCTTGGAGATTCTCCTCCCTTTCATGTCGGCATATTTGTGTGAGGCAGGATTCTCAGAAATGACTGCACTCAAAACGAAATACCGCAATAGTGCACAAATCGAGGATGATTTGAGGCTATGTTTATCAGACATTTCGCCAAGAAATTGGAGGGGGGGGGGGGGCCCAACTGCAATGAACCAGCTTTGGGGGGGCCCCAGCTTGCAAAGGTTGAGAACCCCTGCTCTAGGGGTACTTTGGAGGACTGCAGGGGGTATGTGTCCCCCTAGGGGTACTTTGGAGGACTGCAGGGGGTACGTGACATTTGTAGTTACTTCTACTGTCTTTTTTTGCTCCAAGTTTGTCGCTTTCACATGTCACTATATTAGAGTTATATTAGAGATATTAGTTTGTCGCTTATTTGAATTTCTTGTCACTTTTCTCCCGCTGTTCTTGGCTTTCTTCCTTCTTTTTCCAAGTTCATCATCATCTAAATGTTTTCCAGGTCCAAGGCTGTTGTTTAGCAAATCTATCGCCGACATCGCTGGATTCGTCCTCTTTATATAAACTTTTATTTTCTACCAAAAATTATTAGCGCTGGTTAGGGGGTACATGGCTTTAAAAAACTGTTCAAAGGGGGAACATTATTGAAAAAAGCTTGAGAACCAGTGCTCTAACTTGTAGAAAATCCTCTTCACAAGAAGATGTTCTCTAGTTTTGCAGGGAGACCGGCGATAGTTGTTTAACGCCCAATTTCTCCAATCAGGAACAAGTTTGGAATCACCTGATTGACTCTAAACATGCTCTGTTTAGTCCTTAATTATTATATAAGGTTTATTTAGATAGGGACAGATACTAAAAAAAAAACAGAGATAAGCTTCAACAGTCATCTGATGTATGTATCGTAGTGTTTTTAGCCGAAGCTAATTCTCGTCACTTTTGGTTACAAATAAAAATACAGATTTACATTATTATTAAAAATACAATAAATGCAATTAAAAGAAATGAAATGACAATTGAAGGGAAGTAATACAATGAGAGAACAGTGTAAAAACTAAATATGAGAGCAAGATTGTTCCCAAATTAGCCACAATTTGGTATTTTTTTTTTTTTTAAAGTGGCCTAATGTTGTGATACATTTGTGTGAAGATTTCTACGTCTTTGCACACCAGAAAGGTGTCTGACGCAGCGCTGCTGCTGCTGCTGCTACTGCTGCTAGCCTCGTCTGGAGACATGGATGTTTCCCATAAACATAAATATATCCTGATCTGATTACAGCAAACACCACGTCGGCAGTATTGGCGGCAAAATAGGCTCCAGAATATTTCCTTCTGTATTGACAGGTGCAATATTAGAAAATTGATCATTATAATTATTTTAAATGACATTTATATATATCTGCATTTATGTCAAAACCTCGAGACTTTCAGACATCAACATGTCTTTTATTAATATATATTTGTGTCTAAATGACATATAAACATCTTTTCCTGTTCTATGTTGCCTGGAAACGGTTTGCTTGTTGTCTTTTTTAATGAATGTAAAGCACTTTGTAACTTGTTTTTTTAAAGAGCTTTATAAATATAGATATTGTTATTCCAAAGAAGGGAAAATTAAGAGAGAAATAGAGTTCGGTAGCAGGCCCCGTCCTCTGGGGTAACTCGGTGGATCACGTTGTGTGTGCGTGTGTGTGTGTGTGTGTGTGTGTGTGTGTGTGTGTGTGTGTGTGTTCCCCACAGAGCGTTGGCTGGTCTCGTTTCGTAGCAAGCTTGTTTTCATCGTCGTGTGCCGTATGAACTGTCGGCCCAGCGGGATGGGACGCGCTAATCCTTCCTTTGGGGAAAAGATGCTGCTAACAGCTTCACAAACAACCCCTGCTGCTGCTGCTGCTGGATGGATACACACACACACACACACACACACACACACAGATAGACACACACACACACACACACACACACACACACACACAGATAGACACACACACACACACACACACACACAGATAGACACACACACACACACACAGATAGACACAGACAGAGACGGAAACACAAACACACAGAGAAGAGAGAGACACTCTAACACAATCTGACACACACACACACACTCTCTCTCTCTCACATACACACACACCCTCACACACACACACACACACACACACACATATACACACACACCCTCACACCCTATCACACACACACACATACACACACACATACACACACACACACACACACAGATACACACTCTCACGCTGTCTCTCACACACACACACACACACGCACACTCTTACACCCTCTCTCTCACATACACACTTTTACACACACACACACACACACCCTCTCTCTCACACACTCATACACACTCTCACACACACACACACTCACTCTCTCTCTCTCTCTCTCACACACACACACTCACACACTTAGAAAATGTGACTAAAACTATTTTTTTGGGAAACTAAACTGATCTGCGGGCCTTGAGTTGGACTTGTGTGCTATGTCGTCCATTATTATTACAGTCTTTGGTGACAGGCATAGACATAAATAGACTCTACATAAATATCCAATATTCTTGCTGATGGTTTTGTCTGCTTATGTAGGTCATATAGAGGCATCCGTTTTAAATTTGAATCTGTTTCATAACCTGTTAAAAAACTCCTTGTAGTAACTTAAAGGGATACTTCACCGATTTTGTATCAGTAGAAACCCGATAGTATTTCTGAATGACCGTGCTTCCCTCCCTCATGTCCCCCTGAGAGGGGAGATCTCTGCATTGGGGGTCTGGAAAAAATCTTCCGATGACGTAAAATGACGATTTTTGCGTCATCGGAAGATTTTTGGGCCAGAGGCAAGAGACTACAGCCAGTAGTAGGATCTACTTCCGCATGTTTTTAACACGCCCACAGGGGGTTGGACTGCCGAGTCTAGCCGAGGTATTTCGAATGAAAACGACTGTCAGCCATCTTGAATCTTTGCTAAACAGGCGCTCGGTTTTCAGCAGCAATTATTTACAACAATTATCTGCATTCAAACTACCGGACGTGTGTACCACCGGGATGCATCGGTAATGATCGGAGAATACGCAGGAAACGTTATTACAGAAGGAATACTCGGCACACTGCGTGAGCTTCGCCTGCACGGAGACCAGCGGTGTCGCTCGATGCCGCTACCCGGCTAGGGGACTTCCTCGTCGGCTAGGTGGAAAGCTAACGCTAGCCGTCCACCTGTCCCATCCATCCTGCTTGCAAGTGTCTGCTCATTAAACAACAAGCTGGAATCCTCCTTCAACGAAACTCCCAAGACTGCTCAGTTCAGAGACTGCTGTGGAAACATGCCTGAACAACAGTGTACCGGCCCCGGGACTATTCAGCTACCAGGCTGCTCTCGCCGGCCCGTGGAGGTGGGCTGTGTTAAACGGACTGGTGTAGAAATGAAATCCAACTAGCCACTGCTAACTGCTGGTGGAGCTTGTGACTGTTACATGCCGACCATTCGACATTCCACACTAATTTACGGCTGTGTTTATACTCGGTGTTTAGCCACACCAATGCTAGTATGCGTTAGCTGAACTTTACGGATCCTGCTTGCAAGTGTCCGCTCATTTAGATCACAAACTGGACTATATCCAACTTCAACGAAACTCCCAACGTCTGTTCAGAGACTGCTGTGTTTGTGTTGTTGTGGAAACATGGCTGAATAGTGTACCGGACTGTCCAGCTACCAGGCCTGCTAGCCCTCCGAGCTAGAGATGCTCTGTCGCCGGGTAAGGTGGGCTGTGTTAACGCGCAGCGCTGCAGCAATGTGGTGATTTGTATCTTAACTGCTAACTGCTGGTGGAGTTTGTGACTGTTAAATGCCGACCATTCTACATTGCACGCTAATTCACGGCTGTGTTTATGCTCGGTGTTTACAGCCCACCAAGCGCTAATGCTAGTATGCTTTAGCTGAACTTTACGGAGCCTATAAAGTGTGTGTACTAAATGTAGCCTGTTTCGTATGTCGTTTCTATATAATGTCATTTTTATTTATGTTAAATGTGAAACATCACTTGAGTCACGATGAAACGTTTCGTGTATATGGTTGAAATGTTAATAAAACACGCTTGAGTTGAGTTGAATTCCTATGTCTGTCTGTCAAGCGGTAGGCGTGGCTTGGGAGTGGACTCAAAGCAGTGAAGCAGGTGCATTCTGGGATTTGGTGTTTTTCATCCATATAAGACAAAAACACATTTTCTGGCTTTTCTCGGCCTAGAAGGCACCAATTTCAATTTTTTTTTTCACATTTCTACTACATAAGTGACACAATTTAAAGATATCTTCAGCTTTCCAGCGGTGAAATATTCCTTTAAAGGAACATTTTAAATGCAGGACTTTTACTGTACTGAGTATGTTTACACTGTGGGTACATTGCAGGTAAGATGATTCACTTGTAGTCTGTAAAAAATATATTCCAGACCGTGAAGCATTTTAATCCACCATAATGTAAGTGCGCTCTACGGTTTATAAGAGGTCTACTGCAATACTTTTGTTATTAAAATATTTTAATATACTTATAATAAAAATAAACCGAAAAAGATTCTCCGGACATGTAGAGTATTGTTTAAAAATAATAATAATAATATCCGAAAATAATCATCCAGATGCATCTATGTATGCGCAAAATCCGAGCATCTTTGTTGCTCTTGAACGCAACCCCGAAAGGAACTCTGGGAATAACAAGATGGCGGGACGTTCGAAAGTTCTTCCGAAAAGACAGGCCGACTTTACAACAAAATAAACTGTGAATAAAAAGGCGTAAAAGCAAAAACTGGCAACCGGTACACCGGCAACACACCGCCCGGTAACGGCGGGTAACCATGAACCGGGGCGGCGGGGATATTAATCCTCCATCCGGTCTGATTGAGACGTTTTCTCCGCAGCAGCAACAGGCGGCGGCCCCGTCAAAGCCTAACCGACTGAGGAGAAGTTTCAAGCGGACTCAGCAGACGCAAATAGCGGCGGAGCTGGGCTCTCCGAAGAGCCAGGAGCCCGGTTAGTAACGAGCTAAGAGCCCGGTTAGTAGCTGCATTTGTGGGGGAAGGTGTGAAATTCTTGCCTGCTGCCTCTCTGCTGTCGTGTGGCGTGAACAAGCCCTGACAATGTCCCGCTCCGCTGTGTGTTAACCAGACTGCACCCAAATTCCGTGCAATTTCAGCTTGTATTGTGTATTCAAGAGATAATCTGCATCACAAAACATTACTAAATATGTTTTTTAGAAACCACAGTTGCCAGTCTTTAAATCGGCGTACAACAAATTCACCACATTGTAGTTATGACTGTATAATTTTAACGAAAACCAAAACATAACATGCGAGTCTCGCATGACATTGAACATTATGTGAAATAATGAACTTAACTTTTAACTGGTGTGCATCATTGTTGGTGGGTTATATGTACGACGAATTTACCTGAAGATCCTAACAATCCATACATGATTCATTATTTGTGTACATTTCCCATGTCAACAAAAGTACATTCGATTTTTAGGCTTTTAAATTAACAGCAAGGTAAACAGAATATGTAAAGCAGGCAGTTAACTTTACAGTTTTTGTCTGTCATTAGCAAAACTGCACATATAGATTATGTTAGTTACTGTCGGTCAGGTTGTCTAAGCAGTGTCAGTCAGTGTTTTCCCTAGATTTGTGGAAAAATTAGGTGCACGTATTAGGGTGGGAGGGTTTAGGGGGTCATCCCTCCACAAAACATTAGGTTTTTTAATTTAAAAACATGCAATTTCTAGGGCTGCCACCTCTTAGTCGATTAGTCAACTAATCTGTAGTTTTGGTCTTAGTCGACTAAGATTTCTTCAGTCGATTAGTCATTTTTTATGCTAATTCATGCTTAATTACTCATTTCCAAGAAACTTATGAGCACATTTATGGTAAACACAAGATTTAAAGTGGTGCTTTTGCAGGATTAATTGTGGAAGAAGAAGAAGAAGAAGAAGAAGATATGTTTATTTATATTAGGACAATGCACATTAATCAACATTTCTGTAAATGCGCCAGTGTTAGCCAGTTGGCTAATTTTCAACTGTAGTCCTAGTTGCATGCATGTCTTTATGGTGGGAAGAAACCGGAGCACCCGGAGGAAATCCACGCAAGCACGGGGAGAACATGCAAACTCCACACAGAAAGGCCCGGGACAACCTGGGATCGAACCCAGAACCTTCTTGCTGTAAGGCAGAAGTGCTAACCACTGAGCCACCGTGCTGCCTGTACTGGAGAAACTCAGTTTTACAGATGGTTAATTAACTACATTTATATTGTGCTTTTGTAGTCTTAACCACCTCTCAAAGAGCACAGCTCTGTCAATTAAATCAACTAATCCATTAGTCGACAAAATCCTATAAGTGTTAGTCGACTAAGAATTTCTTTAGTCGAGGACAGCCCTAGCAATTTCACATCACTTTGGACTACTATTATTATCATATCTGTGTCTAAAATGTTGGAGAAGCTAGAGCAGATGATATACCACCAGGGGTTCAACGCGAAAAAATTCCACTTGCCCAAAGTTGAATTTTTACCCAAAAAAGTTTAAAAAAAATAAATAAATAAATAACCGTTAAAAAAAAAGAAACCCACAGGCAAATAAACTGTTGGTGATAATAAATGTCAAAAAAAAAGTGTAGGAGAAGAAGAAGAAAAAGAAAACGTCAACAAAAAAATAAGTCAAACTTGATGAAAACATCAAAAGTGTAAAAAAAAAAAACACTGTTGGAGGAAAAAAAAAAAATAACAACATCCGTAGCATCAAGCGCCAGCGCAATTCTTAATCGGCCAGCGGCACATTCAGACCAAATGGTTTATGATACGATGATATGATGATACTGTTGAACCCTGTAAACATTAACACCCAAAAAAAACATAAAAAGAAGTCCACTGGGGACCAACTACCATCATTAAATCTGAGAAAAGACCTTTCGGTAGGTGTAGGAAAACAAAAAAGGTATGTTAGGGTTGCTCGATATTATCGTCCCAGCCCTGGTAATGAGCTTAGGTGCTGCGCCTCGCCTGTAATTTTAGGGAAAACTAGGGTTGGGTATCGTTTGGGTTGTTTCCGATACCGGTGCTAAAAACGATGCTTTTAAAACGGTGCCTGAACCTGACAGTCACGTCCCGCTGTGTTAATCCTCTACAGCAGGGGTGTCAAACTCAACTTCCCAGAGGGCCACACTGGGGGAAAAAAAAGAATCACATCAAGGAGCAGACATGTAGGGTTTATTGACATGCTTTTATTTAATCGAAAAAGTCAAATATCTTTGACTGTATTATTGCGTGTTTCATATTGTCTTCTCACTCCCAGTTTGGTCGAGATAAAGCCCCAAAAAAGTAACTAAAAAGCCAGAAAAGACCCCAAAAAGTGCCATAATCGTTGGAAAAAAGGCCCCAAGAGCTTCTGCAAAAGTGACAAAAACTTCAGAAAAAGCGACAAAACGTTGAAAAAGCTACAAAAACTAGACGGGCCATGTATGTATCGTGAACCTAAATTGAAGTGCGGGCCGGATCAAAATCTGTGAGGGACCAGATTTGGCCCGCGGGCCTCGAGTTTGACACGTGTGCTCTACAGGGAAACACAGCCACACTTTACACCGTTTAACGTAAGCTGTCAGCATTTTAACCACCGTGTTGAATCCAGCTGCGAGCTAACGGTAACGTAGCGTCCCGTGCAGCGACGCTTCAGGCTAGGGCTGGGCAATATACCGATATTATATCGATATGGTGATATGAGACTAGATATCGTCTTAGATTTTGGATATCGTGATATGACATAAGTGTCTTTTCCTGGTTTTAAAGGCTGCATTACAGTAAAGTGATGGACTGTTCTGAACTTACCAGACTGTTCTAGCTGTTCTATTATTTGCCTTTTCCCCACTTAAGACATTATATCCACATTACTGATTATTTATCACAAATCTAAGTGTGAAGATATTTTGTTAGAGCACCAATTGTCAATCCTTGAATATATCGCCGCAATATCGATATCGAGGTATTTGGTCAAAAATATCGTGATATCTGATTTTCTCCCTGTCGCCCAGCCCTACTTCAGGCACCGAAATGAGGAACCGAAATTTCCCTTTGTAATGGGAAAATTACATTTAAGCACAATTCCTTATATTTTTATGTTTTATTTCTACTTTAAATTCATCCACAAATGCTGAAAGAGTTTATCTCATTTCCCACATGCAGATTTTGATTCTAACTTAGTGAGACATCCAGTCTGGAACATTATGTGAGCACTGTTAGCCTGAACCGATAAAGGTACAAGGTCACCCTAAAACTATCTCATGTTTTCTCATGCCAGTTAAGATGTAACTGGGGGGGTGAAAGTCGTACAGGGAGGAGGAGGTGAGATGACTCCAAGATGTCTCTTGCATTTCTCTGATTGTCTGCATGTGTATCAGATTGCCTGTCAAAATTGTAGCGTCATAATAATCCAAGTGCGTATGTGCTGTCACTCTGAAGATGCATATAAGTCTGGTGTTCTGTTCACTCATTTGAGAAACTGACTCCACACTGGGCTGCGGCCTTTTGTGAAATCATGTTGATCCTATATTTGCAAATATATCTTTTTAAGAAAATACAAAAACCCAATTTGGTTTTAGTCTCATTCGGTCTCGTCACTACCGTTTACGTCAGAACAGGTGCCCTATTGGCACCGCGTTTAGGTACCCAACAGTAGGAAAAAAAAACCCTGTTGTTGTTGTTGCTGACTCTGTTCCTGACTCGTCTGTCGGTGTTTCTTCTCCTCCAGAGTTTAAGACCCCGACCAGGATCCAGAGGCCCCGAGCCGTCGGGGGGTTCAGTGCCGAATCTCCGCAGAACGACTCTGACTTTCAGCAGGACATCATCTGGGACGCCACCTCTCCGTCACCCAACAGACTCGGTAAGCTCCAGCCCGTCCAAAAGTCGTCCCGTGTTAGACCCCTCGTGTTGACTTTGGGTCACATTTTGACCCGTTTTCAATTTTTTTTTTTTATATTGGAAAATACGGGACGTAGAAATAAGCGCTGAAAAGGTCTAGAAGAAAAAGTCTACAATTTAAAACGTTGGAAAAAAGCAAAAATACACTGTGGAAAAAAAGGCATCAAAAACGTCACAACATTTTTTTTTTCCCCAACGTCTAATAAAGTCAATAGTTTCAATTAGGGCTGCTCGATTATGGAGAAAAAAATATAATCACGATTGTTTTGGTCAATATTGAAATCACGATAATTTACCACGATTACTCGTTGACTTCTGGAAAGATGTTGCATTTACTGAACTTAAAAAACAATGGAAAAATCAACAGTAAAAAAAAACACATAACTGTGAACTTTGCCACTGTCGCATTGCTTGCTCTTGAGGGAATTACTGTAATTGTTGGGGCTTTGTAAATTATAGAGTGTGGTCTAGACCTACTTTATCTGTAAAGTGTCTCCAGATGACTCTTGTTATGTTTTGATACTATAAATAAAATTGAATTGAACTTTGAAATTAAATTTTTTCCATTCAGAACACAAGAGAAAATAAGAGTTTCCTTGCAAAACGTAATGAGCTAAATGATTGTTTTTCTCGATTATTCTGTTTCTGTGATCACTGGGAGCTGAAATCATAATCACGATTACATTTAGATTTAGGGCTGCAACGATTCCTCGAATAACTCGAATAATTCGATTACAAAAAATGCTCGAAGCAAATTCTTTGCCTCGAAGCTTCGTAAAATCAATGTAATTAAGGTTGTACGGCTCACTGTGTTTCCGCACGGAGGATTATTACTAGCGCACATGAGGTTTGCGCTTCTGCGGACACAACACATGCACGGACAGTATATAAACACAAGACTGACGGCCCCGATTACAAATGAAAGAAGACGAAAATAGCGAGGGTCTAAGAGAAGAGACAGGCGAGAGAAAATCACAGAAAGTTTGGGATCATTTTAAGCTGCAAACATGCTGCTACATCATCTCCGTAACAAACCTCCAGAGTACTCATCCATTCCACGGAGCCAACCCGACACAAGGTAGCTAACGTCTGCTGCTCTCGTCCACCGCGCTGTTTACACAACTAGCCTACAGCATGCTACTCTGCTAATAGCGATGTTTTACACAACTATCCTACAACATGCTACTCTGCTAATAGCGATGTTTTACCAACAAGCTAAAACAAAAGCTGTCGGTTTGTAGTCTAACTGTTTATTAGTTTGCTTCTAAATGTTTGGAAACTTAGCCGCTGCCGGAGACACAGCGGCTCCTCCCCCCAGCATGGCCACTTAATATGCACGTGAATGACGTTATCATGCATTCTTTATTCTTTCTCCTCACCATAGATATATCTATAATCCTCACTGTGTATTAGGCTTCTGAAAATGTGTCCCCCAGAACAGTGTAGTTGAGTAGCCCTGCTGTAAACCCTCTGGTCAGTGAACAGCTCTTTTGCATATCCAGTGTAAAGAGCCAGAGGCAAGAAGGGGAATGGGGTGAAAAAATATTAACATTTGGGCCACCAAAAAATGTACTATTGTAATGTTTTTGTTTTTTTAAGGGTCTTCGAATTTGGCAATCATTTTTTTTTCCTTTTTTAAAAAAGGAAACCTGTCTTTTGTATATATACACAAGCTACAGGTTTCCTTTTTTTTTTTAGTAAACGGCAATAATAAATATTTACTATTGCTGCTTACTAAGTATTTCTTACTAAGTATTTCTTATCCGATTACTCGATTAATCGATGGAATAATCGGTAGAATATTCGATTACTAAAATAATCGATAGCTGCAGCCCTATTTAGATTAATTGCACAGCCCTAATTTCAATTACTATAATGGATGATCTCTTTGCAGCTCTAGCTGCCTGAATAGTTGGCGTTTCTCGCCACTTCTCTTAGTTTTACACCATTGGAAATGGAACATCTTTTGGAGGAATTACAGTTGAAGGTTGATTTATTTTAGGGCCGTCCTCGACTAAAGAACTTCTTAGTCAACTAACACTTATAGGATTTAGTCGACTAATGGATTAGTTGATTTAATTGACAGAGCTGTGCTCTTTGAGAGGTGGTTAAGACTAGAAAAGCACAATATAAATGTAGTTAATTAACCATCTGTAAAACTGAGTTTCTCCACAATTAATCCTGCAAAAGCACCACTTTAAATCTTGTGTTTACCATAAATGTGCTCAGAAGTTTCTTGGAAATAAGTAATTAAGCATGAATAAGCATAAAAAATGACTAATCGACTAAAGAAATCTTAGTCGACTAAGACCAAAACAACCAATTAATCGACCCTAATTTATTTATTTATTTTTTGGGACAAACAAAGCTGGTTTTGAGCTGCGTGGTGGTTCTGATCTTTCTCTTCAGGTAAAAGAGGCAAGAAGCCGCCGGTCGGAGTCGCGAACATCTCCGAGATCGTTAACAGGATCGCTCCAAAGGTCAGTAACACGGTGCCGTTGGTGGGATTAAATATCAGAATCAGAGTCAGATTTCTGTTCAGAAGTTCTGCTCCTGGAGCTATCTCAGCTAATCTCAGATCAGCTGACTCGGGAGCCCGTGAACAGCTGTTGTTGATGTCGTTGCCGTGGTGTTCCTTGTCTCCGTGTAGCACGGCAGGCCGACGGTTGCCGAGCCGACGCTGCAGCAGTGGATCGGAGACAGCGCCGCCATTCCCTGCACGCCAGACGTCCAGGTCCCCAAACCCAAGAAGAAGTCGCCCAGGTAGGTTCCAGAAGAATCTCAGGCCATCGCTGAGCTCTCGGTCCTCATCTTCATCATCTTCATCTTCTCATTGGATGTCCAATCAGCACCCTGCACATGTCTACTAATCACATCGTAGATACAAAAACTGTCAGTACTCACAGAGACAGGCGTGTGTGACTGTGTGTGTGTGCAGGGCCGGATTGGGACTCATTTTCAGCCCTGGATTTTCATGCCTTAGACCGGCCCACTTCACTTCATGAATGACTATATTAAAAAAATGTAATCAAAACCTTAGTATATAAGTCTGCAATAGCGCCCTGTTCTCTACATTCTTGTAATTCGGTGTATTTTGTAAAATATCACTATTTCCAAGTGTTGCTTCACAATGTAGATTTATTAGAAAAGTTAACATCTTAACAACAACCCAATGATGTTGAACAATATCAGAATCTGTTTCTGTGCAAATAATTAATCACAGATTAAATAAAGAACAAGATACATTGTATTGCACTTTCTAATGACACCATAATCTATTTTTTCCTTTGAATATTTCATACAACTTTCATAATGGGTCACAAGTAATATTTGGGCATAAAAAGTGATTATATTGTAGCTAATCTGATCATGTTTGCTTGTTCACACACTGTGATACAACAGCTTACAGTAGATGTGCCATCCACACTGACAGCAGCTATCCCTAATGTACACTACTGGCTCTGCTTCTGACACTAAATCACATTTTATAAATTGTCATAGTTCTCAGCACAAGCTTTCTGATCAAGTCAAGTCAGTGTCATTATGGTAGTGCCGAATCATCTGCCATTATTAATTGTCCCTGGACATTTTTCATATAGAGCAGGTCAACACCACACTCTTGTAATATTCAGTCAATGATCAACCCTAGCTGCCCAAACTGGAGTTCTGGTCTCATATAGCTGCTGCTTGGTAACCTTACTGGCTCTTCATTGGCACTGTTAGCAGCAAACTGGACTAGTAGCTGCTGCTGCGGAGCTACAAGAACAAGTTTGATTCATAAACATAGACGCTGGTTTGCAGTCACTTCTCCTAACTAACTTAGCTTACCCGTCTCAACGTCTTCACTTGGCGTTTTGCTAAAAATAGAAAAAGTTCATCTGTCCGCGTCACTTTCTAGAGCTCTCCTTTTTTAAATTGACGCCTTTTCAGTGCCGTTTTGCGCTTTCTATTACCCGTTTAAAACAGCTTCTTTTTGCTCGCGGTGGCATCCTCCAGCAAGCACCAGTGACTTGTGTACGCTGACGTATTTATTTTTTAGCAAGGTGCTGCCGTCGGAGGACTCGGAACATAAATAGGTCATCATTAACCAGGCTGCACTCTACGAGTGGGCTGCATGAATGAAGAGAACGGTGGGCTGCAAGAACAAATAAATACTGTAAATACATAAAAGTGGGCTGCGAGTGCAGGCAGCATAGGGACAGCATCCATAATATTCAACTATGATTTAAACCCAGTGCCACACCTGAACACCGGCCCTCACAACCAAACAACCAGACCGGCCCACCGGGAATTCTGTGACTGTGTGTGTGTGTGTGTGTGTGTGTGTGTGTGTGTGTGTGTGTGTGTGTGTGTGTGTGTGTGTGTCCTGTCTTATCATCTCCGTGAACTAACACCTTTTTCTTCGTCTCAGGCCGAGCGGCGTGGACGACCTGCTGAAGCTCGCCAGACAGTTTGACTTCAACATGTTCCACCAGGACGAGGAAGCAGCGGAGCAGCAGCACCAGCAGAGCCTGGAGCTCCTCTCGGAGGACATCTTGGACTACGAGAACGACTTCTCTTCGCCTTCGCCTCCCGGTGACCGCCCTCCGGCCGCCAAGGCGCCACCGCCACCGGATCACCGTCCCATTTCTAAATTGGTCCAATCGGCTGTTCCTAAAGCTGTCTATCAAGTCGCCCAATCAGGAGTGACTAATGATAGGTATCAAAGGGAATGTCCTGTTCCTAAATCCATCAAATCAGCTGTTCCTCAAGTCGTCCAATCAGCTGTTTATCAAGTCGCCCAATCAGGAGTGACTAATGATAGGTATCAAAGGGAATGTCCTGTTTCTAAAGCCATCCAATCAGCTGTTCCTAAATCCATCCAATCAGCTGTTCCTCAAGTCGTCCAATCAGCTCTTTATCAAGTCGCCCAATCAGCTGTTCCTCAAGTCATCCAATCAGCTGTTTATCAAGTCGCCCAATCAGGAGTGACTAATAATACGTATCAAAGGGAAAGTCCCGTTCCTAAAGCCGCCCAATCGGCTGTTCCTGGAGTCGTCCAATCAGCTGTTCCTACAGCCGTCCAATCAGCTGTTCCTAACGTGGAAAAGGACAACGTGCGGCAGAGAAACGACTTTCCGACTGGAGTCTAATCCGAGTTTCTCCGTCGGGAGAACCCAGGCGGCCCCGTGGGCGAACTCGAAGGGGGATCACGATTTGAAAAACTCTGAAAATGTTGATCACCACATGGAGGACGACTTGGACTTCCTGTTCGACGGGCCGACCCAACTCGTGAGCGGCAATCTGAGCCAGGTGGCCTCGACCGCTCGGCCGTCTCGGCCGTCTCGGCCGCAGTGGGATGCTGCGTTTCCCCAAGAGGCTTCTGGGAAAGCTGCGTCGGCTTCCTCGCCGCCTCCTGGCGTTCCCGCGGCGCCCGACGAGTTCGAGGACGACTGGGCGGACGACGACTTCCTGCTGGACGACTCTCTGGCGTTGGAGATGACCCGGGACCCGCAGAGCTTCGTCGCCCCCAAGCACTGCTCGACCCAGAAGACGCCAAGTCCAGCGGCTGGAGCCGTCCAATCAGCTGCTCCCAAAGTCGTCCAATCAGGAGTGACGAATAATACGTATCAAAGGGAAAGTACCGTTCCTAAATCGGTCCAATCAGCTGTTCCTAAATTTGTCCAATCAGCTGTTCCTAAATTCGGCCAATCGGCTGTTCCTAAATTTGCCCAATCAGCTGTTTCTCAAGTCGTCCAATCAGCTGTTTCTCAAGTCGTCCAATCAGCTGGTTCTCAAGTCACCCAATCAGGAGTGACTAATAATACGTATCAACGGGAAAGTCACGTTTCTAAATTCATCCAATCAGCTATTCCTCAAGTCGTCCAATCAGCTGCTCCTAAAGTCGTCCAATCAGATGTTCCTAGCGTGGAAAAGGACAACGTGCGGCAGAGAACGACTTTCCGACTGGAGTCTAATCCGAGTTTCTCCGTCGGGAGAACCCAGGCGGCCACGTGGGCGAACTCGAAGGGGGATCACGGTTTGAAAAAATCCGAAAATGGCGCCCGGCTCTCGTCGGAGCCGTTTCCCCGAAGGACTTCTGTTCCCAGAAACGACTCGGCCGACCTTCGTGACGGGGACCTGTGGGCGGTCTCCGCGGGCGACCCCGCGTGGGGCGACCCGGCCGACGACCACCTGCTGTGCGAGATGTGTGACGACCTCGAGAACCGTAACCAGAGCGCCGAGAGCGCTCCCGCCGCACGGGCTCCCCAGAGAGCCGCGCTGCAGCCGTCCAACGGACAGCTACCGCCAGCCAATCAGCAAGCTCCCCCGCCACAAAAACAGACTCTAACCCCGACAGCACGTCTCCACGGTGACTCGGGGACAGCCGCTGGCTCCTCATTGGCTGCCGACGTCTCTGGCGCCACAGCGACGGATTCTTTCAGACGAACACAAGCGGGAAACGCTTCAAGCTCCACGAACGTCTCGCCGCGCGGAAACGGCCGCAAAGACCAGTTCACCTTCAAGAAGCCGAGCAACGCGGTGTCCACGGCAACCGGCAAAGGTAAGAGCGCGTCCACGCTACGGTAGGACGGCTTTTTCAAGTTTTTTTATGGACAGTTTTTGTGTTTTTCCAACTTTTTCGGGGCGCTTTTACGAATTTTTTTGACTTGACATTTGTGACCTTTTGACGGGTTTTTTTTCGAAAATATTTCAATGTTTTTTTTGCATTTTTTTTCACGTTTTCTGTTGGCAATTTTTGGGAAGTTTTTGTCACCTTTTTCAATGTTTTTTTTTGCTTTTTTCAATTTTTGGGGGGCGCTTTTCTGATTTTTGACTTGATATTTATCACCTTTTGAAGTATTTGTTTTTTGCAAATTGTTTGATGTTTTTCGACATTTTTTTCAAGTTTTCTGTTGGCAATTTCTGGGGAGTTTTTGTCGCCTTTTTCAACGTGTTTTTTTTGCCGTTTTTTCGCCCGATTTTTTTTTTTTTTTGCTTTTCCAACATTTGTCGCCTTTTTGATGTGTCTCTTTTTTTTTTAGATGCTTTTTTATCCTGAGATGGTTTAAAAAATTAGCTTTTTTTTGTCGCCTTTCGTCTCTTTTTTTTTCTCGTTATTTGGGGGGTGGATGGGGGGGAATCGACATTTCTCCTTTTTTGATTTTTTCTGTTGGCAATTTTTGAGTTTTTGTTGCCTTTTGTCAAGTTTTTTATTTGTTTTGGGTGCTTTTCCGAAAAAATGTGTTGCTTTTGCCGACATTTGGGTTCATCAGGGTTCATACGTTTTGATAAAACCTGGAAAAGTTATGGAATTTAAAAAAATGCAAATTCCAGGCCTGGAAAGGTTTTGGAAACATAAAAAGATCCATAAAGTTTTGGAAAAGTCATGGAATTTGTTTTAACACCGCATAATAATATGTCATTAATAAATGTATTTTCACCTCGTCTTAACCTCAACATTGTATTCGGGGAGCGATATTATAAATCCCACTGTAAACCACATACATTATCATTGATTTTATAGTTAAACCTCTGAGGGGAAACTTTAACACTGATTAGTATTCTTATTGTAGAATGTCGACTGACATTTTCAGGAACACACAGTCATGGAAATCTGCCAAAAAGTCCTGGAAAAGTATCGGTTAAAATGCATATGAACCCTGGCCTTTGTCAAAGTTTTTTTGTCACTTTTTGACGTTTGTCTCTAAAGTTTAAGGTAGGTTTGTTTTTTCGACAATTTTTGGGATGTGTTTTTTTTTTGTCCCGGGACGTCCCGAGATAGTTGGAGATCTCAACCCCCTCCCCTTTACTACGTGATAAATAAACAGATGGTAAAGTGCTCTCAGTTCTGCTGCTTTCAGTATTCTGCTGAAATGCTACAAAATGCTTGTTGGATTTAAAAAAAAAAATGAAAGGGAAACTATTTCCAACGTTATTTTATTGAACAAATTGAACGTTGAATTGAATATAAAAGTGCAATTTTGTGCTGCTATTTCCTTCCAACTAACACAAGAAACCTCTGAGTGTCTTTCGCGATGCGTTTATCGCGCCAGGTGGTATCGTGATTACGATTTAAAAAATAAAATAAATAAATAAAAACGATATATTGTGCAGCCCAGCTAGTGTCTCGTGTGTGTTTCTCTGCAGTGGCGGGGAAGTGTTCGGCTGCAGAGATCGAGCTGAAGAAGCAGCAGGCCATGGAGAGAAGACGCCAGCGTCTGCTGGCCGCCGGGAACCTCCCGGCGCCAACGTGACGGAGAAACACCTGCTGCCGACTTCCTCCCAATGTTTTCAGCGAGTCTCGTACTCATGTATGTTCTTGTAAAATTAAACTGTAATAATATTATTTTAGATTGTGTTTCTAATCTATCAGATCTCTTTTGAAAAGTGCCCATATTATGCTCGTTTTCAGGTTCATAATCAATTATATTTTAGAGGTTATATCGGAATAGGTGACGTGGTTTAATTTTCAAAATAAAACATGTTTGTTGTACTTCACATTGCTGCAGCTCCTTTTTTCACCCTGTGTGCTGAGCTCTCTGTTTTAGCTACAGAGTGAGACATCTCACTTCTGTTACATCTTTGTTGGGAGTCGCACATGCTCAGTACCTAGGTAAGGACTACTAGCCAGTCAGAAGCAGAGTATGAGGGCGTGCGCTGACAGTAGCTAGGTAAGGACTTCTAGCCAGTCAGAAGCAGAGTATGAGGGCGTGCGCTGACAGTAGCTAGGTAAGGACTACTAGCCAGTCAGAAGCAGAGTATGAGGGCGTGCCCTGACAGTAGCTAGGTAAGGACTACTAGCCAGTCAGAAGCAGAGTATGAGGGCGTGCCCTGACAGTACCTAGGTAAGGACTACTAGCCAGTCAGAAGCAGAGTATGAGGGCGTGCCCTGACAGTAGCTAGGTAAGGACTACTAGCCAGTCAGAAGCAGAGTATGAGGGCGTGCCCTGACAGTACCTAGGTAAGGACTACTAGCCAGTCAGAAGCAGAGTATGAGGGCGTGCGCTGACAGTAGCTAGGTAAGGACTACTAGCCAGTCAGAAGCAGAGTATGAGGGCGTGCGCTGACAGTAGCTAGGTAAGGACTACTAGCCAGTCAGAAGCAGAGTATGAGGGCGTGCCCTGACAGTACCTAGGTAAGGACTACTAGCCAGTCAGAAGCAGAGTATGAGGGCGTGCCCTGACAGTAGCTAGGTAAGGACTACTAGCCAGTCAGAAGCAAAGTATGAGGGCGTGCGCTGACAGTAGCTAGGTAAGGACTACTAGCCAGTCAGAAGCAGAGTATGAGGGCGTGCGCTGACAGTAGCTAGGTAAGGACTACTAGCCAGTCAGAAGCAGAGTATGAGGGCGTGCCCTGACAGTAGCTAGGTAAGGACTACTAGCCAGTCAGGAGCAGAGTATGAGGGCGTGGTGTTTTCTATGTCTTTACACACCAAAAGGTGTCTGACGCTGCTGCTGCTGCTGCTGCTGCTAGCCTCGTCTGGACACATGGATGTTTCCCATAAACATAAATATCTACTGATCTGATTACAGCAAAGACAACGTCGGCAGTATTGCTCCAGAATATTTCGTTCGTATTGACAGGTGCAATATTAGAAAATCAATAATTATTATTTTTTTAAATCACATTTATATATATCTGCATTAATGTCGAAACCTCGAGACTTTCAACCATCAACGTGTAATTTATTAATATGTATTTGTGTCTAAATGACATATAAACGTTTCCTGTTCTATGTTGCCTGGAAACGCTTCCAACACGCTTGCATGTCGCGAGAAAAAATAGGCGTCCGTTCTATTTCTAGTATGCACGCGTTTTTGGCGTGTTGGTGTTCACGCTCTAACCTGTTACCATGGGAGCCCAAATATAAAGGGGCACGCCACGCAGGTGGTGTGTACACACAGACACACACACACACACATAGACGCACATACATAGACGTACATACATATACACACAGATTGACACACATACATACATACACACACACATGGACACAGATTGACACACACATACATAGACAAACACATAGATACACACATAGACACAGACACATATACACATACATATACACACATACACATATATAGACACACAGACACACATGCATACAAACACAGACACACACATAGACACAGACACATATACACATACATAGACACACAGACACACATGCATACAAACACATAGACACAGACACATATACACATATATAGACATATACACATATATAGACACATATACACATATATAGACACATATACAAATATATAGACACATATACATACAGACACATAGACACACAGATACATGCACACACACTGTCTGAATGGCCTTTTTTTCTTTTCTTTTTTGAGATTTATTTCTCCTTTATTTTTCGATCATGACCACCAGGGGCCCATTCTTCGTACGTCGCTAACTCACTTAGCTGGATTTGATTGTTGGCGATTTGGCATGATCTGGGATTGTTTAGTTCTTCGAAGCTCATCCTGGACTTGCTGTCATAGCAACAGGTGCGCAATCTTAAACCTGCTCGCGAGCAGGCTTATTTCCATGTCAACAGGATTAGATCCCGGCTATAGGCTATAAACGGAGGTGATATGGGAAGTCTGTCGCAGCCATGTCTTGTCCGTTTTTACGTCAGGAACCTGTTGCTGAAGGTGTCAGAATAATTCAAAGAGCTTTTTGAAGCAATCGCGTTTTGCGAGATCGACAGGATCCTTTAGCGCAGCGCGATAATCTACTGATTGAGAGATATCGTTTTTCTCAGGAGGGTCTCATCTACATTATCAACTTGTTAAAAGTTTGACTCGTCGGAAAAAAAGAGAACACAATGGCATTACAATGAACTACACTAGGAAAAAACATGATCAATAACATATTGCAAAACATTACTACATTAAGTTATGCAGTTTTCACCCTTTACAAGTCAAAGCAATTGACTCAGTATTTATCTGTTGGAATGACTGTACCAGCCATTTGGATTATAGACATACTTAATTTAATGCAGCAACAAATTATTTACACTGTAGCAAGATGATTTAAAACTCATTTCCCTGTAATTAAGGTGTTGGTGTTACTGGTCCCTGGCTGTAGGTCTAAGGAAGAGCTGCCCCCCAGGGATGCCCTCCACAATGGGTCGGTTCGCATTTAGCCCAAGGGCCAGCTCTTCTGCCGGGGGTATAATGTGGGGGGTGCAGGACCACCACCTGTTTTTTTATGCTCCGCCTTTTTCTTGGTTGCTGTTATAAACAGACAAACACATCATTTAAAATGTTTTTGGGTAAAAGAGACTGAACAGTAGAAGTAGAAAAGCTTACCAGTTTGAAGAATATTCTTGTACTTCACTTTTACTTGTTCCCATGTTCTAGTGGGTCCTGAGCTGGCTCTGACATTAAGCAATTATGAAATTATTAAAATACAAGAATATATACTGTAATAAGTGATATAACCATAACATGGAACATTTAATTTGTCTGCTTCTTTTTGCCAGCCCTCTCTCCTGGCTTTTGCAGACTTTGAGGTGTTCCCTGGCGTTTTAATTATTGTTTCAAACTCAGCATACCCTTCCAGTAATAGTTCTTGCTCTGCTGCCTTGAAAAACTGAACGCGCTCTTTGGCCACGGTGAGCAGCCAATAGCAGCGTTGCTGATCAATGTTTCTCCTATCGATACATCTCCCCTTTTAAACAAGCGCATGAACGCGCAATCATCTCACTAACTCAATCCAGCTATACTAATCAACAGCAGGTGTGTTCGAAGAACCTAATTAGCCAGATCATGGTTAGCACGATGATATCATCTAGGATGTGTCATTTGATCTCGGATGTTTTAAGCAACGTACGAAGAATGGACCCCAGGAGTTATTTTTTCAGCCTGACTGACTGTTTGTTTTCTAGATTTTTCTGTAAAGACAAACTGATCTCAGATTGTTTCTGTCAATAAAGCTTTTACTGTTGATTTCATCCTGGGTTTGTGTTATTATGGGATGTGTTATGTAAACCGTCTACGGAGACATTGGGCCTCAGACAGTTTATTTATAAAGGAAGAGGATTATAGGGTCACGGTGAACAATGTTTCTGAGTTTAAACTCCACATTCAGACCTTTTTTTGTCATTTAAAACACAAATTTCAGACATTTTGTCTCACTTTAAACTCAAAATTCAGACTTTTCTTATTTTAAACTCAGAATTCAGATTTGTTTTTCATTTAAAACTCAGAATTAAGACATTTTTCTTACTTTAAATTCAGATTTCTGACTTTTTCTCACTTTTTTCACCACGTGACCCTAATCCTTTTTACGGAGAAGTCACCTACAAGTACCTTTTCAAAAACAGCACTGGAGTAAATGTACTTATTTTTCTTTCCATAACTGTACTTGTAGTTCTATCTACTCCTGTTCAGACACTTAAATAAAAAAAAAGTCATCAAGCATTTGTCATTCTCGATACACTTTCTATTTTGTGTAATATTATAATTTTCTGCGTGACCCTTTCTATTATCTTTCACGTTAGAAATACATTTCAATCAATCAGCTGACTTTAACAGGCCAGTTTGACCAGGGGTGTCAAACTCATTTTCATTTGGGGCCACACTGGAAAAGAGAATCACATCAAGGGCCAAAAATTCACATGCATACATCGAAGAAAGTAAAATATCTTTGACTCTATTACTGAATGTCGCTTTTTTGGTCATTTTTGTTGCTTTTTGCCTCGTTTTTGTTGCCTTTTTTGTCGCTCTTTTTCGACTTTTGTCACACTTCGTTCAACATAAACCCCTAGAAAGTCAGCAAAGAGTTCCTTAGCCATCATAGAGATTAGCAAATCATGCAAAACAATGATTACATTATTTACAACAACCTGTTTCATTGCCTGAATATTCAGATACTCTCTGTGCACGAGCCTAGGAGCATTTTACTAATGCTCTGTTAAAATAACAATGAAATGCTGCGTTATTGACTTTAGACCAGGTTTTTGTTGGTCAATGGTGCCATCACTTCCCGCTGCCTCAAGATAGCAATACTCCCAGAATGCACCTGAACACACCTCCCTGTAAGACCAGCACGCCCAGAATGCACCTGAACACACCTCCCTGCAAGACCAGCACGCCCAGAATGCCCCTGAACACACCTCCCTGCAAGACCAGCACGCCCATGGGAGATGGGTGCAGGTTTGCTATTTAAACAGTGCGGGCGCTGGACGGGAAATTGACAACTGCGTCTGTCTTAAAGGTATAGTGGAGGATTTTCTTTTTCCCGGTGGATCATCAAGACTATTGGTCCTCCTGGTTGTCAATCATTCTGGTGATATGTTTACGTCCCTAGCTTTCAGGTGTATATGTGTGGTGAGCTTGAGCTACGGTTTCAGCCATTCATTGAAGCATTGAAGCTTTTGGGAGAATATTTCACACGCTGGCGTGCGCTAAAAGCACAGGTTGGGCTTCCCACTGATGCCTCAGTCGTGAAGTTTCTACTCCACAGGTAAAGTTTGGCTATTTGGAGAAATCCATTTAAAATCACTGCTAGTAAAAGTTGATGTAAGCTATGATTAGCGATGCTAGCCCTGGCACAAGTCACGCACCGCGCACACACGGTAAACATCTCAATTTGTGAAAAAGGTCAAATCTTCTTTTGGAAAGTAGGCTTGTATGAGCCAGGCCGACAGCAACTTGTAAACAGTGCGCTCTCGTGCACACGTTTAATAGGCGTTCCCTCTCGGGAGCAGGCAGAGGGTTTCAAAATGTGCATTTTTTCAAAAAGTACAGAGGGCGGTTCTTTTCTAAAATTCGGTAAAATACTCCACAATACCTTTAAACTAACAAAAACTCTTGCATCCGGAATTGAAGCTTCCTTAAAGAATACAATGGGTATTGAGTTTCTTTCACCAGGATGGAGATGTGAGATGACCAGTTTATAGGCGGGTCTTATCAATGTTTTCTATGAACCTGAGAGCCGATTATTCACCATAACTTCCTGTCTGTAGTGGGTTTCTGGTGAGAGAATACTCCTCACTTCTGCGTCCTACCTTGTGTTGTCCCGTTTTTAAAGTTTTTTATATCAGAAATATGGGTTTTGTTGTGGAAAATCTCATCGGTGATGAAGCTGGAAATTAAGATTGTCTGACACACTGGAGTTTCCTATGTTATTTTCTTTATTCTTCTTGCAAGTAGAAGGAGACAGTTTAACAGAGTGACAATGCAGTCTGTGAAAGTGTGTCAGCGAACAAAGAAACTTCAGGGTTTTTATGGGTCAGCATGCAGAGGGAAGGACTGTATTTCTTGTCGACTCAGCAATCCTTTTACTCCTGAGTCTGAGATTTTCAGAAAAGACTGCTTCAGGCTATTGAAGTTGGCCCTCTGCCAGGTACTTCCAAGTGTGGAGGCTACACGAGAGGGAGGGAGCCGCGTAGCCTCAGTACTAGATTGCCTCTTAAGATAAGAGAGTACTTATATTGGATCCCTATAACTGATATATTGTAATATCATATAGAAAACAGTAAATATCGTATAGAATGAAAGCAAATAGATATAAAGTCATGAAAATATAAAAAACATGAAGCACTGGATAATATATGAAAGGAAAATCACACATCAGTATGACAGATAAAAACCTTCCACTACAGTTTCTTACAACCAAATTACCCCAAAATAACTTGGATGGATGTACGTTGTTTGGAACCAATGCAACATTCCTTGCACATAAAATTATGATTACTTCCATTACATTTTGGTTGTTTTATTCAATTTTGTAGCATTTGAAATAAAATGTTTAAATGGTTTTAAAACAGCATCCTGACAAAACTTTGACATAAAACGGTCTGGCTGCTCCTTGTAGGGTTTCATGTCCTCATAAATCGTCTCGTCGGCTACACTTTTGTCCAAGTTGTTGTTGCGAGTGCTTCTCTCTGTTCTGTTTTTGAAGCAGAATCTCAGAGTTAAGATCACCAAAAGCACCAACACGGCCCCGACAACTATGCCGACAGCCACTTTCCAAAAGTCTGAAGGTTGTTGGTTCTCTGTGAAACCCAGTTCGTCGTTTCTCTGTGTGACTGGTACATTTCCAGCGCTTGGGGCCACCGTGTTGGGAAGAGTTATCACATTCAGAAATACTTGTGTTTTATTACACAAATACAATGTTGAATCAAAGGATGTAACATTTCTTATTACCAGGGAGTTGTCTGCCAGAGAACTGTAGCGTTTGTCAGATGTTTTCTCCTCGCCATTTGTGATGGTAACTAGAATTACGAGGTCATCATCTCTGTAGCGGCTCCATATTACATCCCACTTCTTATGATGACAGGGAAGAGTAGCTGTTGTGTTCTGCAGCACATTACATATAGGTGTGTCTGTTAAGTAAAAAGGAAGCAATGAGTGATATCTTTTTGGTGAACTCCACAGTTTAACCACTGGCGAATAACGTTAAGTTACTGCCTGTTAGTGTACTAGTGGAAGTGCACGGTTTGAGGCACACTATATGTGTGAATGACATCAACTAACAGGAAGTCAACACAGGGCCGTGGCTGTGTGAAAAGGTCAAATGCTCACATAAAAAAAAAACATCAGAAAACATAAGATTAATGTCCCCTCACTGGATAAATAACTTAGGGTTAAATGGTTTCAGTGTTGAGCAGTGTTTCTCAAAGTTTTTTTTACAATAATGTTCCCCTTTTGAATTGTGTTTTAAAGCCAAGTACCCCCATAGACTTACTAAACAACAGCCTTGTAACTTAGATTATTTTTTTGGGCATTTTTAGGCCTTTACTTGACAGGACAGTTTAAACTTGATAAGGGGGAGAGAGAGAGAGAGAGAGAGAGAGAGAGAGAGAGAGAAGGAATGACATGCAGCAAAGGGTCGCAGGTCAGAATTGAACCTGCGACCGCTGTGGAGAGGACCGAGTCTCTGTACATGGGGCGCACGCTCCACCAGGTGAGCTATGCAGGCGCCCCGTAACTGAAAAACATTTAAATGCTAATGAAAAAACATGAGACAAAAACTTTTTTTTAAACAGTAGAAAGAAGTAAGGAAGGAAGGCAAGAATAGGTTGACAAATGTGAGAAGAAAAAATTTAGAAAAAAGCTAAAAAAAAACTTTGTATAAAGTGACAAACAGTAGTAGGAACGAAGACAAGAAAAGGTCCAAAGAAGGCAACACAAATCAAATTTGGTTTAAAATAAAGGGCTCCATAAGGAACAATGGTCTGGTAACTGAAATACATTTTTGCTAAAAATCTCACGTACACCGGTGTAGATCGTTGAGATATAATATGTATTGAGCCCAAAAATATAGATATGATGTTGATAAAAAAAGCTGACTAATGAGATTTTCTCACCGTTCAAGCTGAGACCGAAACTGCCAGCGAGGAGGAGGAGGAGATAGAGCGACATCTCTGCAGCCGGCGGACCTTGCGAAGTGACATACGACTAAAATACTGTCTTCTTTATATCTGAGGGGAAGTTCTGTTGAACGAAGTTGTGGTTGGACATGCCACAAGTAGTAGTAGTAGTAGTAGTAGTTGTTATTTTTAATACTCTGGCTATTAGATTAGCAGTACATGTGAGGACAAGTTGATTTATATCTTGACAACAATTATAGTTCCTTGAAGGCAGCTGAAATGCAAGAGCGTTCCTATGGTCCCACGGCCCAAAAACATAGGGCTGTGGGATCATAGGGCTGTGGGAACATAGGGCTGTGGGAACATAGGGCTGTGGGAACATAGGGCTGTGGGAACATAGGGCTGTGGGAATATAGGGCTGTGGGATCATTGGGCTGTGGGATCATTGGGCTGTGGGAACATAGGGCCTGTGGGATCATAGGGCTGTGGGAACATAGGGCTGTGGGAACATAGGGCTGTGGGACCATTGGGCTGTGGGATCATAGGGCTGTGGGAATATAGGGCTGTGGGAACATAGGGCTGTGGGAACATAGGGCTGTGGGATCATAGGGCTGTGGGACCATTGGGCTGTGGGACCATTGAGCTGTGGGAACATAGGGCTGTGGGATCATAGGGCTGTGGGACCATTGGGCTGTGGGAACATAGGGCTGTGGGATCATAGGGCTGTGGGACCATTGGGCTGTGGGACCATTGGGCTGTGGGAACATAGGGCTGTGGGATCATAGGGCTGTGGGACCATTGGGCTGTGGGACCATTGGGCTGTGGGAACATAGGGCTGTGGGATCATAGGGCTGTGGGACCATTGGGCTGTGGGAACATAGGGCTGTGGGATCATAGGGCTGTGGGACCATTGGGCTGTGGAACCATAGGGCTATGACAACAAGGGGCTTAATTTTCAGTGAAAATAAAATTCTTAGAAATGTGGGACCATTGGGCTGACCCCCTGAAATGCCACTCCCAATGAGTTAAATTTTTCACCAATACATTCTCCTTGTAGAACCTATTTATTTAAAAAGGCATTATTAGTATTTATTCTAAAATTCTACAAATATTTTCTTCATCCTCAGAATTCAGAGGTCAAATTTGAGCCGTCTTCTAAAAGTTTCTATATCAGAAATTTGGGTTTCTTTCAACCAAATTGTCAAGAAAATAAAAAAGTAACGTGGATGGTTCCCTAAATCGCTCTTCACAAGCTCAACAAGTGATCAGTTCACTACTTTCATTGAATTTGGGTGTTTTATTACATTTTATAGCATTTGATTAAACAATTTAACAAAATTGAGAAAAGTGACAAAAATGTCAGAAAAGAAATCTATCAAAACACTGGAAAACGTGACAAAAATTTTGGGAAAAAGTTAACCCTAACCCTTAAGGCTGTTTTATGCTTCTGCGTCAACTCCACGCCGTAGCTACACCGTTGCATCTACGGCGCCATGACTCTTTCGGAGTTCTGTGTCGGGGATTTAACGCGTTTCTTTGCATCGTGGTGCATTTCACCGCCAGAACACTAGAGGGTGTGTGGTTTCCCAAGGGTCTATCGCGAAACTCTGCCATTTCCGACAATGGCGAGCGAAAGAGAGAGAGATTATGTTATGTTAGCAAGCAAACTTTAGCACAACTGACCACAAAGTACTGCTTGCTGGCGAAGTGCTAATTTCAATACGTTACTGACATATAGACACGTTACAAACGGATAACCCCGTCATCGTAGCCAAAATATGTCTGAGTTTATTTGCAGAGCTGATGTCAGTGAACTAGCATGTTGCTACTCCCCACAGTAGGCTGCTGGAAACACCCACTATCAACACACAGGACCTGTCGACCAATCAGACACATTCTCACTCCCATCTCGTAAAATACGTCAGGTGACCTTTGTCGTTGTTATTGACGCTGAAAGTCTTCTTTAGCGTCATATAACCCCTAACCCTAACCCTAACCCTAACCCTAGCGCTTTAACTAAACGCGCTTGGTCGGGACTATTGGCGTCCCGTTTGACGCAGTTAGGTTAAGGAAACGCTCCTGAGTTTAGGAAAAGGTTGTGGGTGGGCTTACGTTTCCGTGACTCGCAGTAATAACGGGACAATCTCCTGGATGAAAGTCCTGTGTTTGACCCATCCCCCCCGACCAACCTCCCTACGTGGTATCTCCCCTCTTACATACTACTCTCTAAACCTCGTGTAGCTGCTGGTCTCCTTGGTACGTTCTACAAACACGCTGAAGGGCGTTTTCTTTTGTCTCTTCACACACTGACAGCCACTGTCCAAATGTCTGTATTTTATGAGTTCGGAGCGAGAACGGTTTGACCAATCACAGTCCTTGCAGTCTGCGCAAGTTACACATTTTTGGAGGTGCAGATCGAGCTACGTGATTCGACGCAGAAACATAAATCAGCCTTTAGGATGACAACAGAGGAAACGGTGGCAACTCACTCCTTCTCCAGGTTTATTTAATTTTCACATGAATATACGAGGAGTTTGTAGGTAAGTAGGTTGAAAACCTTTGGAAATGAAATAGAAATTGATTTATTTGAAACCGGGACAATGCACAAATAAACATTGAACTTGTTAAACAAGAGAATATGTCTTGGGCCAGGTTATAGCAACAATTGCTAATTTCCACCTGTAGTCCCTGGGGGCCAAATCCGGCCCCTTGCAAATCTTGATCTGGCCCGCAAATCTATTTAGGTTTACAATAAATGTTGGCACGCCAAACCAAAAAGACGGGAAAACGTTTGCAAACTGCAATCACGAGTCACTCAAAGCCGAATTTGGCAGATTTGCCGACTTTAAGAGTCAGACATTCCTGCACAACCAACGAATTTGCATATTCAGGCCTCCTTTTGAAAATGTAATCAGAATGCATGTTTTTGCTCAATTCTATGATGACTAAGGAACTTTTTTTGCTGACGTTTTTACGACTTTACCTGGACCAAATTGTATGTGAAAAAGACTATATAAGACAAGGCAATAATATAGTCAAATATATTAAAAATCATGTCAATAAAGTGTACATGTCTGGCCCCTGATGTGAAATTGAGTAAAAACAAACAATTAGTTAATTGCTGAAAGGTAATAATTTCATTAGCATCTAAACAAACAGTCAGAAGCAAACATAGTCTTTGAATAATTTACAAAGTAATTAAACACCTCAATATAAATCAATATTTTACACCATATTGAACCTAAGCAAACAAACTAGTTTCGACAAAATGAATCAGGTTAAACTTACGTTTCTACAAACATTTTAAGACAGCTACAACTTCATAAGACATCATCCCCTCTGACGGACCAGAACTCAAATCATATCATATTTTTGCAGACCCCCTCCTGGAGATGACCTGTTTCTATATTAATCTACCAAATGTGAAAGATAACTGAATCCTGCACCGATACCGAGAGCCGATTATTCACCGACACCTCCCGTCTGCAGTGGGTTTTGGGCGAGGGAATAAACACTCCTCACCGCTGCTTCCTTTAGCTGTTGGCTTGTTAACAGCGCTGTTCAGATTATTACTGGGTGGCGTGGAGGTGCTCGCCGGTTCACCGATGCTCGTCCAGAAGTACGGACTTTCAAAATAAGAGTCCCTCCCTCTCGGCTGCTCCTCGTTGGCTTCAATGTCCTCATAAATCACCTCACTGGTTACAGTTTGGTCCAAATTGTTGTTGCGAGTTCTTCACTCCGTTCTGTTCAAGATCACCAAAAGCACCAACATGGCTCCGACAACTACACCAACAACTACACCGACAGCCACTTTCCAAAAGTCTGAAGGTTGTTGGTTCTCTGCGTCTGGTTCAATGCTGAAACCCAGTCCGTTGTTTCTCTGTGTGACTGGTACACTTCCAGCTCTTGGGGCCACCGTGTTGGGAGGAGTTGTCACATTCAGAAATACTTGTGTTTTATTACAAAAATACAATGTTGAATCAAAGGATGTAACGTTTCTTATTACCAGGGAGTTGTCTGCCAGAGAACTGTAGCGTTTGTCAGATATTTTCTCCTCGCCATTTATGATAGTAACCAGAATCACAAGGTCACCACCTCTGTAGCGGCTCCATGTTACATCCCCTTTCTTATGAGGACAGGGAAGAGTAGCCGTTGTGTTCTGCAGCACATTAACTATAGGTGTGTCTGTGAAGTTAAAAGGAAGCAATGAGTGATATATTTGTGGTGAACATTTCTGTAAATGTCCCTGGTAGTTTCCCTAGGGAAGATGATTAACGCCAAAAACATTAGAAATGCTGTTGTTAAAACAATTGTACTTAAGTGCAGTACTTGAGTACTTGAGTGTTTAATACCATCTGAGTTTGTGCACATGATTGATTAACGTGTGCACAAATTAACATAACTTCTAACAAATAAATATATTGGATGTATATATATATATATATATATATATATATATATATATATATATATATATATATATATATATATATATATATATATATATATATATATAATTTAGATTTCTATCCAAGGCATGATGCCAATAAGTGAATAGTTCAATCTCGCACTATAAGGCGCACCGGATTATAAGGCGCACGTTCAATGAACGGCCTATTTTAGAACTTTTTTCATATATAGGGCGCACCGGATTATAAGGCGCATAGAATAGAAGATACTGCAGTCAAACGTTTGACTGGGGTTGCGTTATGCATCCACTAGATGGAGCTGTGCTAAAGGGAATGTCAACAAAACAGTCCGATAAAGTCAAACTTTATTAACTGTTCTTACAACTCCGTTTACTCCCATGGTAATGTTGTTCAAACGTTAATGTGCATATTAACAATATCTCCCAGACCGACAGCCTTCAGCTTGAACTCTGCGTCGTAAGCGTGTCTCTTGAAAGGTGCCATTTTGTGGTCTTTAATATAAAAAGATAGACGGGTCTTATAGCATTTAAATGTAAGTGGTCGATCGTCTCAACGTGGTCCCTGACATGTTGTCATCGGCTGGTCCGCTTCCATTGGCCATATCAGAGGCAAACCTGAATGATTGGCTAATATGAGCTACCAATCGAAAGCTTAGAAGCTAGGGAATACGATGACGCCACATCGATCATGTAGCAAGCTTTCCGTTGTGATTCGGCCAGAAACGTCAACATTGTGAGGCGAACAGATCGTTTTGGAATATAAAGCTCGGATATTACATTTCCTTGGACTCTTGTGGATTTATGAAAATCAAGTTTTGGGAAAATACAACTTTGTTGCTGAAAGGACAACGAAAACGGGTATGGATGCACTATCGACACTGTTGTGTAACTGATATAAATCATCTTATGCTTTGTATGTGGGCTTCAATTAATCATTAGAGGCTAAGCTTTCAATTGGTGTGTCGCATGGCTGTATAGTTTGAATATTTAATGCTTTAAAGTTATAAAAACGCGAATGAGTGGAAGTTTTATCGAGGTTACCATTTGAGAAACACTGCTCTATAGCGTTTCCTTTTTAAGTTAACTTTACATTTCATATTGACTTTTATCAGTACTTTAAATGGTTTTATGTTGCTGTTGTCTTTAATAACATTACCAGAGGTGTACAGTAACGGATTACAATTACTCACATTACTGTAATTGAGTAGTTTTTGTTGTGTACTTTTATTTTTTTAAAGTAGTTGTTAAAAATTTGTAATTTTACTTAAAGTACGTTTTGTTTGAAGTACTTTGCTACTTTGCTACAGTACAAATCACGTCAGTGACTGAGTAAAAGAGTGAATTAAAAAAAGGTCTCTACTACTTAAGTAAAAGTTCATCAAAGTAATAGTACTTTTACTTAAGTAGAATATGTTTGTACTCTTTCCACCTCTGCACATGATGGACAAAAAATCTGAAAACATAAAAAGATCTGTGTCCCTTTACAAGATAACAAATGTGTCCCTGAACAAGACACTTAACCCCCTAGTTGCTCCAGAGGTGTGTGACCTCTGACATATACAGCAATTGTAAGTCACTTTCGATAAAAGTTTCAGCTTAATGAAATAATAATTAATTAATTATTAATTAATAATGACGTAATGTAATAAAAATACGGAAATAATGATTTTCTCACCAGTAGAGCTGCGAGAGACACATCCAGCGAAAAGCAGCAGATAGAGCAACATCGCTGCAGCCTGCAGACCTTCAAATATATACAAATATATATATTTATATATCAGTGTATATATATATATATATATATACACCGATATATAAATATATATATATATATAGACGAATATATATATTTATATTTATGTATATATATATATATATATATATACCGATATATAAATATATATATATAGACGAATATATATATTTATATTTATGTATATATATATATATATATATATATATATATATACGCCTTTCTTCTTTGCTCAGCAGAAATGTGCACTTGTTGCCCTGTGTGCGCTGATGCGCTCATCTGTTGACATTTCTGAATGCCTTCCTACAGTTGCTTAATCAAAGCTTTCCACACAAAAAGTAGCCTATACATGTGTCATTAGTATGATAAAAAAATGAGATTTTAATGGTGTCGGGCTCGGACACAAATTTCTTAATGTCTGTGGGACAGAAAAATTCAGCCCGATCCCCACTTTAGTGAGTTTGTCTGGGCTTTTCTCACAGGACTTTGTATGGTTAAAAAAGAAATATATATATATATATATATATATATATATATATATATATATATATATATATATATATATATATATATATATATTTTCTCGAGGGTGATGTAATGTAATGTAACGTAACATGTAATGTAATGTCCTACGATACTGTTTTCCATTGGTCAACTTTATTCCAGACACAACAACATTACAGTACATAACAGTAGCTTTTAAAAGAGAAAATCTATTATTTACAATCTGCAGTGGGTCAGCTGTTCAGTCGGCTCTTCTACGATGTGTTTGTGTTGGTCGGCTGGCTGATCTTTGACAAATCCCCAAACGACACGTTGGCCGAGCCTTCGGCCTGACAAAGACAAAAAAAAACAACAACAACGTTTAAACCAGTTTTCCGAGTCTGAGAAGTGAAGCCAGCGCTGAAGCTCCTTTAGCTGCTTCAGGACCTGTCGGTCGGGACAGAGGCTTAGACGACGACAATGCTAACACGAGGCTCCAAAAAACAGCAGTCCACAAACCAAGGGGTGACCTCGCTGCGGCTGTGTCCGTTATTACATTTTTTTACGATCTGTGGTCTTACCTGAGACTCGTGAGGCTTCCAGCCAATCATGTAGAGGATCTCGAAGGTGGCAGGGATGGACCCGTCCTCGTTACCGTACATCTCTGAGACAATTTCACACAAACACAGACAACAATGAAGTACTTCTCCCACCACGGAAAACTCCTATTGTAATTAGGGATGCACCAAATCCAGGATTTGGATCGGCTGAATGTTGGGCTTTTTGACGAACCGTAGAATTTTTTTTCCCAGGGAAACAAACCCTACTACTGCACTCCGCACGCTACGCTGGTCGCCGTAGTGACGGCACCGTTGATTACGGGAAGGTGTTTACGTAGGTGGAGCGTTCAATGCAGCAGGCTGTGAGGAAGTGGACATGGATCTGGTGAGCAGCAGGCTGTGAGGAAGTGGACATGGATCTGGTGAGCAGAAAAAGTTGTTGTTTGGCAGTACTTTCAGTCAAAAGAAGGCCATTCAAGTCCAGCTACATGTTCAATCTGTTCAATGCTGATTGGTCTGGTGGGGGCGAGGACCTTGAACAATACACAACATGGCCGCTGTTAACATCTGGTACGAAACATCAGAAAGAATACGAGTTGTGCACGAAGGAATCTCCAGACAGCAGCCAGAATGCAGCAACTTCAGGTACCGCAAAGGAAGGACAGTCCCTGTTTACTTCATTCATGTGTTTACTGGGTTCATGGACTGAGGATGGGAGGAGGAGGCAGCACAATCTCAACCAGGGGATTCGGTATTCGGCAAAGAAAGACAACATCTTATCCAATAAACAGAATGCAGTTTTTGTTCCACTTTGCATGTTAACCAAGTAAAGGTAACATTCAGGAAAAGCCACAGTCCTCACTGTTGCCCGACTTTCTGACTGCAACCTGTTCTGAACTCTGCGTGGTGAGGACATCAGCTTGTGGCAAAGAAAGAGGAAGTAGAACAAGCGAAAGACTGCAGAAAGGTGACTATTTCAGGCAGATGTGTCAGGTGTGAATAATGATGAGCAAAAAGCACTGGATCAGGTTTAAAAATAGGAAAAAAAGAACCAAGAAAACAGAAGAATCAGCAATACAGCCTGAAGAACCCCCGTGGCTACCAGAGGGACCCCCAAGAGTGCTTGAAATGTCCCACAATAGAGCTCATAACAGAGCCGGTCTATTTAAAGATATAACCAAAACCATACAGGCCAACATTTATTGTGAACCTAAATTAATATATACAGGGCCAGATTTGACCCCTGGGCCTCGAGTTGAACACTTGTGCTTTAAAGAGACAGATTATTGGTTGTCTCTCTGCAGCACCTGCATATCTGCGTCACCTGAAGATCAGCCAGGAAAGGTGGTGGTGGGGGGGGGTTGTACTCTTCATTAGCAGTCTGGCAGCTGTCTGACGGAGCCGATATTCGGTCCCGGCAGGTAAGCCGAGCCGCGGTATCTGCAGACAGGTGTGTAACTGGAGTCCAAATCACAGGCGCGCTGATGCAATCTGCTGCCTCGCTTTAATCACCCTGCCTTTGTCCCGAAAAAACATCCGGGACTCACTTTATACCCTCGGTGTGTACGGGACGTTTCTCCTCGCCACGGAGAAGCAGTTTCTTTAATTATTAATCATAAAGGAGCTCATTTTGGGGAGTGAAAGTCCCAAACCTCTGAGCAGTGTGCGCCTCGTCAGCTTTTATTTTAACTTTGTTAAATAATTCCAATCTATGATAAATGATAAATCATGATCAATTCAATTTTATTTATACTAGGGATGCACCGAATCCAGATATTTGGGGTTTCGGCTGAATCCTGAATCTCACTGGTTGAGATTGTGCTGCCTCCTCCTCCCATCCTCAGTCCATGAACACAGTAAACACATGAATGAAGTAAACAGTGACTGTCCTTCCTTTGCTGTACCTGAAGTTGTTGTTGCATTCTGGCTGCTGTCTGGAGATTCCTTCGTGCACAACTCGTATTCTTTCAGATGTTTGATACCAGATGTTGTAAAAGTGGCCATGTTGTGTAGAGTTTAGAGTCCTCGCCACCACCAGACCAATCAGCATTGATCAGATTGAACATGTAGCTGGACTTGAATGGCCTTCTTTTGACTGAAAGTACTGCCAAACAACAACTTTTTCTGCTCACCAGATCCATGTCCACTTCCTCACAGCCTACTGCTCACCAGATCCATGTCCACTTCCTCACAGCCTACTGCATTGTCATCGCCTCTCTTTCTCCTCTTCCCTTTCCTGTTTATCCACTGTCACTATTGAATGAAGGGAAAATCCCCCCAAAAATAATCTTTAAATAAATAAAAAAACAATATTTGGCTGAATCCTGGATTAGGTGCATCCCTGATTTAAATTATCAAATTATAACAAGAGTTATCTCAGAACACTTTACAGATAGAGTAGGTCTAGACCACACTCTATAACTTACAAAGACCCAACTATTCCAGTAATTTGCACTAAGAGCAAGCATTTAGAGTGACAGTGGTGAGGAAAAACTCCCTTTTAGGGAGAAACCTGGGTTGGGGGTGTGATGAACAGTGGAAATAACAGTCACAATAAAGATAACTAGACATAGTAGTTGTAGTAGTTAATTTCATTGCAGGGCAGGGCACTAACACACTACTTTCAAAGAATATAATGTTGCATTCACCCTAGTCTAAATCCACGACGTTTGCCACCAGAAACTCTGTCCCTCATTTTTGGCCTGATGTCCCATCCCCTTCCTGTGTGTGTGTGTGTGTGTGTGTGTGTGTGTGTGTGTGTGTGTGTGTGTGTGTGTGTGTGTGTGTGTGTGTCTCCATGGCTTCACCGGACGGCCCCCAAAAAACCAACATGGTTTAAAGTGTTTACGGAGGATCCTTTTACCTGTTGAAGCCAACACGCACCTGCAGGAGAAATGAAGTTACCTGAGAGTCCCACTGAACTCTGAATGACCACACACACACACACACACACACACACACACACACACACACACACACACACACACAACCGCCCAGGCTGGTGTCCGTCCAGCTTCTACAGACCACATCCACGCTGATAAGGAGGATAACCGATTCCATTTTTAAAATGACAGCTTCTTCCTTCTGAAAAGAGATTTTTAGATCCAGGGTGTAAAAAAAACAAGCGACCTAGAAATAGCCACGGCTGACTAGTGAGGAATAAAAAAAAAAATCACAGTATGTTATGTCCAAAAAAGTAAAAATAAGTCATAAAAGTCATGAAAGACATAAAAATGCATCATATTGTATATCAAAAAAAGAGAAAAAGTCATAAAAACTCGTAGTATATACTGTCAAAAAAAGAAAAAGGAAGTAAAAAAAAACTCAAATCATAAAAAGTCATAGTATAGTATTTCGAAAAAAGTACAAAGATGTCATAAACGAAGTCAAAAGTCATAGTATCCCACTCCATGTGTACTTGTCTTGATATTATGTGTTATTTGTATTTTTGTATATTATATTGATACATATGTGCCTATATGTAGAGTATATGGACCTTTTTCACAGCAGACATGTTGACTTGTCATAGTAGGAAGAGCACAGCTGAGATTGATAACCTTAACGATGACTCAGTTCCATCAAGTGTCCCAGTAAGATATTTCAGTGAGTCAGCATGAACAATACCAGGGCCTCTCCTAAGTGGAATGCAGCCATCATTAATGGTTTAATACCAGGGTCTCTCCTAAGTGGAATGCAGCCATCAGTAATGGTTTAATACCAGGACCTCTCCTAAGTGGAATGCAGCCATCAGTAATGGTTTAATACCAGGGCCTCTCCTAAGTGGAATGCAGCCATCAGTAATGGTTTAATACCAGGGTCTCTCCTAAGTGGAATGCAGCCATCAGTAATGGTTTAATACCAGGGTCTCTCCTAAGTGGAATGCAGCCATCAGTAATGGGTTTGAATACACCTGTTCTTTTCCTACTATGACATGTCAACATGTCTGCCATGAAAAAGGTCCATTGTTGTCTCTACTGTACAGTATGTGTCTATATCAGTGTTTGTCAAACTTTTTTCAATATTGTAACCCCTTTGAACAATGCTTTTAAGCCAAGTACCCCCCTGACCAGCGCCAAACATTTTTGGTAGAAAACAAAGTCTCTATAAAGAGGTACAACAGCCTTTTTTAAACAAAACCATTTAAATGCTACATTTCAAATGTTTAGAATCCATCACTTAATTCATTCATTATTATAGTATAGTTATTTTAGGAATTATGCATGACATATTTTTAAATTAGCAATTTTTCAAAAATGTCACGTACCCCCTGCAGTACTCCAAAGTACCCCTAGGGGTACACATACCCCCATTTGAGAAACACTGGTGTATATTACTATTTGTCTACTGAATGTTTACTGCTACATGTCTATTTGTTGGTGAATGTAGATAGAGTTAACACCTATCGAAGTCTAATTCCTTGTGTATGTGTAAGTATACTTGGCCAATAAATCTGATTCTGATAGTTTATTCCAAAAAAAAGTCAGAAACATCATAAAAAGTCAAAAAAAAAGTCAACCGATACCGGAGGGAAACACATTGCCTGAAATGACTGTTAATCTGTTGCAGATGAACCTGTTTAATTTGTAAAAATTAAAAAGTCAATATAATATAAGGTGCCCGGGTAGCTAACCAGAGTGCGCGCCCCATACAAAGAAGTTTACTCCCTGATGCATGAGCCAAGAGTTCAACTCTTTGCAGCATGCCATTACCCCTCTCTCTTCCTTTACAATCCTTCACCGAGCTGTGAGAGCATCATTAAATAGTAGTAGAATAGTAGTCTGGTGTCTGGGTAGCTCACCTGTTGGAGCGCATGCCCACACGTAGAGGCCTACTCCCTGATACAGGAGCCAAGGGTTTGACTCCAACCTGCGGCCCTTTGCTGTGTGCCGTTCTCATTGCCTCTCTCTCTCCCCTTTCTTTAGCTGTCCTATAATAAAAGGCCTAAAATGCCCAAATAATAATCTAAAAAATTATAATCACTATGTCATGAAAGGTTTGTCAATTCATTTTTTTTAAAGTTTGTCGAGAAATATTGTTAATAAAATAAAAGAGATATAGCATAGTATGTCACCTGTCACAGTGTAGGGTGCCCAGGTAGCTCACCTGGTAGAGTCTGTATATAGTTGTTTACTACCTGATGCAACGACTGCTGGTTCGACTCCAACCTGTGGCTCTTTGCTGCATGTCATCCCAGCTCTCTCCCCTTTCATGTAGTATGTCAAAAAGTAATATTATAGTATGTTTAAAAAGTAATAAAAAAGTCATAGTATAGTACGTTGAAAAATTCTGGAAGCACATGCAAAGTACACACAAAATGGCCAATCCAGGACTGGGTATCGAACCAGGGGTCACCGTCTGAACAAAAAAATTGGGCCTTATTTTTAAAATCTTAGAAATGTGGGACCATAGGGCCTAATGGGCCTAATTTTAAGAAAAATCTTAGAAATGTGGGACCATAGGGCCTAATTTTAAAAAAAAACGTAGAAATGTGGGACCATAGGGCCTAATTTTAAGAAAAATCTTAGAAATGTGGGACCCTAGGGCCTAATGGGCCTAATTTTAAGAAAAATCTTAGAAATGTGGGACCATAGGGCCTAATTTTAAGAAAAATCTTAGAAATGTGGGACCATAGGGCCTAATGGGCCTAATTTTAAGAAAAATCTTAGAAATGTGGGACCATAGGGCCTAATTTTTAAAAAAAACGTAGAAATGTGGGACCATAGGGCCTAATTTTAAGAAAAATCTTAGAAATGTGGGACCATAGGGCCTAATTTTAAGAAAAATCTTAGAAATGTGGGACCATAGGGCCTAATTTTAAGAAAAATCTTAGAAATGTGGGACCATAGGGCCTAATGGGCCTAATTTAAAAAAAAAACGTAGAAATGTGGGACCATAGGGCCTAATGGGCCTAATTTTAATAAAAATCTTAGAAATGTGGGACCATAGGGCCTAATTTTAAGAAAAATCTTAGAAATGTGGGACCGAACAGACTTAACTTCGTAAAGAAAGCTGCGTCTTCTGTAAAGCTGATACACAATGCTGACATTTCTCTGTTTGCACTCAGGATGCCGTGTGAAACATTATGTAGTTGTTTTTTTTAGCCATTGTGGCGCAGCTTTCTGTATTTAGAGAGGACATTTTTTTCGAAGCTGGCTCTGCAGAATTTCATGTTGGCTCGTTGTGAAAATAAATCTGGAGTGCAAATCACAAACAGATGAGCGGGTTTCATGAGAAGACGGCTCCGTGTTCGGGGGTCCGAGCGTTCAGCAGAGGGGAGGATGAATGAGACTTTTAATCGGCAGTGACGGCAACAACTGGCCCAACTTCTTCTGCAGCTCACTTAGGAAACATTCAGAGCTGATGGCTCGACTCGAGGGGGGGAAACGAAATGTTGTGGTACAAAATATGAATCACACAGTTTTAAGATGTTGTCATTTCTTCCACGACAAAAGAGATGAAAACCAAACCTTTAAAGTGTCCATATTATGAAGAAAAAAATAAATAAATCACCTTTTTCTGGTGATTTGGGGTGTTATTTTGTGTCTCTGGTGCTTCCACACGCATACAGACTTTGAAAAACAACCATCCCTGGTGTTCTGAGTGAGATCTGGTTTCTGAATGTGTCCTGCCTTAAGTCTCCGGGTGAGTTGTACAATATCTGCACGGCTTTCTACGTCACTAGCCGAGACGAGCTGGCTAACCGTTAGCATGCTAGCTCGTTCTGAATGACAAAACACTGCTACAACACACACTAGTTCACCATAACCTCCAAAAGAACTACTTCCATGTCCCTGTTCTGCAGGTATTCCACGCTAAGTTGGAAGTGCGCCCTCGTTTAGAAGAAGTCTAGCTAGCTCATGTAGTCCTTACCTAGCTACTGAGCATGTGCGACTGACAACAAAGATGTTACAGAAGTTGAGATGTCTCACTCTGTGGCTAAAACAGAGAGCTCAACACACAGGGTGAAAAGAGGAGCTGCAGCAATGTGCAGTTCAACTAAAAATATGGTGTTTTTTCAAAATTAAAACATGTAAACCTGTAAAATACAATTATGAACCTGAAAATGAGCATGATATGGGCCCTTTAATCCAAAAGCAAAAGTGCACATATATTTACAGAGGAAAGGTGTCCACATATTTTTGGCCATGTGTGTGTTCCACATGCTGCCCCATGCTGCCACCTGCTGGTAGAAACAGAGCAGTGCATCTTAAAATTCTGAGGCAGGGGACAACTGTGAACGTTTTGAGCTCACAGAAAGTTGTGTACTTTTACTCCTCAAGTATTGAATACTTAAGGAAGTACTTGAGGAAATATTCAGATCCTTTGTTTGTTATTATGTGTGACTTTTTTTGTTTTTTTGTCCCCACAAACTAACTAACCGATCGAGGCAGCGCTTAGACCAGCAACTGCAGTTAAAGTTGAACCAGACCTCTTTTAAAAAACAGTAATTTTAACTCGCAAGAACACGTGAGTTGCTGCTCTACTGCTGCCTCCGTTGGTTAGTTTGTGTGTAAGTTTAGTTAGTTCCTAACCCTTTAAAACACCAAAAGTCAAACGATAACACAAACAGACTAACAGATGGAGGCAGCGGTAGAGCAGCAACTCCCGTGTTCTGCGAGGAAAAATTACCGTTTTTGTCAAAGGAGTCTGGTGGGAGGGAGCAGAGATGAATGCTTCAGCTCCCCGTCGTAAAGGGCTTGTCTGAAAGCGAGGTAAAGCGCTGAAACTATTCTAAATACAGCGTCCACTTTAACTGATATACATGTTTTACGTGTCTAAAATACATTTAGCTGCTACTATTCCTTTAACACGAAAAAGCCCTGAAATCACCATCACCGAACCCACCGGAATCCATGTAAATAATCAGGACTTTTAGTGTGTTTAGAGCCAGCATATTTCCACCAGACTCATGTAAATAATCAGGACTTTTAGTGTGTTTAGAGCCAGCATATTTCCACCAGACTCATGTAAATAATCAAGACTTTTAGTGTGTTTAGAGCCAGCATATCTCCACCAGACTCCATGTAAATAATCAGGACTTTTAGTGTGTTTAGAGCCAGCATATCTCCACCAGACTCCATGTAAATAATCAGGACTTTTAGCGTGTTTAGAGCCAGCATATTTCCACCAGACTCATGTAAATAATCAGGACCTTTAGCGTGTATAATATAACAATAATTGTTCTTTTTTTTTTTTACCACTTCTTCCGACATTTTTGTCATTTTTTTTCAAAGTTCTTTTATCAGTTATTTTTCGTCAAATGTTAAATACAATAAAACACCCAAATTCAATGAACATAGTGAACGGATTATTAATTTTACTCGTAAAGAGCGTTGTAGGGAACCATCCACGTTATTATTTCCGAAATAAAAGGTCGAAATAAGGGTCAAAAATGTTGGAAAAAACTTCAAATTCAATTACTTTTTTTTTTTAAAACACTGGAAGAAAGCGTCAAAAACATCGGAAAGGGCGCCAAATAAGTCTCTAAATGTTGCGATCAAGGGAGAGAGCCTCTCTCCACAACGCATACCTCCTATGGCGCCATTATGATGCTAACAAGCCATCACCTCCCGTTAGCATCCCATTGACTCCCATTCATTTTCACTTTGACAGAGAATAACTTTACATCTGAAGCGTTTAAAGACTCTATTTGTCCGTTGTTTATTTCTAAAGAAACACGACAATGTATAAAAGGCTCCATTACCTTGTAGCTCACGTTATGGCTCCGTAGCAGACGCTTTTATAAAAATAGGCTAACGATTGGGTCAAAACCACGAGACTTACTGTCACACAGTAGAGGAATTACCGTATAGTACAGGAGAAGCTCACAGGCAGTTTGGACTTCCATTAGCTGTTTAGGTTTAATTACTAATGTTAACTAGCATGTTAGTGATCAGTAATTAGCCTGTGTCTATGTTATCTCCTTACATATACCTACACTCTCCGTCTCTGTGAGATTGGGAATGATTGAGATTTCTCTCGGCACAGCTACCAGAAGACTTCACACTTTCAGACAGGTTGCTCACGTCACATCTACGTCTTCAAGCTCAGTTGGAGGCTGCTCAGTAACGCTCAGCCAGCACCGGAAGAGTGACTTCACTGGTCTCTCCATCCAGAGACACAGGATCTGTTGGTCTGTTTCTTTAACTGTCTGTGTATCTACCCGAGTTCATGCAAATGCAAATGTCAAATTTCAAGCCAATAGGAATACTTGAAGTTAATGGTGGTGGTAAATATTCATGAAAAAGGACCAAGTTTGTGAAAGGGCAACACAGATTTTGACACGTTACACACTGGACCTTTAAGAAAAGCTCCTGGAACATTTATGAATGAGACTTTGAGTTCACAGCGTCTGTAACAACTTTCAAACAAGTTTATTTCTCATTTTTCCATGTATGAAGTTTCAGTGATGCAGCAAAGATGAAAACAGGAGTGAAAATCTAAGACTGAGCCCACGTGGCGTCCGTCACAACAAACATCCCTTTAAACCCAACAGACCTTCAAAATAAAACAAGCAGGATGTCACTGCCCGATGCGAGTCTAGCGCAGATGGGAGTTGAGCATGCGTGACTTTGCAGCAGAAGCAGATCTTGTTTGCGGGTAGCCACAGAATAACGAGATAGGTACATTACATAGCAGTAATTTATTATTTAGCGTATGGCTTCACATTTTCACGGCAAAATCCCTGATGTCAGTTCTAGATCAGAGGCTGAAGTAGTCTACAAGAACCTGCTAAAGGGAGACTTCTGTAATGTCTGAAGTAGTCTACAAGAACCTGCTAAAGGGAGACTTCTGTAATGTCTGAAGTAGTCTACAAGAACCTGCTAACGAGAGACTTCTGTAACGTCTGAAGTAGTCTACAAGAACCTGCTAACGGGAGACTTCTGTAACGTCTGAAGTAGTCTACAAGAACCTGCTAACGAGAGACTTCTGTAATGTCTGAAGTAGTCTACAAGAACCTGCTAACGGGAGACTTCTGTAACGTCTGAAGTAGTCTACAAGAACCTGCTAACGGGAGACTTCTGTAATGTCTGAAGTAGTCTACAAGAACCTGCTAACGGGAGACTTCTGTAACGTCTGAAGTAGTCTACAAGAACCTGCTAACGGGAGACTTCTGTAACGTCTGAAGTAGTCTACAAGAACCTGCTAACGGGAGACTTCTGTAATGTCTGAAGTAGTCTACAAGAACCTGCTAACGGGAGACTTCTGTAATGTCTGAAGTAGTCTACAAGAACCTGCTAACGAGAGACTTCTGTAAAGTCAATATAGTAAAAGTGGACCTACATAACAAAGTTGGTTCACTGCTAGCTACAAATTAGCAATCAAAACACAACAAAGGCTGTCACTTGAATAGCATTTTGAGCCAACGTTAGCAATCAAAACTATCGTAGACAGCTACAACGTTGCTAACATTAGCAATCACAACAAAGGCTGTCACCTGAATGGCGTTTTGAGCTAACGTTAGCAATCAAAACTATCGTAGACAGCTACAACGTTGCTAACATTAGCAATCGCAACCAAGGCTGTCACTTGAATGGCGTTTTGAGCTAACGTTAGCAATCAAAACTATCATAGATAGCTAAAACGTTGCTAACATTAGCAATCACAACCAAGGCTGTCACTTGAATGGCGTTTTGAGCTAACGTTAGCAATCAAAACTATCGTAGACAGCTACAACGTTGCTAACATTAGCAATCGCAACCAAGGCTGTCACTTGAATGGCGTTTTGAGCTAACGTTAGCAATCAAAACTATCATAGACAGCTACAACGTTGCTAACATTAGCAATCACAACAAAGGCTGTCACTTGAAATGCGTTCTGAGCCAACGTTAGCAATCAAAAGTATCATAGGCAGCTACAACGTTTTTGAAATGATTTCCATCTTCTGTTATTGTTTGTAATGAGCAAAGTTTATTATTTTATGGTGATCCCTTGGCGTTATGCCGTAAACCGTTTAAATCTGAGCATGTGCAACCTCACATGTGCATTTGACTCACATCGGGCAGCGACGGAGGATACCAACCGTCACCAACAGAAAACTTTAACAACGTGAAGAAAGAAAACTAAAACGAGCGAGTGGCAGGCGACTAAAAAAAACATTTAAAGATTAGTTTTTTTTTCATGTTTTTAAACCTTTATTGGCAACATCAACGTGCTTGAAATGTTTTTATATTCATCACCATTATTTATTTATTTATTTATATGTAAACACAACACGGTCTCACTGAATTTCATGAAATGAGCCAAAAAACTCTGAAATGCAAAAATTAATAAACACGATACAAATGTTTAAGATTACTTATCCTCACCGTGAAATACACATTATCTGATCATCACACAACCCTGACACCACTTTCCACACGTTTAAAATATGAAACTATTACAGCTAAATAAACAAGTCTTTATAAATTCAAATCCAAGATTGTTTTAACCCTCGTGTTGTCCTTCCCGTAGACCTTTTTGTCACTTCTTTTCCAAAACTGTCGTCACTTTTTTCAAAAAATGCATAATTTCTTTTTGAAAAAAAAAATATTTGTTTTTGAAAAAAAATTATGAATTTTTTGAAAAAAAAATGTTAATTTTTTCATAAATTGAGTCACTTTTAAAAAAAAATTTCGGCACTTTAAAAAAAAGAATTCTTCCACTTTTTTCAAAAAAATTCGTCACTTTAAAAAAAAAAAAATGACGTCACTTTTTTCTAAAAAATGTCACAAATTTTCGATGTTATTTTGATTTTTCTGCACTTCTTTTGGGACATTTTTGTTTTTTTTTTCCAAAAAATGTCACTTTTTTCCAATGTTTGATTTCAAATGCTATAAAATAGAAAAACGTGTGCTCTTCAATTTTTATAGCATTTGACTAAAGTAGTGAACTGATCATTTATTTTACCTGTGAAGAGTAATGGTTGTAGGGAACCATCCACGTTATGTTTTTGGACAATTTGTTTGAAAGAAAACACAAATTTCTGATAAAGAAACATTTTGAAAATGGGTGAAATTAGACCATGAGGACATCAGGAGGGTTAAGACACAAATCAAAGACTTATTTTTTTAAATGATTTCTAACTATCGAAACATGCAGCGAAAACTGTTGATTTTTATGGTATAAGTGTATAAAAGTTCAAATATGCAAGTGGTCAAACTTAACCTGCGATACGTACGCCAGCATGCACAAGAATTAGATTATTTGCATTCGCAAGAACATTTCACTCATTTCATTAAATTTCGAGACCAGCTTTGAAAAAAAGACCTTTAATTTAAAGCTTTTAAAGAGCTTTTCATAAAATCTGATCCACATGCAAAGAGCGACGGGCCGAAAGAGGAGATCACACGTCATGCAAAAAAACACACATTACAAGTCTTCTGCTTCAGGTAGAAAAGTCTTTTTGAAGAGCGTCGGGAAATATAGCCACCGGCGCTGTACTTCACGCACGAGTACAGCAGCTTTTTCAGCGGTTAACAGGGACGTTTGTTTTATTTTATATACAGTACAAGCCAAAAGTTTGGACACACCTTCTCATTCAATGCGTTTCCTTTTTATTTTCATGACTATTTACATTGTAGATTCTCACTGAAGGCATCAAAACTATGAATGAACACATATGGAATTAAGTACTTAACAAAAAAGTGAAATAACTGAAAACATGTCTTATATTTTAGATTCTTCAAAGTAGCCACCCTTTGCTTTTTTTTATTAATAAGGGAAATAATTCCACTAATGAACCCTGACAAAGCACACCTGTGAAGGTAAAACCATTTCAGGTGACTACCTCATGAAGCTCATTGAGAGAACACCAAGGGTTTGCAGAGTTATCAAAAAAAGCAAAGGGTGGCTACTTTGAAGAATCTAAAATATAAGACATGTTTTCAGTTATTTCACTTTTTTGTTAAGTACATAATTCCATATGTGTTCATTCATAGTTTTGATGCCTTCAGTGAGAATCTACAATGTAAATAGTCATGAAAATAAAAAAGGAAACAAATTGAATGAGAAGGTGTGTCCAAACTTTTAGCCTGTACTGTATGTCCTCCACAGCTTTGCTTCTTCCCAAAGAAAAGTTGGAGTCTAAGGCCTCCCGCACACCGGCTGCGTGGCGTGATGTTAACAGGTTAGAGCTTACACACTTTATTTTTTTTTTTTAAGTAATTGTGTGCACCATCCCACCTTCTGTGCGGTGCAGGACAAATGAAAGTACTCAAAGATGAAAAAAAATGTAATGTCCGCAACACTGCTTTAAACTCCCATATTTAATATAAAATGCAACGTTTCGACCCTACTGGGTTCTTCTTCAGGAAAACGGTGAACACATTTGATGAAGGGATATATGTATGTAGGGCTCACATTCAGCTGACACACCATCTGGCTTCAATTAGTCTCATTAGGTGTGAGCGGCCCAAAAAAAGCCCCACCCATGACATTTTCATAGAGGGTTTCACCATATACATCTCAAAAGAGGCTTTTTAAAATACAATATATCCAAATAGATACATAATGTTACTATGCACAACACTGGAGAAAAAGGGGGAGTTTAAAGCAGTGTTGTGGACATTACATTTTTTTTTTAATTTTAGAGCATACCTGCCTGCGTGACACGCACGTCTCAGGCGCCGAAAAACGCGTACGTGCTAGAAATAGGACCGACGCCTATTTTTCACACGACACGCAAAGCTAGTTGGAAGAGTTTCCAGACAAAATAGAATAGGAACAGATGTTTATATGTCATTTAGACACAAATACATATTAATAAATGACATTTTGATGTTTGAAAGTCTCGAAGTTTTGATATAAATGTAATTAAAATATTAGATTTTCTAATATTGCACCTGTCAATACAGAACGAACTATCCTGGAGCCTATTTTGCCGTCAATACTGCCGTCTTTGCTGCAATCAGATCCGTGTATATTTATGTTTAACGTGAAGTATACTACTGCTTGAGTGCAGTTTATCAATGGGAAACATCCATGTGTACAGACACGTTTCTGGTGCGCAAAGACATCGAAAACGCCACGCAGCCCAGCGTGCATGGAGGCCTCGTGAAAAGTCCAAAGCAGACGAGCTGCCAAACGCACAGATTCAGGTTACAACTACAGAACTTCACCGTGTTTGGGTTTTAAAAAAAAAAAAAGGAATAAAAAAATAATCCCGTACAGTCTCGTCTCTGCTAATTCTGCCGCTGAAGCTTACAGTTGTAGGAACACGAGAACATGGACTTAACTTTTGTACGTTTGATAGAAACTAAAAAGTCTATAATAAAAAAAAACAAAGGGAGGAGTCACGCACGTTGTTCAACAATCCCTGGCTTTACGGTCCCTAATTGTCACAAATCAAAACGTGTAAATATGTGATTTTCTGCACGTTTACTAATTTAAAAAAGGTGCTCTAAGCGATGTTGGGTTACGTCACTTTCGCGTTTCTCTCTCCTCCAGTCCCCCAACACCCCCATTCATGTGCACGTGCACTAAACCCCCAAATCCTTCTTGTTGGTTATTGGCTGAAACGCTGTTTGTTATGTTTGGTGGTGCAGGTTGGCACAGGTTTGTTTTTGTTGCCGTTTGTGGAGCATGGGCTGTCTACAGAGACTGCGTTTTTTTACAGTGTGTTCAGGGGACAGGCAGCTAGCAGATAGTGAGGAGATGTTTTCCGTATGTGACAAAAAATGTTGTAGCCTAAAAAAAAAAAAAAAAAACATGTGACATCGCTTAGAGCACCTTTAATTAGCTTTAAATTGACCGAAAATATAAAATCCGTTTTTCGTGGGTTTTTCTCGGCTGAATTTCTCGATCTTATTCCACAAAAACACAGAGTTTTACGCGTAGTAAATCTACAACAAACAAAAGTGTGTGAAGCAGTTTCTTTTGTTTTTTTTTTGTTTTAAGAAGACGACCCAAACGAATGCTGCTGCTTTCAAGTCCTGTCCGAGTCATCGTAATTAGCAGTTTCTGACTTGTAAGTTTCCCGCCGACGTCTAAGTCTAATCAAGCAAAAAACAAAAAGTGCCTAAAAAGAAGAAAAGAAAATAAGCGACAAATACGGACGCTCATGTAAGCCAAAAGTCTGTTGTTTAAATAACCATGTAGTGCCCCAATCTTGCTCTTTATTTCTGACAAAAAGTAGCCCGGACATCATTGTAAACTGAAAGCGGTAAATAATGCATTCAATAATACAATTACATCTCTAGGAGAAGGAACACAGATTTTTGTCTGTAACTCAAAACTGCATGTCAATAAAACGTCTCGTTGGCACTTCATGCTGTGTTTGGTTTGTGTTGTTCTGAAATCAAGTAACATCGCCGCTAACTACACCCGTCTACACCCGTCCGCTGAAGGTTTCACTTTCTGTAAAGAGAGACTTCCTTTGATTCTCCAGAAGAAAGAAAGGAAGGAAAAAAAAACACACACACACAATGTGACACCAAAAATAAATATAAAAAACCCCACATACCTTGAAAAACCAGTGAAACATACAGAGCATACGCACCCAAAGAGACACACACACACACACACACGCACGCACGCACACACACACACACACACACACACACACACACACACACACACACACACACACACACACACACACACACACACACACGCACACACGCACACACACGCACACACACACACACACACACACTCCAGCTTTCCTCCACCAAACTGAAACCATCGCTTTGCGTTAAAAAGCCGTCCGCCAGCTTTTAAAGTGCGACGAGTCACAGAGAAGTTCCTGGTCGATAATACTTGGTGAAAGTTTGGCTTCAGAAGGCTCGGGGGGAGGGAGGGAGGGATGGAGGGATGGAGGGAGGGATGGAGGGATGGAAGGAAAGGGATATTTCACAGAGAAAATACTTTCGTTGAGCGTTTTAGCTGGACGACGTCTTCAAGCAGATCTTCAGTAAATGGAGGAAGAAGGAAGAAAAAAAAAAAAAAAAAAAGAGAGGAAGTTTTCAGACGTCCACCACCATCTTTTTGTGAATGTCTAATCCACCAACGACCTGCAGAGGACAAAGACAGGAAGAGAGGGAACGTTTTAAAGTCTTTTTAACACTTCTGCACACTTTATTTTAGTGAGGGAGAGAAAGAGAGAGAGAGCAAGAGGGAGGAAGAGAGGGAGGTAGGTAGAGCAAGAGGGAGGGGGAGAAAGAGCATGAGGGATGAAAAAGAGCAAGAGGGAGCGAGAGAGAGCATGAGGGATGGAGAGAGAGCAAGAGGGAAGGAGGGAGAGAGAGAAAGAGGGAACGAGAGAGAGCATGAGAGACAGCAAGAGGGAGAGAGAGCAAGAGGGAGAGAGAGAGAAAGAGGGAGGGAGGGAGCGAGAGAGAGAGCATGAGAGAGAGCAAGAGGGAGGGAGGGAGAGAGAGCATGAGGGATGGAGAGTGAGCAAGAGGGAGAGAGAGCGAGAGAGAGAGCAAGAGGGAGGGAGAGAGAGCATGAGGGATGGAGAGAGAGCAAGAGAGAGAGAGAGCGAGAGAGAGAGCATGAGAGAGAGCAAGAGGGAGGGATGGAGAGAGAGCATGAGGGATGGAGAGTGAGCAAGAGAGAGAGAGAGAGAGAGCATGAGGGAGAGAGAGAGCGAGAGGGAGAGAGAGAGAGAGAGAGCATAAGAGAGAGCAAGAGGGAGGGATGGAGAGAGAGCATGAGAGAGAGCAAGAGGGAGGGATGGAGAGAGAGCATGAGGGATGGAGAGTGAGCAAGAGAGAGAGAGAGCGAGAGAGAGAGCATGAGAGAGAGCAAGAGGGAGGGATGGAGAGAGAGCATGAGAGAGAGAGCAAGAGGGAGGGAGAGAGGGAGGGAGGGAGAGAGGGAGGGAGGGAGAGAGGGAGGGAGGGAGAGAGGGAGAGAGAGTAAGTAGTGTACCGTTGTCCTAAGAATGGATGGATATATATATATATATATATATATATATAATCTGGTTATCGTGATGAAACTACTTGTAAGACTCCGTGGAGCTGAATTCTGCTCAAAGCTCACCGCGCAGAACTCCTCGAAGGATATCCTGCCGTCCCCGTCTTTGTCTGCGTTGATGATGGTTTTGTCGACGATCTGCTGCAGCTGGGTGTCCTTCAGGTTGTTGCCCACCATCATCTTCAGGACCTGGAACAGCTCCCCGTTGGAGATGTAGCCGTCTTTGTCCATGTCGTAGATCCTGAAGGCAACTGAGGACACACAGACGGACATTTTACCAGGGTTAGATTGGGGCCAAAGCTTTTCAAAAGGGCAACAAACAGAGAATGACAGACAGACAGACAGACAGACAGACAGACAGACAGACAGACAGATAGATGGATAGATGGATAGATATATACAGTACAGGCCAAAGGTTTGGACACACCTTCTCATTCAATGCATTTCTTTATTTTCATGACTATTTACATTGTAGATTCTCACTGAAGGCATCAAAACTATGAATGAACACATATGGAATTATGTACTTAACAAAAAAGTGTGAAATAACTGAAAACATGTCTTATATTTTAGATTCTTCAAAGTAGCCACCCTTTGCTTTTTTTTGATAACTCTGCAAACCCTTGGTGTTCTCTCAATGAGCTTCATGAGGTAGTCACCTGAAATGGTTTTACCTTCACAGGTGTGCTTTGTCAGGGTTCATTAGTGGAATTATTTCCCTTATTAATAAAAAAGCAAAGGGTGGCTACTTTGAAGAATCTAAAATATAAGACATGTTTTCAGTTATTTCACACTTTTTTGTTAAGTACATAATTCCATATGTGTTCATTCAGAGTTTTGATGCCTTCAGTGAGAATCTACAATGTAAATAGTCATGAAAATAAAAAGGAAACGCATTGAATGAGAAGGTGTGTCCAAACTTTTGGCCTGTACTGTAGATAGATAGACAGACAGATAGATAGATCTAGGGCTGCCGCCTCTTAGTCCAGTGGTTCTCAAACTTTTTCGGTCATTCCCCACTTTGGACAAGGGGTATTTTTCAAGCCCCACCTGCCCCCATCGCCCTTAACACAATGCTAATGAAATACGCAACAAGCTTAAAATGTTCCAATTTATTGAAGTAACAAGTTGTATCGAAATACAACTAACTATCTAAATCAAATAACAGCAAATTCCAAAATAAAGAAAATAAAAGTGCAGCTGTGTCAAAATTTGTATCAAGTTCAAAAATAGAAAAGAAATAAAAGTGCCACTTTGCAATTTGTTAAAAAAAAAAAGAAAAGAAGAGAAATCCATTTGGCAAGCAGTGATGCCACGTAATGCGTTACTTGTAACGTGTTACTCTAATCAGAGCACTTTTTTCAGTAACGAGTAATCTAACGCGTTACTAACAAATTTTTCAAATCAAAGATTTTTTTGAAAATATGAATCGATTTGACCTACCAACTCGATTTTTTAAATCAAATTGATTTTTTTCCCAGCCCTACTCTCCACCAATCTGATTGGTCATTTGAGTCCGACTGCCCGCCCTCCGACCCAGCTAGCCAGGTCGGCCCAGCGCCTTAAAGGGTTATTTCACCTTGTCTCCTAACTAACTTGACTTTGGCTTATTTATTTATTGATTTATTTGACAGGGACCATGCATATTTATGAACATAGTTGTATAAAAACACCATGTAAATATCCCAGAATTAGTTAAAATAACTACTTTCCATCTGCAGTCCCTAGGCAGGTAACATAAGACTAACAAAGACAACCAGCAGTCATACAGCGCTCATTCACTACATTACATTAAAAGGTACACATAGTAGTGACATAAACAAAACAAAACAAGCAAAACAAAACAAAAATGCATGATGCACGATACAGGACAAAGACATTATTCTTTCACCTCTACACTGCATTCGATTTACCAGTGAAAGTATATGAATAAAGAAATGTGTGACTGTTAAAAATGCGTGCATCTCTGCTTTTCTAGAAGCCACTGTTTGCTTATCGCGTCAGTTGTCTGTGTTACATTTTTATATTGTTTTTAATCTCTGTAATGTTGTTTATCTGTATCGAGGCCGATCTTAAACCATCTGCCTTCACTGGAAAGCACTTTGGGTCAACTTCTGTTGTTGTAAATGTGCTGTAGAAATAAAGATGCCTTGACTTAAGTTGACTTATTCAATCTGAGGGATCTTTGTCACTTTCTGCCCCTTTCTGTCGTCAGTCTGGTCGCACCATCGTACTGCGTTGTGTTCTCCGTGAACAGAACTAAATAACATCTTTTATAAAGAGGACTTTCAACGAGCTACAAGCATCAGACAGCATTCAGACGTATATACAGTACAGGCCAAAAGTTTGGACCCACCTTCTCATTCAATGCGTTTCCTTTTTATTTTCATGACTATTTACATTGTAGATTCTCACTGAAGGCATCAAAACTATGAATGAACACATATGGAATTATGTACTTAACAAAAAAGTGTGAAATAACTGAAAACATGTCTTATATTTTAGATTCTTCAAAGTAGCCACCCTTTGCTTTTTTTTGATAACTCTGCAAACCCTTGGTGTTCTCTCAATGAGCTTCATGAGGTAGTCACCTGAAATGGTTTTACCTTCACAGGTGTGCTTTGTCAGGGTTCATTAGTGGAATTATTTCCCTTATTAATAAAAAAAAGCAAAGGGTGGCTACTTTGAAGAATCTAAAATATAAGACATGTTTTCAGTTATTTCACACTTTTTTGTTAAGTACATAATTCCATATGTGTTCATTCAGAGTTTTGATGCCTTCAGTGAGAATCTACAATGTAAATAGTCATGAAAATAAAAAGGAAACGCATTGAATGAGAAGGTGTGTCCAAACTTTTGGCCTGTACTGTATATATAGAGGAGTCCTGGAGATATCCGACTCCACACGATCAAGCTCTCTGGCAGCAGATGACTGACTTTGTGTGAATGTTTACTTCTGGTTAGTTCGGTTCATTTCGGTCATTCGTAACTCGTAACAACGTTCGGTACGCTGGTGATAAACAATAAATAAACATAATGTTGGAAACTTACAACGCAGCTTCTGCTCCTTGTCGCCTTTGACGCTGAACTGGGAGACGCCTTCGATGAACTCTGCCGAAAGGAAAGAAAACAGAAAACATCAGTCAAAAAAAAACTGCAGTTAAGGTAATATACGGAAGAGAGAGGGAGAGAGAGAGAGGGAGAGAGAGCGAGAGAGGAAGAGAATACATTACTTTAAAGATGCAGTAGGTAAGTCTTATAAAACTACCTTTCTGTCATATTTGCTGAAATCAGAATCAGAATAGCTTTATTGCCAAGTACATTTTTTACACATACAAGGAATTTGTTTTGGTGTCGTAGGTGCATGTCACACATTATCTAAAATAAGTTAAACAAACAGGTTAACAGAACAGACAATATAAGTATAAATATATGTGTATATATACACACACACACAGGATGTAATATAATAAAATAAGAGTAACAGTTAAGATTAAAAGAGCAGATTAAGTACAGTGGCATGTAGACTGTAAACTGACCCTATGTCCCAGAAGAACTACATGAATTATGTAAATAAAATAAATCCAGCTCCCCTGGCATCACCTACAGCTTGTACTGCGATTGGCAAAATTCCACCACTCCCGGTTGATTTTCTCCAATCAGGGCCACAGGGGGGCGGGGTCTATCTGCCTGTCAATCACTGCTCAGGCACGTACACGCATATATAGCGTTCTCCCCTCCCACTTCCCCATGCACGAGCTGCAGAAAAGTTTCCCTAAACTCCGGTGGTGAATATTGGAGAGGCTTTTCAGAGGTGGCGTGAGCTGTGGGATTTTAAAGATCTGAAGAACGATGCAGACGTAGCCACATTTCTTCTCGACAGGTAACATAATTACCACGAATGACTTATCTTTCACTTGGTTATTAGTGGTCAAAAGTCCACAAAGCTACGCTGGTGAGGATGATAGTAACTAGGGCTGCCACCTCTTAGTCGATTAGTCGACTAATCAGTAGTTTTGGTCTTAGTCGACTAAGATTTCTTTAGTCCATTAGTCATTTTTTATGCTTATTCATGCTTAATTATTTATTTCAGGAAACTTCTGAGCACATTTCTGGTAAACACAAGATTTAAAGTGGTGCTTTTGCAGGATTAATTGCGGAGAAACTCAGTTTTACAGATGGTTAATTAACTACATTTATATTGTGCTTTTCTAGTCTTAACCACCTCTCAAAGAGCACAGCTCTGTCAATTAAATCAACTAATCGATTAGTCGACTAAATCCTATAAGTGTTAGTCGACTAAGGAGTTCTTTAGTCGAGGACAGCCCTAATAGTAACGTTTGCACAGCGGTCGGTCAGATATGATGCTGAAATGGCTAACGCTAGCCTGCTGGTTAGCATCGTTTTACTGTTGGTGAGTAAAGTTAACATTGTGTTAGTGTTTAGTTATTGAAAATGGTGTCTGTCTGACATGCCTATAGGCAGTTTTGTCAAACTCCCTTAGTGTGGGAGGGGCTTAGGAGACGGTTTGGGCTGCAGCAGAGAGGGAGGAGGGACTGAGAAGTTGTCGATGTTCAAATTTGTTGGCAAAGTCCTAGATCTTCACAATCTTACCTACTGCAGCTTTAAAATTTGTGCTCACCACACGAAAACAACGACATGAACGTGTCCTGTACACGAATCAATAAGGTCACCATTTGACAAAAAAAAAAAACCTAATTACTTGCACTGAGACATAAAATGCATTGGCCAACCTATCTACAGCCAGGGGAGACCGTGATAAGAACTATTTCAACTAACGGTGGAGTATCCCTTTAAGTACATAAAGACAGTAGCGTTAATGTTCACATTCGGCAGCCCATCTTGGACAACAGTCATGACCAGTGTTGGGAACGTTACTTTAAAAAAGTAATTAGTTATAGTTACTCACTACTTGTTCCAAACAGTAACTGAGTTAGTAACTGAATTACTCTATAAGAAAAGTAACTCGTTACCAGGGAAAGTAACTATTTGCGTTACTGTTAAAAAAAAGTTGCTCCATATAAACTTATATGACACACATAGGCCAACTTTTAACAACATACCTGCCTATCATACGGTTGACTTCATGTGTCCTAGGTTTTAGTTGTGAGGCTTTTGCTGCTTGGAGGACTTTGCTCCGAGTCCTTCTTTGCTAGAGGATGGCGAGCTACCATCTGTGGTGGAGGTATCGGTGTTTTGGCCACTAGCTTTGTAGATGCGTGTCGTTGTGAGATGCTTCATTAAATTAGAGTTGCTTACAACGGATGTCGACAAAGTCTTTGCTCCTGGACATAATGTACACATTACATGCACGTTCTTGCCTTTGACCGCAATGAATTTGAAGTAGTGCTTATATCTCCACCTTGAAAACGCCAACTTTTCATCGGATTGCTCCTGACTCGCCATCTCTGCTAGCTGTTGTGTGTGTGTGTGTGTGTGTGTGTGTGTGTGTGTGTGCATGTGCTGCCGTGTGTGTAAAAACACTGGCTCTGATTGGCTACCATGAAACATGACTCTGCCTTAGCCAATCATAATCGTTTACCTCGTTATTAACCCACCTCCTCACTAGCTGCGAGCCAGGGGTGCGTTCGGATTACACAGTTTATTCAATCAGTGCATAGTAACGCGCTGCATTTAACGTCCAGTAACGTTAACGGCGTTGTAACGACGGGAAAAGTAAATAGTTAGATTACCCCGTTACTGAAAAAATAACGTCGTTACCTAACGCCGTTCTTTTAAACTGCGTTATTCCAAACACTGGTCATGACCAGTCGAATGTAAACATTAACGCTACTCTCTTTCTAAACTATCTTTGTAATAAACTGTCTGTACACAACGCACGCTAGATGCTTTTTTTCAGCCTTTTTTTGGTGCTTTTTTCAACGTATTTGTAACTGGCTGAGGAACTTTTTTTGGGGGGCTTTATGAGGCCCAAAATGTTAGGGAGAAGACTACAGTATTTGAGCCATGCAATGATACAGTCAAAATATTTGACTTTTTCTCTTAAATAAAAGCATGTCAATACTCTCCATGTCTGGCCCTGGATGTGAGTATCATTTTCCAGTGTGGCCCTCTGGGAAACTGAGTTTGACACCCCTGCTGTACGGTGTCCTTGAGTGTCGAGAAAGGCGCCTTTAAATAAAATGTATTATTATTATTATTATTATTAAAACAGAGAACGTTCGACTCGGTACACATATGTTATTAACCCCCTAGGTTCATTTTGCGCCCAAATTGTCCTTTAAGTGCAGTAAATGTCAACTACTTTAAGACTTTTATTCAAGTGATATTCTAAAAAGTAGACTCATTTTCTGGTAAAATACTTGTACTTTGAGTACTTTATACAAGACTGCTGATGATACAGTAGTAACAACTTTCCCTCAGAGTAAGGTATCCTGTAACAGCAAAGTATTAAGTTCAAGAACACAGGACCATTTCAGCGCGAGAAAGGGAAAATTATGTATTTACCTTTAAAGTCGACTTCTCCGTTCCCGTCGGTGTCGAATATGTCGATAACTCGCTGCACGAGCGGATTCTGCTGGAGCTCCGGTAGAGACATGAACTCCTCCACGCTCAGGGACCCGGAGTTATCTAGGTCGAGTTTCTTAAATCTCTTTCCTAGCCTCTTAATCTCATCAGCATCGACTGAAAAGAAACAGAGAGACACACAGAGAGAGAGAGAGAGACAGACTTATATTCAGCATCTGAAACAAACAAAAGATTTCAGACCAACAGGAGATTGTTCGGATGTTTTCTGAGCAGCAAGTTTGGGCGACACACCTAATCCATTAGAACACCTGCCGTCTACCTGTATCCTATCTGTGCTGCCCGTAGAAACCATTTCCCCTCCGTACAACCACGATCAAACGTACCTGGTGTCTTCTTCCTACTCGCCATGGTTGCTATAGAGTTTCTGGTCCCTATCTGTCTCTCTCTCTCTCTCTGCACCAGTTCGGTTGAACGTTGTGTCTACCGGACCAACTAAATTCAATCTATCAATTTATATTTGTCACATGAAAATTGTACGAGCTACAATTTCACTTGACACACAATCCCACCAGCTCCTTCAACTTGTGCATTGAGCACTAAGCCCCCTAACACCGGGTCATGTGACGCCTCTTTCAACACTAATCACTCGGCTGATAGCCGGAGAGGTGGGGGCCGTATTGTGTCGGTAACCTGGTAGTTCCCGGAGGTAATGTACCTTTGTCCAACAACCAACAGGGAAATACCTTGCAAAAAACAAAGTCCACAAGGCTCCAGCAACAAGTGGAGTTCAAAGAAACCATGACATCCATCGAATACAACACGACAAAGACCATTTTAAATCATTTCAATGAAGTAGAAATGTCAAGAATGAGAATGAAGTGCCAAATGCCGAACGTAAAGTCAAAAAGCTGTCAACCTTTTGACTTGATTGTTACTGCAGCAGCAACAACAGGCCTCCATGCAGATCAGTAACTGGTGTTATGACACAGAACGACCACTAGATGGATCCTAACACAAAGGAACGATGAGAGACTAAGTTAGAGAACTGCTGCCACGCTGAGCACCAAACAGTCCTCACACCTGTGTGACTATTATCTCAATCAAGATCTGATGCAGATATGAAATACAATCACTTATAATAAACAATGATTGTCTTGTTCACTGGTTCTCAAGCTGTTTTTTTCCAACAATGTTCCCCCTTTGAACAGTTTTTTTAAGCCATGTACCCCCCTAACCAGAGTGAATAGTATATGGTAGGAAGAAAAAAAAAAGTCTCTATAAAGAGGAAGAATATAGCGATGTCAGCGATAGATTTACTAAACAACAGCCTCGGAGCTGGAAAATGTTTAGATGCTGATGAAGAAAGGCAAAAGAAACTTGGAAAAAGGAAGGAAGGCAAGAATAGGTTGGAAATAGTAACAAAGACTTAGAAAAAAAACACAGCAGAAAGAAGGAAGGCAACACTAGGGCGACAAAAGGGACAAAAACTTAAAAATGCTTTGAAAAAAGTTACAAAAACTAATGAAAAGAGACAGTAAAAAGTAAGGAAAAAAGGCAAGAATAGGACAAAACATTCAAAAATAAAGGTGACAAACTTCAATAATGGCAACAAAAACTTTGAAAAAGCGACAAACTTGGAGTAAAAAAGACAGTAGAAGTAACCACAGCCTGGGAACTGAAAAACATTTAGCTAAAAATGTCACGTAACCCCTGCAGACCTCCAGAGTACCCCTAGGGGGAAACGTATACCCCCGTTTGAGAAACACTGGTCTTGTTAATAATACGTATTGCATGTGTTAGGGGTGACCCCGAATAGTCGAAGATTCGATGCATCGATATGCGGAGCCTGATTCGACCACCAATCTCACAGTCGAATCTTCGCGGGTGTTATTATGAAACGAGGATCATACCATTTTGGCAATATGGGGGTGCTCAATGTCTAATTTAATTTCACACAGAACTTCTGGTTTTGTACGGTTATATTAAGTTATATACAGCCTTTAATTATGATAATGATGTAAAAAAAAAAATGTGAAAAGAAAGAAAGAAGCGTTCAATACATTTTTTTTTACGTGTGTGTGTGTGTGTGTGTGTGTGTGTGTGTGTGTGTGTAAATCCAACCACCCCTGTGACAGATTTAAGTTTCACTTTCCCTGATCCGCGACAGACGAGGAGCATCAGACGAGGAGATTAACGTAACTTAACAATGTCTGGAAAAAGAAAATCTAAAGTGTGGATGCACTTTCAAATGGTAAAAGATGATCCAAAAAAAGTAAAATGCAAGTTGTGCCAACAGCTCATGTCCTACCACTCGTCAGCAACAAACATGGCTTTCCACTTAAAACGGGTAAGTTTATTACCAATAAAGACGTTTCACTTTTTCATATATAATGGCGCTTTTAATTTACGAATAGCAATATCATATGTTGGGACTTAAAATATGTTAGTCCTTTTTCTAGATCCACCCACAGTATCAGACTGACGACAGCAGTTCATCTGGTAGTAGTAGTAGTAGTAGTAGTAGTCGTAGTAGTAGTAGTAGTAGTAGTAGTAGTAGTAGTAGTAGTAGTAGTGGTAGTAGTAGTAGTAGTAGTAGTAGTAGTAGTAGTAGTAGTAGTAGTAGTAGTAGCAGTAGTAGTAGTAGTAGTAGTAGTAGTAGTAGTAGTAGTGGTAGTAGTAGTAGCAGTAGTAGTAGTAGCAGTAGTAGTAGTAGTAGTAGTAGTAGTAGTAGTAGTAGTAGTAGTAGTAGTAGTAGTAGTAGTAGTAGTAGTAGTAGTAGTAGTAGTAGTGGTAGTAGTAGTAGTGGTAGTAGTAGTAGTAGTAGTGGTAGTAGTAGTGGTAGTAGTAGTAGTAGTAGTAGTAGTAGTAGTAGTAGTAGTAGTAGTGGTAGTAGTAGTGGTAGTAGTAGTAGTGGTAGTAGTAGTAGTGGTAGTAGTAGTAGTGGTAGTGGTAGTAGTAGTAGTAGTAGTAGTAGTAGTAGTAGTAGTAGTAGTAGTAGTAGTAGTAGTAGTAGTAGTAGTAGTAGTAGTAGTAGTAGTAGTAGTAGTGGTAGTAGTAGTAGTAGTAGTAGTAGTAGTAGTAGTAGTAGTAGTAGTAGTAGTAGTAGTAGTAGTAGTAGTAGTAGTAGTAGTGGTACCGGAGCTGCGCCAAAACTAACTCAAAGAAAGCTAGATTTGAGACCGCCATTGCCCGAGAAAAGGAAAAGAGAAATCCCGGACAAAATTGCAGAGTTTATTTCGCTTCACAATGGGGCCAGTGAATGTTGTGGACGGTGAAGGTTTTAAAGAATTAATGCGCACACACACACACACACACACACACACACACACACACACACACACACACACACACACACACACACAGATGATTCGACTATCAGTCGACTATAGAAATATTCGACAATTCTGATTCGAATGTGTAAATCCTTAGTCGGGGACACCCCTACATGTGTTGTATGATTGGATGGTAGTATGTTGGAACACAATGGAAACAAGTCTTGGACTTTATCGTATATGTTGCAGAAGTGAGACTTGTCTCTCTTTGTGTCCAATAAACTCTAAACTAAACTCTCTAAACACACATGATAACCTGTTAGTTATAGCATGACCTTTGCTCCATATTAACCAGACAACGCTCTGGTATTTCATAATAAGAGTGCACATGACAGGGAGGAAACAAACATCAGAGCTGCAGTGAGAGGAGGAGCAACAATGGAAAGAGGAGAGCTTCAACGTCACACTCCAGAAATGAAAGTGAAGTTTGTCAGAGTGTCAGCCACGCTGCAGTCGAGACAAGTCTGTGTTTCTCTCTGAAAGAAAACTCAAACTGACTTCATCAGGTCTTTCTCAACAACCCAGCAGAGTCTCTGACAAACACTGGTGAGTACAGCTGATCACATTTACTGTGTTTTAACAGAAATTTGAATTCTTGCGTTAAAAATAATAATAATGTATTGTTCTCTTTCTTAAAAGAATAAAAACTTGCAATGTTTGGATATATTGGACACCTTTTCCACTGTGGAAACTATGAGTCAGGACCATGGGTGACGCCTTTTCTATAAGATAAGATAAGATAAGAAGCCTTTACTGTCACAATACAATAAAAACATTGAAATGGCAAGTGCCCCTTCCAAGGAAAGAAAGTATATTGCAGACATCTGTATAAAACATAAAGAAATATATGTATTTATTCAACAACCAACAGGGTTTCAGACTAACTTTTTTTACTACGAGCAATGTTGCACATCTTGAATCAACCTGCAATGCAATTTTTCACAATTTCCCCCTTTAAAATAAATATACAATATATATAAAATATACAAATAACTACAATGTTTAACAAATGCAGAGAAACGTAAACAAGTATTATTACTGTCAATGTACTGTATTATTGCCTCTGCCTGATACAGGCACTCCCTCCTCCTTTTGTAAACACTGAAATAACAATCATATCTAAGGTGATCAAACTACCACAGAAAGGGGAGCGTCTAACTAAGAATTTTTTTGGGAAAGATTGAGTGAAGAGTGAGCCAGAGAGAGGAGAGCTCACGACACTCAAAAACACAAAAGCATGTTTGTTTTGACAAGGTTAATGATTATACTGTGTATTCAAACTCAAAGTAAAGAAATGTGTTGTTAACTTTCGGATAGGTAAAGCAGCCTGAGGGCCCTATTTTAACGATCTAAGAGCACGGCGTGAAGCGCCTGGCGCAGGTGTGTTTAGGGCGTGTCCAAATCCACTTTTCCTAGTTTGACGGCAGATAAAAAGTGTCTGTGTGCCGGGCGCCTGGTTCTAAAGGGTTGTTCTTAGTGTCTTCATTAATCAGAGGTGTGTTTTGGGCTTAACATACAATAAACCAATCAGAGATCATCTCCCATTCCCTTTAAAAGCCAGGCCTGTTTGGACCTTGGAGCATTGCTGTTATGATGGAGGATTTGCACCCTAATATTTTTATGTTTAATATTCTGTATGTGTGTGTGCTGCTGTGTGTCTCTGTGTGTGTAACAAGCATAGTGTGCACGCGCTGTGAACGAGCCTAGGAGCATTTTACTAATGCTCTGTTAAAATAACTAGAGTTGAGCCGGATACTCGGCTGAAACGAGTATCCGGTACGGATAAAGCACTTTTGCCGAGTACGAGTATTATACGAGTAATACGAGTCAATATCTGTGCTCGGATTGAATAAAAATCCTCATTGGGTAGCTGACTGTGTCTGCGTTCTGTGATTGGCTAGTCACACAGCGCCCCTCCTCTACACACATACAGGTGTATTGTGTTGCTGTGTCCCGCTCCGCTCTGCTCACTCACAGAACACTGAGAAGAGAACAGCTCTCTCTGTCTCTCCCGCAGTCACTCAGGTTCGCGGGTCTTTTCCGTTAACGTTAGGGTTTCTTCAGCTTCAGGTTTGTTTTTTACTTCGGTTTGTAGTTACTTATAAACCAGTAGAGTTCTGGTAAACGTGGGGTTTGTTCAGCCGTGGTGCTCAGAATGCGACTCGTATTACGTCTCTGCCTGTCGCAGATTATTATTTTTTTCAAACCGTCAGCTGGCTCTAACCAGTTTTTTTTTACTTCACGCACTGAGTGTCTGACCTATATACTGTCAATGTGTCTGACACTTTCTTGCTGTATTTCTTTAAAAGAAATATAGTGGTATAAAACACACAGTCCCCCCGCCCCTCTCTCTCTCTGTCTCTCTGTTACTCACTCACACACTCACACATACCTGGTGTGGTAATAGAAAAAAAAAAAAAAGAACCAAAACAAAAAAAAAAAATCACACTGATCATAAAAAAATTTAAAAATAAAAAAGAAAATTATGTTGAGTATGAAAACTCTTGTTCATTACATTTTACTTCATAATTGCAACCGCATGTGTTGTATTCATTGTTGCAAAACTGTATATAGTTCATTTGTTATCGTCATCAAAACCATTGATCTGAAGCTCAGTGCTGATGCTGTCATGTAAATAGTTTTCTATTCTGCAATAAATATAACAATTTCTGATCAACCCATATCAATTGCATGCTTAAAATAACAGGCTACCGGTTAAAGCGCTGCCCATTTCAAGACAACCAGACCCACTTCCGGGTTAAATCCCGCCCACTTCCGGGTTAGGCCCCGCCCAGTCCGAGTACAGATACAGATACAGATAATTCATATGGTAAACAGATACAGATACAGATACAGATAATGCTGTACTCGCTCATCCCTAAAAATAACAATGAAATGCTGCGTTATTGACTTTATACCAGGTTGTTGTTGGTCAATGGCGCGATCACTTCCCGCTGCCTCAAGATAGCAATACTCCACCTGAACACACCTCCCTGTAGGACCAGCACGCCCAGAATGCACCTGAACACACCTCCCTGTAAGACCAGCACGCCCAGAATGCACCTGAACACACCTCCCTGTAAGACCAGCACGCCCAGAATGCACCTGAACACACCTCCCTGTAAGACCAGCACGTCCAGAATGCACCTGAACACACCTCCCTGTAAGACCAGCACGCCCATGGGCGCACAGATGGGCGCAGGTGCATTTGCTATTTAAACGACACGGGCACTGGACGGGAAACTGCGTCGGTCTTATACTAGCAAAGACACTAGCGTCAAGCTTTGCGCTGCACTGGGTGCGAGATAGGGCCCAAAATATATTTTCCTTTCATAGAAGCAGTCTCTGCTCTCTGCTGTCACATTTCTACCTCTCTCACCCAAGTGAGGGAGCGGTCCCGTGGCGTGTAGTAAATGTCTGAGATAACATTAGCTTGATGTAAAAATACAAATAAATCAGGGAATGCACTTGTAATTAAGTGATATCCCCCAAGGTGTGGTGTTGAAATTTGGTGTTGAAATAAAACCCAGTACATTTTTTCCGAGACTGAGACACTGCCTGAAAGAGACCCAGTACTTCAACACGGACGAGGGCTATTAACTCGGCTCCGTGGACCGGAAGAGCTTGCAGCGAGGGTTGAGAGCATGGATGCACCAAATCCAGGATTCGGCTTCGGCTGAATATTGGGCTTTTTGACAGCGTTGGGTTTCTGCCGAACCTTAGAATTTTTTTCCCCCAAACCGAACCCTACTCTTGCGCTAGGCGCGCTACGCTGGTCTTTCGTAGTGACGCTGCCGTTGATTACGGGAAGGTGTTTACGTAGGTGGAGCGTTCAATGCAGTAGGCTGTGAGAAAGTGGACATGGATCTGGTGAGCAGAAAAAGTTGTTGTTTGGCAGTACTTTCAGTCAAAAGAAGGCCATTCAAGTCCAGCTACATGTTCAATCTGTTCAATGCTGATTGGTCTGGTGGTGGCGAGGACCCTAAACTATACACAACATGGCCGCTGTTACAACATCTGGTATGAAACATCAGAAAGAATACGAGTTGTGCACGAAGGAATCTCCAGACAGCAGCCAGAATGCAGCAACTTCAGGTACGGCAAAGGAAGGACAGTCACAGCCATAAACTGGTGTTAACCAGACAACCATTACCAGCTTTGCTAGCCCTACACCGACCAAACAGTTACTGTGTTAATGGACTGAGAATAGGAGTAGGATTCGTTATTTGGTTTCGGCAGAATCTTAACCAGTGGATTCGGTATTCGGCCGAACCCCAAAAATCGGGATTTGGTGCATCCCTAGTTGAGAGGGTAAACAAAGTAAGGCTAACTCCTTATCGCCTATCACTACACAGCAATGTTCTTGCCAAATACAGTCTGCAGCAAATAAAATGGTTGAACTTTGGCTGCAGATCACCACTCAGAAATAGATTACGTAGACGCCACAAAAGCGAGACACGTGAGTGTAGATAACGTTACCCACGCAGTTGACGAATCCCTCACGGACCCTCTCCCTCTTTTTTTTTTCCCCAACATGAAATTTAAAACAATTCATAAAATTTCCAGGTGGCACATGTCCAAGTAGTTGTAAAAAAATACTCAAAAAGTGGTTAAAAAATGCAACAATTTGGGTGCAATTTGGATAACACTTGTTTTTATATAAATACCTAAAGCCAATTTCAATAAAGTGTTTATCTTTTCTTTCACACGTGTGTAGATATGGCTGCTGCAAACTATCTGCCATCTGAAGATCAGTTTCTGTGCTCCATCTGTCTGGATGTGTTCACTGATCCTGTCACCACATCATGTGGACACAACTTCTGCAAGAACTGCATCACTGAACACTGGGATACTAATGACCAGTACCTGTGTCCGATGTGCAAGGAGGGTTTTACCTTAAGACCGGATTTGAAAATAAATACTTTCATCTCTGAGATGGTTGCTCAGTTCAGACAGTCAGCTCAACAGAAAGCCAGCAGCAGCAGCTCAGAGCAACAAGTGTCCAAACCAGGAGAAGTTCCCTGTGACGTCTGCACTGGAACCAAACTGAAGGCCCTCAAGTCCTGCCTGGTGTGTCTGGTCTCCTACTGTGAGACTCACCTGGAGCCTCATCTGACCATGTCAGGTCTGAAAAGACATCAGCTGATCGATCCTGTGGAGAACCTGGAAGGCAGGATGTGTACGAAGCACGATAAACCTCTGGAGCTGTTCTGTAAGACCGACCAGACATGTGTCTGCATGCTCTGCACTGTTTCAGACCACAAGATGCACGATGTTGTTCCTCTGAAAGAAGAATATGTAGGAAAGAAGGCCGAGCTGGGGAAGACAGAGGCTGAAATTCAGCAGATGATCCAGAAGAGACGACTGAAGATTCAGGAGATCAAACACTCAGTCGACCTCAGTAAGGAAGATGCAGACAGAGAGATAGCAGAAGGTGTTCAGGTCTTCACTTCTCTGAAGGAGTCTGTTGAGAGAGGCCTGAATGAGCTCATCAACACGATCAAAAAGAAGCAGAAAACAACAGAAAAACAGGCCGAAGCTTTCATCAAAGAGCTGGAACAGGAAATCTCTGAGCTGATGAAGAGAAGCACTGAGGTGGAGCAGCTCTCACGCTCTGAAGACCACCTCCATCTTCTCCAGAGTGTCCAGTCCCTAAACATCCAACAACCTCCACCCACCAAGGACTGGACAGAGGTCAGCGTCCGTCCATCATATGAGGGAACTGTGGTGAAAGCTGTGGTTCAGCTGGAGGAGACACTCAGTAAAGAGATAAAGAAGCTTGCTGAGTCTGAGCTGAAGAGGGTCCAGCAGTATGCAGTGGATGGGACTCTTGATCCTGATACAGCACATCCTCAACTCATCCTGTCTCATGATAGGAAACAAGTGTATGATAGTGATGTGAGGAAGAATCTCCCAGACAACCCAGAGAGATTTTCTAAGTGTGCTTGTGTTTTAGGAAAGCAGAGTTTCTCTTCAGGCAGATTTTACTTTGAGGTTCAAGTTAAAGGAAAGACTGAATGGGATTTAGGAGTGGCCAGAGAGTTGATCGACAGGAAGGGACACATCAAACTGAACCCTCAGAATGGTTACTGGACTATATGGTTGAGAAATGTAAATGAGTACAAAGCTAAAGCTGACCCTCCTGTCCTTCTCTCTCTGAAGTCTCCTCCTCAGAAGGTAGGGGTGTTTGTGGATTATGAGGAGGGTCTGGTCTCCTTTTATGACGTAGATGCTGCAGCTCTTATCTACTCCTTTACTGGCTGCTCCTTCACTGAGAAACTCCTCTTATACCTTTGGCCTGGTAGTAATGATGGCATAAACTCTGCCCCTCTGATCATAACTCCTGTTAGAGTGAACTAATCACTGATCTTCTTTCGTGTATTGATTTATTTCTATTTAAGGGATCAAATTATTATTTTTTGTACAAAATGTCTTTGCAGTGGCGATTTACAATTTATTGTTGTAATTGTGTATTATATGTATCCAAACATTTATTTTAACTTTCAGAAGAAATTAGTTTTAAAAGACACCAATATGCCAAGATGCAGTTTGAGTCAATTTGCAAATAAATGCTGCAAAATATCTAATTTCTATTTCATGTGCAGCCACAGAAAACATATTGCTGAATATTTCATTATATTATGAAGCTATATTAAAGATTAAGGCCCATTACATGCCTATAGTGTCTACAGAACACAGTATGTGTCATTATACCGGGTATAAAAAGTTAATGATATAATAGAATAGATTGTGTGAATGCTGGTAAGATGCTTTATGAGTCAAAGAAATCTGTAAATATGTGATTGTAAAAATAAAAACTGTAAAATAAACCAGTTGTTGAACACAAGGCCTGAGTAAACAGTGACTTGAACACCCACACCGAACAGAAAAGCCTGGTTTACACATGCAAGTAGTATTTAATTACGAGTACATTGTGTTTCCTTTGGCTGTTTCACAATAAAAGCTCCCTATGTGTTTCACCAGTTGGATGCTTTTAATGTGAAGCAGTGGCAGGAGGAAACGTTTGTTTCCACCAGCAGTGATTAAATACAGTACAGCTTTAAGAGAGTGAACAGTAAACAGCGAAGCCAATATCAATCAGATAGATGGCGTCCCTAGCAACTGTTTGTGGGCACACACCCAAAATAACACGATTAAAGAAATGTATTATTATTAAGGGTGTGACGAGATCTCGTCTTACGAGATCTCGCGAGATTAAAACGTGACGAGATTTCTCGTCGAGGTGAAAAGTTGTCTCGTGAGGCGATGTGATGTCAGCGTGATGGAGCGTGAAATTACTATTGAAGATCCCCCTGCCACTTTTAAATCATTTGTGTGGCAACATTTTGGTTTTCCTGCGGAAATAATAAACGGCGAAAGAGTGACAGACAAGACGAACACAATATGTAAACATTGTAAGAAAAAAATGCCGTATACCACGGCTAACACGTGTACAGGTCACGCTTTTCGAACCTGCTCTGGGGGACGCGACAACGGGGAAATGAGGCTCCACACGCCGGCCAAAACAACGGCACGGGCCGCCACTCGCGATCGGGGAAATGAGGCTCCACATGCCGGCCAAAACAACGGGACGGGCCGCCACTCGCGATCGGGGAAATGAGGCGCCACACGCCGGCCAAAACAACGGCAAGGGCCGCCACTCGCGATCGGGGAAATGAGGCGCAAAACGCCGGCCAAAACAACGGCACGGGCCGCTACTCGCGATCGGGGAAATGAGGCGCCACACGCCGGCCAAAACAACGGGACGGGCCGCTACTCGCGGGCCGCCACTCGCAGGACACGGGGAAATGAAACACCACAATAACGAGACGGTTGGGGTTAGGAAAAAAAGAACTGGGAAAGGAACCGCGGGACACGCCGACAAAGGTACTGCCACACACGGGGCGCGATCCCCTGTCTCCGGGGTGAAAGTCCTGTGTTTTCGCCTTATCAACTACTCGCTACCGTCAGCGTTCTGGGATCATGAAATATGCTTCCCATTAAAATGCATTGCTTTCAATATCGTAATCGCCACACGAAAAATTTTACGTAACCTGTCCACGACTTAATAGATTACAATAACGTGACTATATAACGACCTGGCATGAGACTGGGCTGGCAAAAACACATACAGCACCACCACAGCTCTCTACTAACTACTGCACCCGCGACGAAAACATTAAAAAGGCAAACAACTCTAAAAGCCTTTGCATCTCTGCCACCGGTAAGTGCAAGACCCACGGCAATAACGAGGGACATAGGCGTTTTCATTGCAGCTGATATGAGGCCATTTTCTCGTCTCGTCTCGTTCTCGTGAACCCAATCTCGTGATGTGTCTCGTCTCGTGGAGTAAGCGTCTCGTCACACCCCTAATTATTATCAACATACAGTGGCACTCATAAGTTTATGAAGCCATGCTAAAGTTGACTAAAAAGAGAAATAAAAAAAAAAATCATCTTTTGGAAATTGATCTTAATGCCTTTATTTAAAAAAAATTAGGAAAAATCCAACCTTTAAGGACACCAATTTTCTTTGTGAATGAATAATGTATCATACATAAATGCCCATACCTAGAGATTGGCATGGGATACTTTCCATAAAATCATCTCTGAATGCAAATCAAACCAGCTATTAGGCTAACTGAAATAAAACCATGCCAATCTCTAGGTATGGTGAAGGGTATGTGATGATGTAGGGGTATGGTGAAGGGTATGTGATGGTGTGCGTGTGAGGGGCTATTTTAATTCCAAAGGCCAAGGGAACTTTATCAGGATGCATAGTATCCTGGATTCATGAAATAACTGGCCTTTAAAAATAAACATCTGCCTGCCTCTATGTGAATTTAACATAGGGGTGTACTTACTTATGCCCCCTGTATTTTAAGGAAGAACATTAATTTATTTATTTACGATACATTATTCATTCACAAAAAAAATTGGTGTCCTTAAAGGTTGGATTTTTCCTCATTTTTTTAATTAAAGCATAAAGATCAATTTCCAAAAGATGATTTTTTATTCCTCTTTTTAGTCAACTTTAGCATGGGTTGTATTCACTTATGCTTAGCACTGTATGTTCAGTCTAAATAAAGATTTCTTGTTTGTCACACTCATATCCAAAACATCTGTAAAAAAAACTGGATGAGTTTTCTTATTTCCAGAATCATACCGAAGGCAAATATTCTTTTCTTTATATTTGGTTTCGTGGTTAGAAAGGAACAGGTAGCACTATAAAGACTATACAAGTATACAACTAAGGGAGTAGGATGAGCTTATATATTTGGATTAAAATCTAAAAAACAGCTGTTTTATTTGGTGCTCAAATGTTGTGCATGGAAGTAATCATGCTTTTGTATAAGACACATTTAAATAGTTAATAAATGATATTGTAAAAATGGTGCTGGTGTTATTTAATGCAATTTTAAAAAGGTAACCACAGGGGCTGAACAATATAAGAAAAATGTCAAATTGCGATTATTTTGACTGATGTTGCGATTGCGACATGATTCATGATATTGGAGGGAATGATCAATTTTCATGGAAACACAAATAAAAAGGTGCTATAGTCATGTAGAGGGATTTTTGCAAGAAGCTGTACCAAAATAAGATGTTTTTTGTAGTCTGTAGGATAGGATTTGTAGCTCCACAATACTTTATTCAGAATGGTTTGACACATATTTTGCCTTTAACAAATATTGCGCCCCCCTGCGATTTGGATAATGCACTAGTCCATATTGCGATTTGGATAAAATTGCGGTTAATTGTGCAGCGCTAGCAAACCATAAAAAAACCTCAGTGGTGAGTTCAGTAATTTTAATGGTTGCACCACAGAAACAACAAGCTGCCATGTACACCACTTCCTGGTGTTATGGCACAGAGCGACCACTGGGTGGGCCACAACACAAAGAGATGACCAGCAACAAGCTTCCATGTTGTGTACTTTCACTTGTACTTATATGATTATATACTTAATAATAAACACAAAATGAATGGTTCCATCTCAAACACAATATGTCCTAAGACCACTTTTAATTACAGGCGCTGCTGGCAAATAAAATTCTGACGCTTTTGTAGTTTTTTTCCAACTTTTTTGTCACTTTTTTGACACTTTTGTCCCTTTTTTACAAGGTTTTGTTGTTTTGGTCACTTTATTGTTATTTTTGCTGTACTGTAGCCAGTCAGAGCCACAAAAACATAAAAATGACAAAGATTTCAGAGAAAGCGTTATAAAAAGCCACAAAAAAACCCGCCAAAAATGTAAAAAACAATTTGTTAAAACCTCGGAGAAAGAATCCGGATGTTCGCTCCGTTAATCTGCCAATGTATAATAAACATCTGTTACACTCTTCAAAAAAAATAAATAAAACAAGCTGCCATGTACACCACTTCCTGGTGTTATGGCACAGAGCAACCACTGGATGGACCACAACACAAAGAGACAACCAACATGGAGTCACTGTGCTGTTCACCAAACACTGACACACCTTCCTGATGACTTTTTACTATTGTCCAAATAGTTGTTTGGGCTGCTAGTAGTGTAGAGTATTCTTAACTCTTCCTCTTATCACAGGGTGTCTACACAGTCCCTAAAACAAAGTTAACACACAAATAAGTTGGGTACAGTATTGCTTCTCCTCACGTTAGGCTAGGGAAAACTTGTATGTCTCTAAAATCATGTCCAAACATGAGGAAACAAAACCTAACACCAGAGCTGCAGTTTAAGGCGGAGCAACACTGGAAAGAGGAGAGCTTCAATGTCACACTCCAGAACTGAAAGTGAAGTTTGTCAGAGTGTCAGCCACGCTGCAGTCGAGACAAGTCTCTGTTTCTCTCTGAAAGAAAACTCAAACTGGCTTAATCAGGTCTTTCTCAACAACACAGCAGAGTCTCTGACAAACACTGGTGAGTACAGCTGGTCACATTTACACTTTCTACAACATGAATTAACACTAAACTTCAGATCTACTCAGGCAGCAAGTTCCTCTCTTTTAATTTCTTGTGAAATTGGTAAAAACATAACTATGGCTGTTTGTCCACAGGCCCACTATACAGTAGCCCAATTTAACAGCTTTAAACAGTCTCTCAGTGTCAGTTCTCAGGACGTTAGGAACTTGGAACTGAATCTCTGTTGTTTTCTGTCTGTTTACTGATCGCCTACTGCTCCCTCTATTTCCTCTGGCTGTTTCACAATAAAAGCTTTCCACAAGAAAACTAGTGGGAGGCTTTTAATGTGAACCAGCTGGAGGAAATGAAATGTGTTCAAGTAAGCAGAACTTTGTTAGCAGTGCTGTTTTTAATAAAAACTCTTCTACGCAACAAGATGTGGACATATTCTGTGCTGTTTTGTCAGAGTAACGAGCTTCAGCTTGTCAGCACGGCTTAAACGTTTGTGGTTGCTCACAGCTCATCAAACCATATATACAACACGTATGTATGTGTATATATATATATATATATATACATACACACACACACACACACACACACACACTTAAAAGTATAGTAATCGCACTTCCTTCTTTTTCAACAAATAATTAGGGCCCGCCCTATTGAAATTGCTCCATTTATTATTCTTTCTAATGCATCGCATATTTTAGGGGTGCTTGAAAACTCACCAAAATGTGCACATGAATCAGGATGAAAAATGTGACATTTTGTGGGTTTTGCGCTCAGGTATGAAAAATTGGCTCAAAAGCGCCCCAAACAGTTGTCAAAGTAAAAGCTCCCTCCTTTAACTTTCACATAGAGTAACTTAAATTTGTTGAGTCAAAAAAAGCCTCTTGGGGCGTGTGCCCTTAACTCAACAGGAAGTCAGCAATTTTGAAATTCTGAACAAATTTAGTACACTCTTCATCATACTTCAACAAACGCCTCCTAGAGATAACATTCAATTGATTTTAAAATTACTTTTGTGTAATCTTAAGACCTTATCGATGAAAACTTATTAAAAGCTTACATTTTTGTTGAAATTGTTGTAACTCGACTGTACATTGTCCAATCTGCCCAAAATGTCATGATAAGAGTCTAGGCCTGAGGACATCTACATGCCAATGTTGACTCATACTCGTAGTGCCACCTGCTGGCAAAAGGAAATCAACCATATATGACAAACATCATCTGAGTCATTAAATTTACAGTGTGTGGTCTACACTTGATATTGAGCAACAACGTGTGGGTCTTGTGGGTATACTTAGCCATACTTCCATAACTCGTGAACCGTTTGGCGTAGATTATTGTGAGAGATATCATAGACACTTATGGACAATGGAAATTATATGACACTTGCATGGTGTCTGACAGTCTCGCAAATGCACGGCCGCACATATCCGCGTCTCAATAACAACCCCAACGTATGGGGGAGATATGAGGGCCTGTCCATCACTGCTTGCTGCTTTAATAAAAACTGTATTTTGAATTTAATGTTTTTTCTTTTGTTTCACACTATGTGTAGATATGGCTGCTGCAAACTATCTGCCATCTGAAGATCAGTTTCTGTGCTCCATCTGTCTGGATGTGTTCACTGATCCTGTCACCACATCATGTGGTCACAACTTCTGCAAAAACTGTATCACTAAACACTGGGATACTAATGACCAGTATCTGTGTCCGATGTGCAAGGAGGGTTTTACCACAAGACCTGATTTGAGGGTCAACACTTTGCTTTCTGAGATGGTTGCTCAGTTCAGACAGTCAGCTCAACAGAAAGCCAGCAGCAGCAGCAGCTCAGAGCAACAAGTGTCCAAATCAGGAGAAGTTCCCTGTGACGTCTGCACTGGAACCAAACTGAAGGCCCTGAAGTCCTGCCTGGTGTGTCTGGTCTCCTACTGTGAGACTCACCTGGAGCCGCATCTGACAGCTTCACGTCTGAAAAGACATCAGCTGATTGACCCTGTGGAGAACCTGGAAGGCAGGATGTGTACGGAGCACGATAAACCTCTGGAGCTGTTCTGTAAGACCGACCAGACATGTGTCTGCATGCTCTGCCATGTTTTAGACCACAAGACCCATGATGTTGTTCCTCTGAAAGAAGAATATAAAGAAAAGAAGGCAGAGCTGGGGAAGACAGAGGCTGAAATTCAGGGGATGATCCAGAAGAGACAACTCAAGATTCAGGAGATCAAACACTCAGTTGACCTCAGTGAGGAAGATGCAGACAGAGAGATAGCAGAAGGTGTTCAGGTCTTCACTTCTCTGAAGGAGTCTGTTGAGAGAGGCCTGAATGAGCTCATCAACACGATCAAAGAGAAGCAGAAAACAACAGAAAAACAGGCCGAAGCTTTCATCAAAGAGCTGGAACAGGAAATCTCTGAGCTGATGAAGAGAAGCACTGAGGTGGAGCAGCTCTCACGCTCTGAAGACCACATCCATCTTCTCCAGAGTGTCCCGTCCCTAAACACCAACCACCCTCCACCCACCAAGGACTGGACAGAGGTCAGCGTCCGTCCGTCATATGAGGGGACTGTGGTGAAAGCTGTGGCTCAGCTGGAGGAGACACTCAGTGAAAAGATGAAGAAGCTGCTTGAAGCCGAGCTGAAGAGGGTCCAGCAGTATGCAGTGGATGTGAATCTTGATCCTGATACAGCATATCCTCAACTCATCCTGTCTGATGATGGGAAACAAGTGAACCATGGTGATGTGACGAATAATCTCCCAGACAATCCAGAGAGATTTTCAGCTTGTACTTGTGTTTTAGGAAAGCAGAGTTTCTCTTCAGGCAGATTTTACTTTGAGGTTCAAGTTCAAGGAAAGACTGAATGGGCTTTAGGAGTGGCCAGAGAGTCGATCAACAGGAAGGGGCAAAATCTCAGCGGGCCCTCAGTATGGTAACTGGACTATATTGTTGAGAAATGGAAATGAGTACACAGCTGCTGCTGACACTTCAGTCCTTCTCTCTGTGAAGTCTCCTCCTCAGAAGGTGGGGGTGTTTGTGGATTATGAGGAGGGTCTGGTCTCCTTTTATGACGTAGATGCTGCAGCTCTTATCTACTCCTTTACTGGCTGCTCCTTCACTGAGAAACTCTTTCCATTTTTTAGTCCGCGTTATGGTGGTAAAAACGCTGCCCCTCTGATCATAACTCCTGTCAGAGTAAACTAATCACTCATCTCATTTCATTTAAGGGGATTCAATGCTGGTGAATAGGGAAAATAGTGATAGAAACCTCCCCAGTTGATTACTTACATTAAGACAATTATCTTTTGTATTTAAAGTTTTCTGAAATTCGGTTTAAATATGCAAATGAGACCACACCTAATGCTAACTTTTGGTTAATTTAGGAGAAATTTACAGGTGCAGAAAGACAAAGTGTAGTAATATAAACACCTAAATGTGTATTTTGGATATTTTTCCCCACCAGTTTAAAAGACTAAAAAACATACAATTAAAATTTTAAAATTTTAAATGTATGTTTTTGCCTGTAGTGAAGGCTTGAGCCGGTGTAAATGCCGGTTTAACCTGTTAGCATAAAAATCAAACGGTTCAGCCTCATACATCAAATACAATCAGTGAAACTGGAAATCCACCAAACTCGACACTAGCGTCACCCTTTAAGGAAAAAAATGTAAATATTTATATATATATATAATATATATATTTATCCAGTAGCTTAGACAACCATAACACAACAAACACACATAGATCTCACCTACATAAAAATCACTCACAGAAATGTAAAGAGTTAACAATTTCTGAAGTGATTACAAAGGTCTGGTATTGACTGACCATGTGATGTATGTGTTGTTATACCGGGTATAAAAAGTTAATGGATATAATAGAATAGATGGTGTGAAAGGGTATTGCTTAATTACTCGTCGCTTAAGCCATTTTTATTTGTTTTGTGAATACTGGTAAGATGCTTTATGAGTCAAAGACATGTAAAAATGTGATTGTAAAAATAAAAATTATTTAGAGTACATTGTGTTTCCTGTGGCTGTTTCACAATAAAAGCTCCCTGTGTGTTTCACCAGTTAAATGCTTTTAATGTGAAGCAGTGGCAGGAGGAAATGTTGGTGTTCACCAGCAGTGATTAAATACAGTACGGCTGTAAGAGAGTGAACAGTAAACAGTGAGGCCGATATCAATCAGATAGATGGCGCCCCTAGCATTCAAGTGTGCTGCCTCTGCCACGGGCCGACCCCGATTGTTATTAACATTTTGTGGACATACACCCAAAATAAGATTAAAGAAATGTATTATCAACATAGCAGTCTTTTAATACTGAACTACAGACAGAGTAAAACATCCTGAGTGTCTGTGAGGAACTCCAGAGATCATATCTTCAGTCTAAATAAAGAGTTTTTGGTTGTCACACTCATATCCAAAACATCTGTAAGAAAAACTGTATGAGTTTTCTTATTTCAAGAATCAAACCGAAGGCAAATATCCTTTTCTTTTATATTTGGTTTCAATGGTTAAATGCGCAGACATCACTGCAAACTATTATCTCAATCAATATCTTATGCAAAAATAAAATCACTTTAATAAACGATGGTCTTGCTGAGAATACGTATTGCATGTGTTGTATGATTGGATGGTAGTATGTTGGAACACAATGGAAAAAAGACTGGGACTTTATCATCATATCTTTGACATGTGACAGATGTGTGAGACGTGTGCAATAAACTCTAAAATAATATCTTCTGTTTAAAGTCAAACTGACGCCCCATAACGTGTCAACACACATGATAACCTGTTAGGTAAAGCTCCACCTTTGCTCCTTATTAACCAGACAACTCCCTGGTATTTCACAATAAGAGTGCACATGACAGGGAGGAAACCAAACCTAACAACAGAGCTGCAGTAAGAGGCGGAGCAACACTGGAAAGAGGAGAGCTTCAATGTCACACTCCAGAAACGAAAGTTAAGTTTGTCAGAGTGTCAGCCACGCTGCAGTAGAGACAAGTCTCTGTTTCTCTCTGAAAGAAAACTCAAACTGACTTCATCAGGTCTTTCTCAACAACACAGCAGAGTCTCTGACAAACACTGGTGAGTACAGCTGATCACATTTACTTTCTACAACCAGGATTAACACTAAACTTCAGCTCTACTCAGGCAGCAAGTTCCTCTCTTTTAATTTCTTGTGAAATTGGTAACAATATAACTATGGCTGTTTGTCCACAGGCCCACTATACAGTAGCCCACTTTAACAGCTTTAAACTGTCTCTCTGTGTCAGTTCTCAGGACTTTAGGAACTTGGAAATGAATGTTTGTGGTTTTCTGTCCGTTTACTGATCGCCTACTGCTCCCTCTATTTCCTCTGGCTGTTTCACAATAAAAGCTTTCAAACAGAGAACCAGCTAGAGGAAATTAAATGTGTTCAAGTACGCAGAGCTTTGTTAGCAGTATATATACACAGACTAGAGATGTTCCGATACCAATACCAGTATCGGTATCGCCTCCGAAACTGCCTAAAATGCTGGTATCTGTATCAGGAGGTACTGGAGTTTATGCCCCGATCCCATACCACATAATAAAGCCCTAAAGAAAATCTACATTAAAGTAGTTCACGTCCTTTTTCCGTTATGACTCGCTGTCAAACTGAAGAAAGAGTTTAACCTGAGCCAGACCAACAACAAAGATAGAAATCCTATCCCATCCATACGGGGATAGTAGTATACAGCTGTTAAAACAAAATAAAATATATGACACACTGGTATCGGATCAGTACTCGGTATCGGCGATTACGCAAGTTCAGGTTTCAGAATTGTATCGAGAAGCAAAAAATGGTATCGGACCATCTCTAGTTCAGACTTCAATAACAACTGGTTGACACAACAGGATGTCAGGACAGCTTCAATGTACGCTGTTGCTATCCTATCAAAACATGGCATATATCAGACTGACCTCATGAATTGGCGTATGTATGACACGCCAATTTGTATGTCGTTTTTGTGCGTTATCAAGACGCATAATCACCTTTTTGCGTGTATATCAACGCAAATCGGCCGCCACTGACCTACACATTGCGAGTCAATTTCCGCTGTAGCGAGTAGTAGCGGCGGATGGGTAAAACACAGGACTTTCAACCGGGAGAGCTGGGTTCGCATCCCGCTTGTAGAGATTTTTCAGCCGTTTTTTTAATAAGCCTTATCCAATGTTTCTTTCCTAAACCCAACCATTTATTGTTTTCCTAAGTGTGTTTTTTTTTAAACAGGCGTGTGAGGTGGCGAGGCCACGTGGTGTGTATGTTTACATCAGCTGTATACAGCGTAGACATACACGTGGATAGCTGAAAATGCGTACAATAACACACCATTTGGCTTTATATTTACGCAAAGTCATGATGCCATGTTACATATATTATTCAAATTGACTTTACCTAATATATGTCCAAGCTCTACACTAACCTTTATTAGGAGCACTGTAGCCCTTAACTAAAACATTTTCACATTTTACTGTACACATTTTACTGATAAATGCTTTGGTAATAAATACGGAAACTACAATGTGCTGTTTTTTATTTTAGTTTGCAGTCACATTTTAATTGAATGGTGGTTAACAAATGCACATTCACAAATGTAAACAAAGTATTGTTGTATTGTTGTAATTAATGTATTACTGCCTCTGCCTCAAAAAGGCTCTACCCTCTAGAGCCTGACCGATATATCGGCGGGCCGATATCGGCAGATTTCGGCATTTTCCAAACTATCGGTATCAACATTTATTTATTTATTTTTTTAAATATTCATTCATTAGAATCATTTATGAACCAAATTAAATGATTCTGATAATTTCCCTATCGGTCGGGCTCTACTACCCTCCCTCCTCTGTATTTTTTTTAAAAACTGTGACATAATCATGTCCTGGGTGATTAAACTTCCATGGAAAGGGGGAGTATCTAACTAAGTATCTAACACCCAGTGTGGGAAAGATTGAATGATGAGCGAGCCAGAGACAGAGGAGCTCACGACACTCATAAAACACAGGCACTATTTGTTTTGACGGAATAAAAAAGTTCAATATAATTGGTCAGAAACTGTATTCAAATGTTAACCTAAGGCTACCTTTTGATTGGCTATCACTACACAGCATTTTTCTCACCCATGTACGGTCGTTAGCAAATAAAATGGATGAGCTTCGGCTGCGAATCACCACTCATAAATTAAGGAATGCAATATAATGATTTTTCATGGAAACATGGTAACAACAGCGCCAGGCAACAGCATGCTTATGTTTCGCCATGGTTGAGTTTCACGGGCTATGAGTGTGACGCCATGAAAGTGAGACACATGAGTGTAGATGACGTTACCCACGCAGTTGACTAATCACACACGGACCCTCTGTCTCTCACACACGTTGGCCAACTCTGGCAGACTTGCTCCTTCCTCGTTATTCAGCAAGTCTCAAAAAAATTGTTGCAAAAACCATCTGGTCACAATCTCGAACCCTATCTGTTATACTTAAAAGAACAATAACACTTGTTAAAAACACTTTTTTAAACAAATAATTAAAGATGTTTTGAATTAACTTTTTTTCTTTTCTTTAACATTCAGCGTGTAGATATGGCTGCTGCAAACTATCTGCCATCTGAAGATCAGTTTCTGTGCTCCATCTGTCTGGATGTGTTCACTGATCCTGTCACCACATCATGTGGTCACAACTTCTGCAAGAACTGCATCAATGAACACTGGAATATTAATGACCAGTACCTGTGTCCGATGTGTAAAAAGGTTTTCAACACACGACCTGAGCTGCTCATCAACACTTTCATCTCTGAGATGGTTGCTCAGTTCAGACAGTCAGCTCAACAGAAAGCCAGCTGCAGCAGCTCAGAGCAACAAGTGTCCAAACCAGGAGAAGTTCCCTGTGACGTCTGCACTGGAACCAAACTGCAGGCCCTGAAGTCCTGCCTGGTGTGTCTGGCCTCCTACTGTGAGACTCACATGGAGCCTCATCTGACAGCTTCACGTCTGAAAAGACATCCGCTGATCGACCCTGTGGAGAACCTGGAAGGCAGGATGTGTACGAAGCACGATAAACTTCTGGAGCTGTTCTGTAAGACCGACCAGACATGTGTCTGCATGCTCTGCACTGTTTTAGATCACAAGATGCATGATGTTGTTCCTCTGAAAGAAGGACGTGCAGAAAAGAAGGCAGAGCTGGAGGCTGAAATTCAGCAGATGATCCAGAAGAGACGACTGAAGATTCAGGAGATCAAACACTCAGTCGACCTCAGTGAGGAAGATGCAGACATAAAGATAACAGAAGGTGTTCAGGTCTTCACTTCTCTGAAGGAGTGTGTTGAGAGAGGCCTGAATGAGCTCATCAACACGATCAAAGAGAAGCAGAAAACAACAGAAAAACAGGCCGAAGCTTTCATCAAAGAGCTGGAACAGGAAATCTCTGAGCTGATGAAGAGAAGCACTGAGGTGGAGCAGCTCTCACGCTCTGAAGACCACCTCCATCTTCTCCAGAGTGTCCAGTCCCTAAACATCCAACAACCTCCACCCACCAAGGACTGGACAGATGTCAGCATCCGTCCATCATATGAGGGGACTGTGGTGAAAGCTGTGGTTCAGCTGGAGGAGACACTCAGTAAAGAGGTGAAGAAGCTGCTCGCTGAGTTTGAGCTGAAGAGGGCCCAGCAGTATGCAGTGGATGTGACTCTTGATCGTGATACAGCATATCCCTATCTCATCCTGTCTCATGATGGGAAACAAGTACGTCATGGTAAGGTAAAAAAAAATCTCCCAGACAACCCAGAGAGATTTTCTAATTGTAATTGTGTTTTAGGAGAGCAGAGTTTCTCTTCAGGCAGATTTTACTTTGAGGTTCAAGTTAAAGGAAAGACTGAATGGACTTTAGGAGTGGCCAGAGAGTCGGTCAACAGGAAGGGGCAAATCGCAGCGGGCCCTCAGTATGGTAACTGGACTATATGGTTGAGAAATAGAAATGAGTACGAAGCTCTTGCTGGCCCTGCTGTGCGTCTCTCTCTGAAGTCTCCTCCTCAGAAGGTGGGGGTGTTTGTGGATTATGAGGAGGGTCTGGTCTCCTTTTATGACGTAGATACTGCAGCTCTTATCTACTCCTTTACTGGATGCTCCTTCACTGAGAAACTCTTCCCATTCTTCAATCCGCGTTATGGTGGTAAAAACTCTGCACCTCTGATCATCACTCCTGTCAGAGTAAACTAATCACTCATGTTATTTCATGTATTGATTTATTTTCATTTAAGGGGATTCACTGCAGGTGAATATGGAAAATAGTTTTATAAGCCTCCACATTTGATTATTTACTGTATAGGAGCCACAAATTGTATGTTGCTTATGGTCTCATTTATGTTTGTTGATTATGCGTATAATAATGTGTTATTATCAACATAGCAGTCTTTTAATACTGAACTACAGACATAAAACATCCCAAGTGTCTGTGAGGAACTCCAGAGATCATATCTTCAGTCTAAATAAAGAGTTTTTGGTTGTCACACTCATGTCCAAACCATCTGTAAGAAAAACTGTATAAAAAACTGAAAACTGAGTTTTCATATTTGAAGAATCAAACCGAAGGCAAATATCCTTTTCTTTTATATTTGGTTTCAATGGTTAAATGCGCAGACATCACTGCAAACTATTATCTCAATCAATATCTTATGCAAAAATAAAATCACTTTAATAAACAATGATTGTCTTGTTGATAATGGGTTTTGCATGTGTTGTATGATTGGATGGAAGTATGTTGGAAAACAAGTCTTGGACTTCGTTGTCTTATCTTTGACATGTGACAGATGTGTGAGACGTGTCCAATAAACTCTAAAATAATATCTTCTGTTTAAAGTCAAACTGACGCCCCATAACGTGTCAACACACATGATAACCTGTTAGGTAAAGCTCCACCTTTGCTCCATATTAACCAGACAACACCCTGGTATTTCACAATAAGAGTGTACATGACAGGGAGGAAACCAAACCTAACAACAGAGCTGCAGTAAGAGGAGGAGCAACGCTGGAAAGAGTGTCAGCCACGCTGCAGTCGAGACAAGTCTCTGTTTCTCTCTGAAAGAAAACTCAAACTGACTTCATCAGGTCTTTCTCAACAACACAGCAGAGTCTCTGCCAAACACTGGTGAGTACAGCTGATCACATTTACACTTTCTACAACCAGGATTAACACTCAACTTCAGTTCTACTCAGGCAGCAAGTTCCTCTCTTTTAATTTCTTGTGAAATTGGTAACAATATAACTATGGCTGTTTGTCCACAGGCCCACTATACAGTAGCCCACTTTAACAGCTTTAAACAGTCTCTCTGTGTTAGTTCTCAGGACTGAAGTTTAGATTACTTCCTACTTTACTGCTAGGGTTACTGTTTATGGATCGCTTCATAAATACAGCTTCCTCTATCTTCTCTGGCTGTTTCACAATAAAAGCTTTCAACCAGAGAACCAGTGGGAGGCTTTTAATGTGAAGCAGCTGAAGGAAATTAAATGTGTTCAAGTACACAGAGCTTTGTTACCAGTATATATATATACAGACTAGAGATGTTCCGATACAAATACTAGTATCGGTATCGCCTCCGATACTGCCTAAAACACTGGTATCGGTATCATAAAGTACTGGAGTTTATGCACAGATTCCACGTAATAAAGCCCTAAATAAAATCTACTTTAAAATAGTTTATGTTCTTTTTCCATTATAACTGACTGTCAAACTGGATAATAATAGAAAGTTCTGTGGCGTTCAAAGTTAGATTTTCCATCTTGCTCCGTTAGTGGTGAATGAGTTGGCTACGGCTACCGCTAGCGATGCTAAGCCAACGTCACGACCAAACGTTAACGATTGGTTACGGCAGATCCAGAGTGGCTCTGGGCAGATCAAATAGTTTTAAACTTCAACTGAGTACCCGCCTTCAAGGAAGTTAACATTTGTCAATGGAGAGTGGCCAGACTCTCTGTACTAATGAAATGTACCAGAGTCCGGTAGGACCAGGCTAGTGGACCAGAGTCTGGTAGGACCAGGCTAATGTACCAGAGTCTGGTAGGACCAGGCTAATGTACCAGAGTCTGGTAGGACCAGGCTAGAGTACCAGAGTCTGGTAGGTCCAGGCTAATGGACCAGAGTCTGGTAGGACCAGGCTAGTGTACCAGAGTCTGGTAGGACCAGGCTAATGGACCAGAGTCTGGTAGTACCAGGCTAATGTACCAGAGTCTGGTAGGACCATGCTACTGGTAGGACCAGGCTAATGGACCAGAGTCTGGTAGTACCAGGCTAATGTACCAGAGTCTGGTAGGACCATGCTACTGTATTACTGCCTCAAAAAGGCTCTCCCTCCCACCTCTATATTTTTTTATAACACTGACATAACAATCATATCCTGAGTGATTAAACTTCCACAGAAAGGGGAGTATCTAACTAAGTATCTAACACCCAGTGTGGGAAAGATTGAATGACGAGCGAGGCAGAGAAAGAGGAGCTCACGACACTCATAAAACACAGGCACTATTTGTTTTGACGGAATAAAAAAAGTTTAGTATAATTGGTCAGAAACTGTATTCAAATGTTAAGCTAAGGCTACCTTTTTATTGGCTATCACTACACATAATTTTTTCTCACAAATGTACGGTCATTAGCAAACAAAATGGATGAGCTTCGGCTGCGAATCACCACTCATAAATTAAGGACTGCAATATAATGATTTTCATAGAAACATGGTAACAATAGCACCAGGCAACAGCATGTTTTGCCATAGTTGACTTTTATGGACTATGAGTGTGACGCTATGAAAGTGAGACACATAAGTGTAGATAAGAGGGTGACAACTTCTCAGGACCGTGGTACGGGAGTCAATTTCACTGTTGGTAACGTGATAGGGACGGAATAGAGCATAGAAATCAACGGGAGTGGTAGGGAGAAATGTGTGTTTTGAGTGCGAGAAGATCTCCGTTAGGAATTACATAATTAAATGGCCTAGGCCTGCAGGTAATGCATGTATAGTGTAGCCTACATTTCCGAGGCAACCTCAGTGATTTTTACCGCGATTAACCAAACACACAAACGCGATATCAACTGGATATTTATCCTCCAGACAGCGACGGTCAACGTCTCTTTTTCTTTATCTTTTCCGCCGGGTGGCGTGTGTGCCTGCTCACGGTGTGAAGCACATGTCCTTGACAGAGTCCTCGACAGAGTCCGCAAAAGTCTGATAACTTTAGACAACATAGCAACGAAACGGGAGCTGGATTCTTTCTCTCGGGATTTGGCAGGACAAGATTTTTTTGACACAAGTATTTTTGTGGGCTCAGGATGGGATGAGAGCGACAATTGATTCCTGTGTCACCCCTCTAGTGTAGATGACGTTACCCATGCAATTACCTAATCACACACGGACCCTCCGTCTCTCACACACGTTGGCCAACTCTGGCAAACTTGTTCCTTCCTCGTTATTCAGCAAGTCTCAAAAAAACTGTTGCATAAAACTGTTTGGTCACAATCTCGAGCTCTATATGTTATACGTAAAAGAACAATAATAACACTTAATTCATAACAGCTTTAGTTATTTATTTAAAAATTAAGTGTTTTTTCTTTTCTTAAACATTCAGTGTTTAGATATGGCTGCTGCAAACTATCTGCCATCTGAAGATCAGTTTCTGTGCTCCATCTGTCTGGATGTGTTCACTGATCCTGTCACCACATCATGTGGACACAACTTCTGCAAGAACTGCATCAATGAACACTGGAATACTAATGACCAGTACCTATGTCCGATGTGTAAGGAGGGTTTTAACACAAGACCTGATTTAAGGATCAACACTTTCATCTCTGAGATGGTTTCTCAGTTCAGACAGTCAGCTCAACAGAAAGCCAGCAGCAGCAGCTCAGAGCAACGATGTGCCAAACCAGGAGAAGTTCCCTGTGACGTCTGCACTGGAACCAAACTGAAGGCCCTGAAGTCCTGCCTGGTGTGTCTGGCCTCCTACTGTGAGACTCACCTGGAGCCTCACCTGACCATGTCACGTCTGAAAAGACATCAGCTGATCGACCCTGTGGAGAACATGGAAGGCAGGATGTGTACGAAGCACGATAAACCTCTGGAGCTGTTCTGTAAGACCGACCAGACATGTGTCTGCATGCTCTGCCATGTTTCAGACCACAAGATGCATGATGTTGTTCCTCTGAAAGAAGAATATGAAGGAAAGAAGGCAGAGCTGAAGGCTGAAATTCAGCAGATGATCCAGAAGAGACGACTGAAGATTCAAGAGATCAAACACTCAGTCGACCTCAGTGAGTTAGATGCAGACAGAGAGATAGCAGAAGGTGTTCAGGTCTTCACTTCTCTGAAGGAGTCTGTTGAGAGAGGCCTGAATGAGCTCATCAACACGATCAAAGAGAAGCAGAAAACAACAGAAAAACGGGCCGAAGCTTTTATCAAAGAGCTGGAACAGGAAATCTCTGAGCTGATGGAGAGAAGCACTGAGGTGGAGCAGCTCTCACGCTCTGAAGACCACCTACATCTTGTCCAGAGTGTCCAGTCCCTAAACATCCAACAACCTCCACCCACCAAGAACTGGACAGAGGTCAGCGTCCGTCCATCATCATATGAGGGGACTGTGATGAAAGCTGTGGCTCAGCTGGAGGAGACAATCAGTGAAGAGATGAAGAAGCTGCTCCCTGAGTCTGAGCTGAAGAGGGTCCAGCAGTATGCAGTGGATGTGACTCTTGATCGTGATACAGCATATCCCTATCTCATCCTGTCTCATGATGGGAAACAAGTACGTCCTGGTCAGGTAAAAAAAAATCTCCCAGACAACCCAGAGAGATTTTCTAGGTGTACTTGTGTTTTAGGAGAGCAGAGTTTCTCTTCAGGCAGATTTTACTTTGAGGTTCAAGTTACAAGAAAGACTGAATGGACTTTAGGAGTGGCCAGAGAGTCGATCAACAGGAAGGGACAAATTTCAGCGGGCCCTCAGAATGGTTTGTGGCTAATATTCTTGAGAAATGGAAATGAGTACACAGCTGGTACTAGCCCTCCAGTCCGTCTCTCCCTGAAGTCTCCTCCTCAGAAGGTGGGGGTGTTTGTGGATTATGAGGAGGGTCTGGTCTCCTTTTATGACGTAGATACTGCAGCTCTTATCTACTCCTTTACTGGCTGCTCCCTCACTGAGAAACTCTTCCCATTCCTTAGTCCACGTTATGGTGGTAAAAACTCTGCACCTCTGATCATCTCTCCTGTCAGAGTAAACTAATCACTGATCTTATTTCATTTAAGGGGATTCACTCCAGGTGAACAGGGAAAATAGTTATAGAAACCTCCCCAGTTGATTACTTGCATTAAGACAATTATCTTTTGTATTTAAAGTTTTCTGAAATTCTGTTTAAATGTGAGACCACACCTAATGCTAACTTTTGGTTAATTTAGGAGAAATTTACAGGTGCAGAAAGACAAAGTGTAGTAAAATAAACACCTAAATGTGTATTTTGGATATTTTTCCCTACCAGTCTAAAAGACAAAAAAACTTTTAAAATTTTAAATGTATGTTTTTGCCTGTAGTGAAGGCTTGAGCCGGTGTAAATGCCGGTTTAACCTGTTAGCATAAAAATCAAACGGGTTCAGCCTTGTACATCGAACACAATCAGTGAAACTGGAAATCCACCATCTTACGTTCTACAGAATCTGCTTACTGTGGTGATTGATTTACAATTCATTGTTAAGATTTCAACACATTCATGTATCATGACACACGTTATGTGAAAATGATCTATTTAAACCTCTGTTAAACCCACAGACATTTAGTTTGTAAAGACACCAAATATGTATATATAAGGCTTGACTCAATTTGCAAGAAAATGCTACAAAATAGCTAGATTGTTTTTTTATTTCATGTGCAGCCACAGAAAACATATTGCTGAATATTTCATTATGTCATGAAGCTATATTAAAGATTAAGGCCCATTACATGCCTATAGTGTCTACATAACACAGTATGTAGATAAATAGATAGACAGAGAGACAGAGATAGATAGATACTTTATTCATCCCAAGGGGAATTTTAGGCATCCAGTAGCTTAGACAACCATAACACAACAAACACACATAGATCTCACCTACATAAAAATCACTCACAGAAATGTAAAGAGTTAACAATTTCTGAAGTGATTACAAAGGTCTGGTATTGACTGACCATGTGATTTATGTGTTGTTATACCATGTGATTTATGTGTCGTTTTACCATGTGATGTATGTGTTGTTATACCGGGTATAAAAAGTTAATGATATAATAGAATAGATGGTGTGAAAGGGTATTGCTTGATTACTCGTCGCTTAAGCCATTTTTATTTGTTTTGTGAATACTGGTAAGATGCTTTATGAGTCAAAGACATATGTAAAAATGTGATTGTAAAAATAAAAATTATTTAGAGTACATTGTGTTTCCTGTGGCTGTTTCACAATAAAAGCTCCCTGTGTGTTTCACCAGTTGGATGCTTTTAATGTGAAGGGGTGGCAGGAGGAAATGTTGGTGTTCACCGGCAGTAATTAAATACAGTACGGCTGTAAGAGAGTGAAGAGTAAACAGTGAGACCGATATCAATCAGATAGATGGCGCCCCTAGCATTCAAGTGTGCTGCCTCTGCCACGGGCCGACCCCAATTGTTATTAACTGTTTGTGGACACACATCCAAAATAAGATTAAAAAAATGTATTATTATCAACATAGCAGTCTTTTAATCCTAAACTCCAGAGATCATATCTTCAGTCTAAATAAAGAGTTTTTGGTTGTCACACTCATTTCCAAAACATCTGTATCAAAAACTGGACGAGTTTTCTTATTTCAAGAATCAAACCGAAGGCAAATATCCTTTTCTTTTATATTTGGTTTCAATGGTTAAATGCGCAGACATCACTGCAAACTATTATCTTAATCAATATCTTATGCAAAAATAAAATCACTTTAATAAACAATGATGGTCTTGCTGAGAATACGTATCGCATGTGTTGTATGACTGGATGGTAGTATGTTGGAACACAATGGAAAAAAGACTGGGACTTTATCATCATATCTTTGACATGTGACAGATGTGTGAGACGTGTGCAATAAACTCTAAAATAATATCTTCTGTTTAAAGTCAAACTGACGCCCCATAACGTGTCAACACACATATAACTTGTTAGGTAAAGCTCCACCTTTGCTCCATATTAACCAGACAACACCCTGGTATTTCACAATAAGAGCGCACATGAGAGGGAGGAAACCAAACCTAACAACAGAGCTGCAGTAAGAGGAGGAGCAACACTGGAAAGAGGAGAGCTTCAACATCACACTCCAGAAATGAAAGTTAAGTTTGTCAGAGTGTCAGCCACGCTGCAGTCGAGACAAGACTCTGTTTCTCTCTGAAAAAAAACTCAAACTGACTTCATCAGGTCTTTCTCAACAACACAGCAGAGTCTCTGACAAACCCTGGTGAGTACAGCAGGTCAGATTTACTGGGTTTTAACAGAAATTTGAATTCTTGTGTTAAAAATAATAATAATAATGTTGCCATAGCTATTGTTCGCTTTCTTAAAAGTATAAAAGTTGCAGTGTTTGGATATATTATTATATATACCAATTTGGTCGCACAACCTGTATTGGTACCAGTGTTTCCGCTGGTAACTGTTATTGCGGCCGCCACGGCGAAAAACACATTAGAAGTTATTAAATGCAACTAACTTCAGTTGGTTGAGTAATAGACTGTAAGACTGAGCCTGCTGGACCTGGGCGAAAGATGTGACCCATGGCCAGTTATATCATAGTTCATAAAAATGCAGCGTAGTGACGATACAGACATTTCTTAGCCTAAACAAGACGGGTGTAACGGCGCTGACCCGCCAAAGTGCATTCAGCCCATGCTGGACCGATTCATAATGAGTCAGCCGTCACTCTGTGAGTGGCATACGCTTCAGTCCATCGCTCTCTCTCTCTCTCTCCCACTGTCTTTTTTTTTTTGATAGGAAAGCTGAAGACATGAAAGGGGAGAGAGGGGGTGGAATGACATGCAGGAAAGGGCCGCAGGTCAGAGTCGAACCTCTATTTATACCAACTGAGCTATCCGGGCGTCCTCTCTCTTTTAATCAGTCTGTTATTGTTGTTGAAAACAAGTGAAGGAGCTTTCTCAGAGATGAAAATTTTTATTTTATATATCCTAGGCTATTTATTTCAGATTACTTTTATTTACATGTGTTGCAGCTGTATATTTTCAAACTGGTAAAGGAAACCCTGTCTTCGCATTTATTTTAATCACAATCTGTTTTAATAAAAGAGCTTGTGAAAAGTGGCTTTGACATGAAACTGAACATTTAGCCCACTTTGTAAAGAAATACAGAGCTATATATCGTGTATCGCCATTTAGCGCTAATGGCGACGCAAGGAAAAATTTGGGTGCACCTAAATTTTGTGCTGGTGCACCAGTGCAACCAAAGCAAAAAGTTAGTCTGGAGCCCTGCCGTATAAAACATAAAAAGTATATTTATTCAACAACCAACAAGGCTCCAGACTAACTTTCTTTACTAGGAGCAATGTTGCACATCTTGAATCAACCTACAATGACATTTTTCACAATTTCCTGATTTAAAAAAAAAAAATACAAATACCTACAATGTTTTAACAAATGCACAGTCAGAAATGTAAACAAGTCTTAATGTCAATGTACTGTAATATTCCGTCTGCCTCATACAGGCACTCCCTCCTCCTTTTGTAAACACTGAAATAACAATCATATCTAAGGTGATCAAACTACCACAGAAAGGGGAGCGTCTAACTAAGAATTTTTTTGGGAAAGATTGAGTGAAGAGTGAGCCAGAGAGAGGAGAGCTCACGACACTCAAAAACACAAAAGCATGTTTGTTTTGACAAGGTTAATGATTATACTGTGTATTCAAACTCAAAGTAAAGAAATGTGTTGTTAACTTTCGGATAGGTAAAGCAGCCTGAGGGCCCTATTTTAACGATCTAAGAGCACGGCGTGAAGCGCCTTGCGCAAGTGTGTTTAGGGCGTGTCCAAATCCACTTTTCCTAGTTTGACGGCAGATAAAAAGTGTCTGTGTGCCGGGCGCCTGGTCCTAAAGGGTTGTTCTTAGTGTCTTCATTAATCAGAGGTGTGTTTTGGGCTTAACATACAATAAACCAATCAGAGATCATCTCCCATTCCCTTTAAAAGCCAGGCCTGTTTGGACCTTGGAGCATTGCTGTTATGATGGAGGATTTGCACCCTAATATTTTTATGTTTAATATTCTGTATGTGTGTGTGCTGCTGTGTGTCCCTGTGTGTGTAACAAGCATAGTGTGCACGCGCTGTGCACGAGCCTAGGAGCATTTTACTAATGCTCTATTAAATTAACAATGAAATGCTGCGTTATTGACTTTAGACCAGGTTGTTGTTGGTCAATGGCGCGATCACTTCCCGCTGCCTCAAGATAGCAATACTCCACCTGAACACACCTCCCTGTAAGACCAGCACGCCCAGAATGCACCTGAACACACCTCCCTGTAAGACCAGCACGCCCAGAATGCACCTGAACACACCTCCCTGTAAGACCAGCACGCCCAGAATGCACCTGAACACACCTCCCTGTAAGACCAGCATGCCCAGAATGCACCTGAACACACCTCCCTGTAAGACCAGCACGCCCATGGGCGCACAGATGGGCGCAGGTGCATTTGCTATTTAAACGACACGGGCGCTGGACGGGAAACTGCGTCGGTCTTATACTAGCAAAGACACTAGCGTCAAGCTTTGCGCTGCACTGGGTGCGAGATAGGGCCCAAAATATATTTTCCTTTCATAGAAGCAGTCTCTGCTCTCTGCTGTCACATTTCTACCTCTCTCACCCAAGTGAGGGAGCGGTCCCGTGGCGTGTAGTAAATGTCTGAGATAACATTAGCTTGATGTAAAAATACAAATAAATCAGGGAATGCACTTGTAATTAAGTGATATCCCCCAAGGTGTGGTGTTGAAATTTGGTGTTGAAATAAAACCCAGTACATTTTTTCCGAGACTGAGACACTGCCTGAAAGAGACCCAGTACTTCAACACGGACGAGGGCTACTAACTCGGCTCCGTGGACCGGAAGAGCTTGCAGCGAGGGTTGAGAGCATGGATGCACCAAATCCAGGATTCGGCTTCGGCTGAATATTGGGCTTTTTGACAGCGTTGGGTTTCTGCCGAACCTTAGAATTTTTTTCCCCCAAACCGAACCCTACTCTTGCGCTAGGCGCGCTACGCTGGTCTTTCGTAGTGACGCTGCCGTTGATTACGGGAAGGTGTTTACGTAGGTGGAGCGTTCAATGTAGCAGGCTGTGAGAAAGTGGACATGGATCTGGTGAGCAGAAAAAGTTGTTGTTTGGCAGTACTTTCAGTCAAAAGAAGGCCATTCAAGTCCAGCTACATGTTCAATCTGTTCAATGCGGATTGGTCTGGTGGTGGCAAGGACCCTAAACTATACACAACATGGCCGCTGTTACAACATCTGGTATGAAACGTCCGAAAGAATACGAGTTGTGCACGAAGGAATCTCCAGACAGCAGCCAGAATGCAGCAACTTCAGGTACGGCAAAGGAAGGACAGTCACAGCCAAAAACTGGTGTTAACCAGACAACCATTACCAGCTTTGCTAGCCCTACACCGACCAAACAGTGTTTACTGTGTTAATTGACTGAGAATGGGAGTAGGATTCGTTATTCGGTTTCAGCAGAATCTTAACCAGTGGATTCGGTATTCGGCCGAACCCCAAAAATCGGGATTTGGTGCATCCCTAGTTGAGAGGGTAAACAAAGTGGGGGGAAAGATAGGAGGATAACGGTAGGCTAAGGCTAACCTCCTTATCGTCTATCACTACACAGCAATGTTCTTGCCAAATACAGTCTTTAGCAAATAAAATGGATGAACTTTGGCTGCAGATCACCACTCAGAAATAGATTACGTAGACGCCACGAAAGCGAGACATGTGAGTGTAGATAACGTTACCCACGCAGTTGACGAATCCCTCACGGACCCTCTCCCTCTTTTTTTTCCCCAACATGAAATTTAAAAAAAAAGATTCATAAAATTTCCAGGTGGCACATGTCCAAGTAGTTGTAAAAAAATACTCAAAAATTGGTTAAAAAAATTCAACAATTTGGGTGCAATTTGGATAACACTTCTTTTAATATAAATACCTAAAGCCAATTTCAATAAAGTGTTTATCTTTTCTTTCACACGTGTGTAGATATGGCTGCTGCAAACTATCTGCCATCTGAAGATCAGTTTCTGTGCTCCATCTGTCTGGATGTGTTCACTGATCCTGTCACCACATCATGTGGACACAACTTCTGCAAGAATTGCATCACTGAACACTGGGATACTAATGACCAGTACCTGTGTCCGATGTGCAAGGAGGGTTTTACCTTAAGACCGGATTTGAAAATAAATACTTTCATCTCTGAGATGGTTGCTCAGTTCAGACAGTCAGCTCAGCAGAAAGCCAGCAGCAGCAGCTCAGAGCAACAAGTGTCCAAACCAGGAGAAGTTCCCTGTGACGTCTGCACTGGAACCAAACTGAAGGCCCTGAAGTCCTGCCTGGTGTGTCTGGTCTCCTACTGTTAGACTCACCTGGAGTCTCATCTGACCATGTCAGGTCTGAAAAGACATCAGCTGATCGACCCTGTGGAGAACCTGGAAGGCAGGATGTGTACGAAGCATGATAAACCTCTGGAGCTGTTCTGTAAGACCGACCAGACATGTGTCTGCATGCTCTGCCATGTTTCAGACCACAAGATGCATGATGTTGTTCCTCTGAAAGAAGGACATGAAGAAAAGAAGGCAGAGCTGGAGGCTGAAATTCAGCAGATGATCCAGAAAAGACGACTGAAGATTCAGGAGATCAAACACTCAGTTGACCTCAGTGAGGAAGATGCAGACAGAGAGATATCAGAAGGTGTTCAGGTCTTCACTTCTCTGAAGGAGTCTGTTGAGAGAGGCCTGAATGAGCTCATCAACACGATCAAAGAGAAGCAGAAAACAACAGAAAAACAGGCCAAAGCTTTCATCAAAGAGCTGGAACAGGAAATCTCTGAGCTGATGAAGAGAAGCACTGAGGTGGAGCAGCTCTCACGCTCTGAAGACCACCTCCATCTTCTCCAGAGTGTCCAGTCCCTAAACATCCAACAACCTCCACCCACCAAGGACTGGACAGAGGTCAGTGTCCGTCCATCATATGAGGGGACTGTGGTGAAAGCTGTGGCTCAACTGGAGGAGACACTCAGTGAAGAAATGAAGAAGCTCCCTGAGTCTGAGCTGAAGAGGGTCCAGCAGTATGCAGTGGATGTGACTCTTGATCCAGATACAGCATCTCCCTTTGTCATCCTGTCTGATGATGGGAAACAAGTACGTCCTGGTCAGGTAAAAAAAAATCTCCCAGACAACCCAGAGAGATTTTCAGCTTGTGCTTGTGTTTTAGGAGAGCAGAGTTTCTCTTCAGGCAGATTTTACTTTGAGGTTCAAGTTAAAGGAAAGACTGAATGGACTTTAGGAGTGGCCAGAGAGTCGATCAACAGGAAGGGACACATCATTGCGTGCCCTCAGAATGGTTACTGGACTATAATGTTGAGAAATGGAAATGAGTATGAAGCTCTTGATGACCCTTCAGTCCGTCTCTCTCTGATGTCTCGTCCTCAGAAGGTGGGGGTGTTTGTGGATTATGAGGAGGGTCTGGTCTCCTTTTATGACGTAGATGCTGCAGCTCTTATCTACTCCTTTACTGGCTGCTCCTTCACTGAGAAACTCTTCCCATACTTCAATACGCGTTATGGTGGTAAAAACTCTGCACCTCTGATCATCTCTGCTGTCGGAGTAAACTAATCACTCATCTTATTTCATGTATTGATTTATTTTCATTTAACTCTTTAGGCGCCGGGTTTTATTTTTAAAAATACTAGAATTTGACACCTACATTTCAGAAGGCAGAAGTGGTTTGAGATAGAGACAGGGTGTAAATGAAACAAATATTGAGAATGACCTAACATTTATCTAGGGAGTACATTTTCCCATCTATTTTGCATATTATGATGTCATATGGCGTCGGCTATATTGGATTATGTAATTTCCATGAAATACCTGATATTTTGAAAGAGAGTTGAACTGATTTCATCAGATTTACCCCCCCTCCATCCATTTGTTATGTTGTCTGCATATCAAATGAACAGGGAAAAAGTAAATTGTAAGCCAACAGTTGTAAACTAGAACTATTACTACACCACATAACTCATGTAAACAGTAGGCGTTTTTTTAGTTAGTTTTTTTTTGTGAGGGCTTTTGGACGGGGGAGGGGCTTATGGCAGCACCCGCTGCTCGTTGAGCACAGTAAATGTAGAGTGATACGTGCTTTCACGAGTCTCCAAACACCTCAAAAAATTCCAATAACACCAGTAAAAGTCGCTAGTCGCAAGTTTGGATGGGTTTTCGTCAAACATTTTGCATTGAAGCATGATGTATTTCTGAGCTAAGGTCTAAGTACGGGATGTCTGCCAACTAGTGGAGGGGAGTATGAATGACATATAACACTCTATTCAGAGAAAACAGCTGTTTGATTCAGTACCGTGTCCTGTCGCAATTTTGCGACTTTGGCGCTTAAAGGGTTAAGGGGATTCACTGCAGGTGAATAGGGAAAATAGTTGAACTAATAGAAACTAAAAAATAAAACTCCCTAGTTGATAACTTGCATTAAGACAATTATCTTTTGTATTTAAAGTTTTCTGAAATATTTAAATGAGACCACACCTAATGCTAACATTTGGTCAATTTAGGAGAAATTTACAGGTGCAGTAAGACAAAGTGTAGTAATATAAACACCTAAATGTGTATTTTGGATATTTTTTCCCACCAGTCTAAAAGACGACATGTTAAGGAAGCAAAATAACCCCAAAACTAAAAATTTTAAATGTATGTTTTTGCCTGTAGTGAAGGCTTGAGCCGGTGTAAATGCCGGTTTAACCTGTTAGCATAAATATCAAAACGGGTTTAGCCTCGTACATCGAACACAATCAGTGAAACTGGAAATCCACCAAACTCTACTGTAGCGTCACCCTTTAAAGATGCAGTAGGCAAGACTTATAAAACTACCTGTCTGTCATAGTTGCTGAAACTGACCCTATGTTCCAGTAGAACTACATGAAGCAGGTCATTAAAAAAATAAATCCAGCTCCTCTGGCTCCACCTACAGCCTGTAGTGGGATTTGCAAAAATCCACTGCTTCCTGTTCAGATGCACCAATCAGGACCAGGGGGAGGTGTCTAACTGCGTGTCAATCACTGCTCATGCACATGCATTCATTCTCTCTTGTGGGGGGAGGGGCTTAGGAGACCGTTTTGGGCTTTAGCATAAAGGGGAGGAGGGACTGAGAAGTTGTCGATGTTCAATTTTTTGGGCCAAGTCCTGGATCTTCACAATCCTACCTACGACACCTTTAAAGAAACAAATGTAAATATTTATACAGAATCTGCTTACTGTGGTGATTGATTTACACTTCATTGTTAAGATTTCTTATTATAATGTATCTCATGACAGAGTCAACACATTCATTTGATGCATCATGACACACGTTATGTGAAAAATATCTATTTAAACCTATTAAACCCACAGACGTTTAGTTTGTAAAGACACCATATATATATATATATATATATATATATATATATATATATATATATATATATATATATATATATATATATATATATATATATATATATAAGGCTTGACTCAATTTACAAAATATATAGTGTCTACAGAGCACAGTATGTATACCGGGTATAAAAAGTTTATGGATATAATAGAATAGATTGTGGGAAAGGGTATTGCTTAATTACTCGTCACTTAAGCCATTTTGATTTGTTTTGTGAATACTGGTAAGATGCTTTATGAGTCAAAGACATTTGTAAAAATGTGATTGTAAAAATAAAAACTGTAAAATAAACCAGTTGATGAACACAAGGCCTGAGTAAACAGTGACTTGAGCACCAAACACTGAGCAGAAAAGCTGGTTTACACATGCAAGTTGTATTTCATTACGAGTGCATTGTGTTTCCTGTGGCTGTTTCACAATAAAAGCTCCCTGTTTGTTTCACCAGTTGGATGCTTTTAATGTGAAGCAGTGACAGGAGGAAATGTTGGTGTTCACCAGCAGTGATTAAATACAGTACAGCTGTAAGAGAGTGAACAGTGAACAGCGAGGCCGAGCAACAGCTGCCTCTGCCAAGGGCCGACCCCAATTGTTATTAACCGTTTGTGGACACACTCCCAAAATAACAAGATTAAAAAATGTATTATCAACATAGTAGTCTTTTAAACCTGAACTACAGACATACAGAGTAAAACATCCTGAGGAACTCCAGAGATCATATCTTCAGTCTAAATAAAGAGCTCTTGGTTGTCATTCTCATATCCAAAACATCAAACTGGATTTGTTTTCTTATTTCAAGAATCATACCAAAGGCAAATATCCTTTTCTTTTATATTTGGTTTTTAGTGGCTGAAAGGAACAGGCATCACTGCAAAGACTAAAGTATTAAACTAAGGGAGCAGGATGAACTTATATATTTGGATTCAAATCTAAAAAACAGCTGTTTTATTTGGTGCTCAAAGTTGTGCATATGGAAATCATCATGCTTTTGTTTAAGACACATTTAAATAGTTAATAAATTATATTGTAAAAATGGTGCTGGTGTTATTTAATGCAATTTTAAAAAGGTAAACACAGGGGCTGCACGATTTGCGATTATTTTGACTGATGTTGCAATTGTGATATGTTTCACAACATAGGACGACATAGGAGGGAATGATACAGTTTCATTGAAACACAAATAAAAAGGTGCTATAGTCATGTAGAGGGATTTTTGAAAGAATCTGTACCAAAATAAGATGTTTTCTGTAGTCTGTAGGATAGGATTTGTAGCTCCACAATACTTCATTCAGAATGGTTTGACACATATTTTGCCTTTAACAAATATTGCGCCCCCTGCGATTTGGATAATGCACTAGTCCATATTGCGATTTCGATAAAATTGCGGTTAATTGTGCAGCCCTAGCAAACCATAAATAAACCTCAGTGCTGAGTTCAGTCATTTTAATGGTTGCACCACAGAAACAACAAGCTGCCATGTACACCACTTCCTGGTGTTATGGCACAGAGCGACCACTGGATGGGCCACAACACAAAGAGACGACCAGCAACAAGCTTCCATGTTGTGTACTTTTACTTGTACTTATATGATTATATACTTAATAATAAACACAAAATGAATGGTTCCATCTCAAACACAATATGTCCTAAGACCACTTTTAATTACAGGCGCTGCTGGCAAATAAAATTCTGACGCTTTTGTAGTTTTTTTCCAACTGTTTTGTCACTTTTTTAACACTTTTGTCCCTTTTTTACAAGGTTTTGTTGTTTTGGTCACTTTATTGTTATTTTTGCTGTACTGTAGCCAGTCAGAGCCACAAAAACATAAAAATGACAAAGATTTCAGAGAAAGCGTTGTAAAAAGCCACAAAAAAACCCCGCCAAAAATGTCAAAAACAATTTGTTAAAACCTCGGAGAAAGAATCCGGATGTTCACTCCGTTAATCTGCCAATGTATAATAAACATCTGTTACACTCTTCAAAAAAAATAAATAAAACAAGCTGCCATGTACACCACTTCCTGGTGTTATGGCACAGAGCAACCACTGGATGGACCACAACACAAAGAGACAACCAACATGGAGTCACTGTGCTGTTCACCAAACACTGACACACCTTCCTGATGACTTTTTACTATTGTCCAGATAGTTGTTTGGGCTGCTAGTACTGTAGAGTATTCTTAACTCTTCCTCTTATCACAGGGTGTCTACACAGTCCCTAAAACAAAGTTAACACACAAATAAGTTGAGTACAGTATTGCTTCTCCTCACGTTAGGCTAGGGAAAACTTGTATGTCTCTAAAATCATGTCCAAACATGAGGAAACAAAACCTAACACCAGAGCTGCAGTTTAAGGCGGAGCAACACTGGAAAGAGGAGAGCTTCAACGTCACACTCCAGAAATGAAAGTGAAGTTTGTCAGAGTGTCAGCCACGCTGCAGTCGAGACAAGTCTCTGTTTCTCTCTGAAAGAAAAACTCAAACTGACTTCATCAGGTCTTTCTCAACAACACAGCAGAGTCTCTGACAAACACTGGTGAGTACAGCTGATCACATTTACACTTTCTACAACATGAATTAACACTAAACTTCAGATCTACTCAGGCAGCAAGTTCCTCTCTTTTAATTTCTTGTGAAATTGGTAAAAACATAACTATGGCTGTTTGTCCACAGGCCCACTATACAGTAGCCCACTTTAACAGCTTTAAACAGTCTCTCAGTGTCAGTTCTCAGGACGTTAGGAACTTGGAAATGAATGTCTGTGGTTTTCTGTCTGTTTACTGATCGCCTATTGCTCCCTCTATTTCCTCTGGCTGTTTCACAATAAAAGCTTTAAACCAGAGAACCAGTGGGAGGCTTTTAATGTGAAGCAGCTGGAGGAAATGAAATGTGTTCAAGTAAGCAGAACTTTGTTAGCAGTGCTGCTTTTAATAAAAAGGTCTTCTACACAACAGGATGTGGACATATTCTGTGCTGTTTTGTCAGAGTAGTGAGCTTCAGCTTGTCAGCACGGCTTAAATGTTTGTGGTTGCTCACAGTTCATCAATACAAGTCAAAACACTTTACCTAATGTGTGTGTGTGTGTGCGTATATATATATACACATATACATACACATACATACATACATACATACATACATACACACACACACACACACACACACACACACTAGTGAACATATACTTAAAACTAGAGTAGTCACACTTCCTTCTTTTTCAACAAATAATTAGGGCCCGCCCTACTGAAATAGCTCCATTCATTATTATTTCTAATTAATCGCATTTTTTAGGGGTGCTTGAAAACTCACCAAAATGTGCACATGAATCAGGATGAAAAATGTGAAATTTTGTGGGTTTTGCGCTCAGGTATGAAAAATTGGCTCAAAAGCGCCCCAAACAGTTTTCAAAGTAAAAGCTCCCTCCTTTAACTTTCACATAGAGTAACTTAAATTTGTTGAGACGTAAAAAGCCTTGTGGGGCGCGTGCCCTTAACTCAACAGGAAGTCAGCAATTTTGAATTTACTGTGCAAATTTAGTACACTTTTCACCATTTCAAGGCATCATACTTCAACAAACGCCTCCTAGAGATAACATTCAATTGATTTTAAAATTACTTTTGTGTAATCTTAAGACCTTATCGATGAAAACTTATTAAAAGCTTACATTTTTGTTGAAATTGTTGTAACTCGACTGTACATTGTCCAATCTGCCCAAAATGTCATGATAAGAGTCTAGGCCTGAGGACATCTACATGCCAATGTTGACTCATACTCGTAGTGCCACCTGCTGGCAAAAGGAAATCAACCATATATGACAAACATCATCTGAGTCATTAAATTTACAGTGTGTGGTCTACACTTGATATTGAGCAACAACGTGTGGGTCTTGTGGGTATACTTAGCCATACTTCCATAACTCGTGAACCGTTTGGCGTAGATTATTGTGAGAGATATCATAGACACTTATGGATAATGGAAATGATATGACCCGTGCATGGTGTCTGACAGTCTCGCAAATGCACGGCTGCACATATCCGCGTCTCAATAACAACCCCAACGTATGGGGGAGATATGAGGGCCTGTCCATCACTGCTTGCTGCTTTAATTAAAACTGTATTTTGAATTTAATGTTTTTCTTTTCTTTCACACTATGTGTAGATATGGCTGCTGCAAACTATCTGCCATCTGAAGATCAGTTTCTGTGCTCCATCTGTCTGGATGTGTTCACTGATCCTGTCACCATACCATGTGGTCACAACTTCTGCAAGAACTGCATCACTAAACACTGGGATACTAATGACCAGTACCTGTGTCCGATGTGCAAGGAGGGTTTTACCACAAGACCTGATTTGAGGGTCAACACTTTGCTTTCTGAGATGGTTGCTCAGTTCAGACCGTCAGCTCAACAGAAAGCCAGCAGCAGCAGCTCAGAGCAACAAGTGTCCAAATCAGGAGAAGTTCCCTGTGACGTCTGCACTGGAACCAAACTGAAGGCCCTGAAGTCCTGTCTGGTGTGTCTGGCCTCCTACTGTGAGACTCACCTGGAGTCTCATCTGACAGCTTCACGTCTGAAAAGACATCAGCTGATCGACCCTGTGGAGAACCTGGAAGGCAGGATGTGTACGAAGCACGATAAACCTCTGGAGCTGTTCTGTAAGACCGACCAGACATGTGTCTGTATGCTCTGCACTGTTTTAGACCACAAGATGCATGATGTTGTTCCTCTGAAAGAAGGATATGAAGGAAAGAAGGCAGAGCTGGGGAAGACAGAGGCTGAAATTCAGCAGATGATCCAGAAGAGACGACTGAAGATTCAGGAGATCAAACAATCAGTCGACCTCAGTGAGGGAGATGCAGACAGAGAGATAGCAGAAGGTGTTCAGGTCTTCACTTCTCTGAAGGAGTCTGTTGAGAGAGGCCTGAATGAGCTCATCAACACGATCAAAGAGAAGCAGAAAACAACAGAAAAACAGGCCAAAGCTTTCATCACAGAGCTGGAACAGGAAATCTCTGAGCTGATGAAGAGAAGCACTGAGGTGGAGCAGCTCTCATGCTCTGAAGACCACCTCCATCTTCTCCAGAGTGTGCAGTCCCTAAAGACCAACCACCCTCCACCCACCAAGGACTGGACAGAGGTCAGCATCTGTCCATCATATGAGGGGATTGTGAGGAGAACTTTGACTCAGCTGGAGGAGACACTCAGTAAAGAGATGAAGAAGCTGGTTGAGTCTGAGCTGAAGAGGGTCCAGCGGTATGCAGTGGATGTGACTCTTGATCCTGATACAGCACATCCTCAAATCATCCTGTCTGATGATGGGAAACACGTCAAACAATTACATTTTAAGTTAAAAAAATTATTCAATGTATCCAACGACCCAAAGAGATTTTCTATGAGTGCTTGTGTTTTAGGAAAGCAGAGTTTCTCTTCAGGCAGATTTTACTTTGAGGTTCAAGTTAAAGAAAACACTAGATGGGATTTAGGAGTGGTCAGAGAATCGATCAACAGGAAGTACGTCACACTGAACCCTGAGGATGGTTACTGGACTATATCGTTGACAAATGGAAAGGAGTACTACGCTGCTGCTGTCCCTCATGCCCGTCTCTCTCTGAAGTCTCCTCCTCAGAAGGTGGGGGTGTTTGTGGATTATGAGAAGGGTCTGGTCTCCTTTTATGACGTAGATGCTGCAGCTCTTATCTACTCCTTTACTGGCTGCTCCTTCACTGAGAAACTCTTCCCTTACTTTTGGCCTGGTCTTAATGATGGTGGTGAAAACTCTGTCCCTCTGATCATCTCTTCTGTCAAAGTAAACTAATCACGTGTTATTCATACCTGCAAACTACAGGCCCCCCCACAAGAAGAAAATAAGGGAAAAGACAACATTTTCCCGGTGCTAAAACGATACCTTTAAAAGCGGTGCCAGTGCCTAAACAGTGCCTGAACCGATACTTTTAAAAACCATTTAAAAATATTTAATAAAAACAAAATATTTAATAAAAAACAAAATATATATATATATATATATATATATATATATATATATATATTAGAGCTGTCAATTTTCCTCTATAATACCATTCGAATTGATATTTTTTTTAATATTCAAATAATAATTGAATATTTAATGCTCACTGCAAATTTATAATATGTACTACACTGCTCAGGCTTATGCATTGTCGATGGCATTACAAGCATGTGGTTGTTGTTACACGTTCCGTCCACTAGAGGGGCATCCAACATTAGCCTTGCCTTGAAGGGACCTGCACGCAACTTTGTTTACATACATTTTCCACCACGCACACAGCGACAAACACAAATCAACAGAGTAATGAAACATTATCAACAATTGTAGTGAAGCGGCTCTGTTGTAAAGGCTAACGGTGCTCTACTATACCTCGCGATGCAGTTAGAAAACAAGAATGAGCTAACAAATGTTAACATAAGCTCTTTGGCTCGGAGGAAGTCGATTTTAAAGTAATGTTAAAACTATTTCCCGTCCTTCTTATGATTACCAGCCACAGCCTGTCACTCCCCTGTGTGCTAACGTTACCCGGTATGTAACATTAGCTCCGTAATGCTGTACTAACGTTACTCGGTACGCAACGTTAGCTCCGTAATGCTGTACTAACGTTACTCGGTACGCAACGTTAGCTCCGTAATGCTGTACTAACGTTACTCGGTACGCAACGTTAGCTCCGTAATGCTGTACTAACGTTACTTGGTACGCAACGTTAACTCCGTAATGCTGTACTAACGTTACTCGGTACGCAACGTTAGTTCCGTAATGTTGTACTAATGTTATCTTAGACCTCACAATGCCTGTGTTTCTCACTCCCGTTAAGTTATTGTTCATAAGACGTGACATGAATGACACATGTGGGTAGTCCCAGGCGAGAACAGGGAGATTAGCTAAAGTTAGCCAACATATCTATAAAAAAAAGTCACATTCAAATAGTATCGATTTTTTTACTATTCGAATTATATTCGAATTTCGGCATTTGTTCCAACACCTGAACATTTTTAATATTCCATATTTAAAGCATCAATCTGATGCATTTTGAGATGCATTTTTTGCCAACCAACAGTGTAATATTTCAATATGCACTCATTAAAGTTAATTTCACTGGCAAAACAGTTAAAGTCCTTCTGACATTACACAATAATAAAAGTCAATTTTTAAAAACTAAAAAAGAAAAAAAATGATCAATTTTTACTTCTTCCAACCGTATGTTAAATAAAAAGTCAATGTGGATTTACATATTGCCATAATATCATAATCCTACAATGAATCATTGTGAAAACTAAACTTTACTACTTTGGCCAAGTCATCATCAAAAAAGCAAATTTATATATTAGTGGTCATGTACATTTATTAAAAACGTTTCATATAGCTAGACGTCTAAACTCCGTTATGTTTAAATACCTGCCATGCTGACTCCAAACAGACAGCTTTATCAAAGCAGTTTGGGCTTCAGATAGCTTTTAAACAGTGGACATCGTTAATGACAAATCATGTTCTGCTACGAACGTGCACACATATAGTTTGTATCACGGTCGGTCAGTAAAGGAACAGTCGCAGTCGCAACGGTAGCGGCCGTTGCTGGTAACATACTCGTATGACAGAGCTTTGTGACTAGCATCTAATGACTAGCTAGCAAGCCCTGTCTTACCGCTACTGTCGTACGGTGTCTTCCTTCAACATGCGCTGCAGAAGCACCAGGCTCCCTCAGTTTGAGGCACCAAGTGCTAAACAGTTTCCCGTCTCCACTCTTTTCCTCTTGTCCTCTATTCATGCCCAGCGCCATTTCTTTTAACTACTTTCTCAACTAAAGCTTCCTGTATCTACATGCTCCATGTTTGATAAACTTTGCCTCCATTTTTTTAGCCGCGTTACCACGGAGACCACACCGGCATTTGTTCTATGGGCACCGCACACATTTCGGCAAAGACCCGCCCTACTTTGCATCTGATTGGCTAGAACTCGTTTCATTGGTAGGTGGAAGTTCGATGATTGGTTGAATCCAGCGCATCGAAACAAACCAGACCCCCCCCCCCCTTAAACATTTTCTCATTGAATCTACACGATTCACTTAGGTCACCTATTTTGGTTTCAAAACGGCAAATTTCGCCGAAAGGTGAGTGATTTTCATGTCTGTTAAATGATTTATTTAAAATGTAATAACAGTAACTTATTTCACCAGTAAATCCCTATTAAACGACAAAAACAACCACTGGATGGGAAAGGGTATTTTACAATAACTTTGAATGCAGCACGAGGTTGGCGAGGTGAGTTTCAAGTGAACGCAACATCTGTGTTGTTTTTCACACAACGGCAGCTACAGTCTGGTGTTATAATCCTCTCCAGTGAAATACAGACACACTTTTACACCATTTAGCTGTCATAATTTTAACCGTGTTTAATCCAGCTGCTAGCTGACGGTAGGCTAACGTTAACTGCTGCCGAGTGTAGTGTTAACTAGCGTGACATGCGGCGAGGTTTAGGTTGCCTCTAACGTCCGCTTCGGAGTATCATAGAGAAGTGCAGGCATTTAATAGCAAGATAGCCTTGCCAAAATCCTTCTCATTGAACTAACATTGTAGGCTAACAACACAATTCGCTGATCTTACATTAGCTGACAAGCCGACTAGCTGACAAGCTTGCTTTCCATTATGACGTTAAACATGGTAACAACAACGTTAGCGAAAAACAATTATATTGTTGGCAGTTAACAGCACTTACCTAAAAACTAGTGTCAGTGATTGTGATTGGCCAAATGACTCGTGTGACGTATCACCAATGATGTTTTATAATAAAGAAGACCACAGTAGGTTTTTGAAACTCCCGTTTATGGGAAATTGTACCACCCCTCCCCCAAAAAATGTAAACTCTTCGGAGCTACACAATTCACGTGGATGACATCTCCCCATTCAAAACGGCGATTTTTGCCGAAACGTGACTAGTTTGCAGGTATGGTTATTTCACGTATTGATGAATTATTACTTAAGGGAACAGATGCATATATTTCAAGTTTGCATCTTATTTTTTTGATTTACACTTCATTGTATGCCATCACATAGTCACATCGTGACACAATCTATGTGGAGAATATTTATTTAAACCTCTTTTAAACCCACAGCCATTTATTTTCACATCAAGAAGAAATCAGTTTCTAAAGACACCAAATATGTGAAGTTTGAGTCAATTTGCAAAAATGATGCAGAATAACCTGATTTTTTTTAATGTTTCTGTTTGATGTAGAGCCACAGAAAACATTGCTGAATATATAAGATATATGATTTTTAAAGCTTAATTTAAAAGTCAGGCCTATAACATGCCTTTAATGTCTACAGAACACAATGTGTGCCGTTATAACTGGTATGAAACGCTGAAATGCTATGCTAACTTTCAACTATTTTCTATTTTGTGTGAAAAGTGTTTAGGTTAATTACTTGTCACTTTGGTTAATGTTTTTATTAGATGTGTGCATACTGGTAAGATGGTTTATGAATCAAAAACATCTGTAAATATGTGATTGTAAAATTAAAAACCCTCAACAACAAGATTCAAGAAATGTATTATTATCAACATAGCAGTCTTTTAATACTGAACTACAGACAGACAGAAAGAGTAAAACATCCTGAGTGTCTGTGAGGAACTCCAGAGATCATATGTTCAGTCTAAATAAAGAGTTCTTGGTTGTCACTCTCATATCCAAAACATCTAAGAAAAACTGGACGAGCTTTTTTATTTCAAGAATCATACTGAAGGCAAATATCCTTTTCTCTTAGCTTCGTGGGAAATTAAGAATCACTAAAGGAGGAGTTTTCATCTGAGAGACGCTGTGATTGGTGGATAGGATATGGAGCAGGGGCCTGACAGAGACATAAACAATCACACTGTGACAGACGATCCACTTAGCACCAACTGCAAATGTTTAATTTTAAATGAATGTAGCCTGCTGGCAGCCTGGCACACTTGGGTGCTCAGTATTTTCGGGGCCTATGTATACAACTAAGGGAGCAGGATGAGCTTATATTTGGATTAAAACCTAAAAAAAAAAAAAAACAGCTGTTTTATTTGGTGCTCAAAGCTGTGCATGGAAGTCATCATGCTTTTGTATATAAGCCCTTACAAGACACATTTAAATAGTTAATAAATTATATTGTGAAAATGGTGCTGGTGTTATTTAATGCAATTTTAAAAAGGTAAACACCTTAAAAATCTCAGTTCAGTCATTTTGATGGTTGCACTACCACACAGAGGGAGGCAATGGACTTTTCAGCATGAGCCTGTCTCTCTCAGCCCCTACCATTATTCATTTACTCATTTATTTATATATTATTATTATTATTATTATTATTATTATTATTATTATTATTATTATTATACTTTATCTGCTATACACCTGACTGTCTTATAGGCTTTATTAGCCCTCCTACACAATCTGGACTGTGGTCATAACATCTACATCTTATAACTTATTCCCTGTTATATATTGTTCTTAACGTATATTATTTATTTTCTTGTTTGTCAACCAATTCTAATTCTATTAGGTTTACATTCTTGTCTTTTCATAGTCATAGTTAATATTTAATAATAAGATATTGCACTGTTCAATCCCTGCACTGGTCTCTTTTGCACTACCACCATTGCACACACTCTACCATATAGCACCTTTAACTCTTTACATTTCCGTGAGTGATTTTTAATAACTATTACAATTTCTGAGTGTTTATTATGTATGTGAGATATATGTGTGTTTGTTGTGTTATGGTTGTCTAAGCTACTGGATGCCTAAAATTTCCCTCGGGATGAATAAAGTATCTATCTATCTATCTATCTATCTATCTATCTATCTATCTATCTATCTATCTATCTATCTATCTATCACAGAAAAAACAAGCTTCCATGTACACCACTTCCTGGTGTTATAGCACAGAGCGACCACTGGATGGACCACAACACAAAGAAACAACCAACATGGAGTCACTGTGCTGTTCACCAAACACTGACACACCTTCCTGATGACTTTTTCCAATTTTCCAGATAGTTGTTTGGGCTGCTAGTACTGTAGAGTATTCTTAACTCTTCCTCTTATCACAGGGTGTCTACACAGCTCAGTGCTTCCCCTCAAACAAAGTTAACACACAAATAAGTTGGGTAGAGTATTGCTTCACCTCACGTTAGGCTTGGGAAAACTTGTAGGTCTCTAAAATCATGGCCAAACATGAGGAAACAAAACCTAACAGAGCTGCTGTGAGAGGAGGAGCAACACTGGAAAGAGGAGAGCTTCAACGTCACACTCCAGAAATGAAAGTGAAGTTTGTCAGAGTGTCAGCCACGCTGCAGTCGAGACAAGTCTCTGTTTCTCTCTGAAAGAAAACTCAAACTGACTTCATCAGGTCTTTCTCAACAACACAGCAGAGTCTCTGACAAACACTGTTGAGTACAGCTGATCACATTTACACTTTCTACAACCAGGATTAACACTAAACTTCAGATCTACTCAGGCAGCAAGTTCCTCTCTTTTAATTTCTTGTGAAATTGGTAACAATATAACTATGGCTGTTTGTCCACAGGCCCACTATACAGTAGCCCACTTTAACAGCTTTAAACAGTCTCTCAGTGTCAGTTCTCAGGGCTTTAGGAACTTGGAATGGAATGTCTGTGGTTTGGAGTTATGCTTTAATCCTATTTTCCTACTATTGTTATTGTTTACTGATAACTTACCTACATACTGCTTTCTCTATTTCCATTGGCTATTTCATACTAATGTATGAATGACGTGAAGCAGCTAGAGGAAATGCAATGTTTGTCATAAAGTAAGACTTGGGATGGTGTAAACATTGTCAAGGACAAACGCAGATTACAACACACAATTCGGACAGCTGCCCTCCCTCCAGGACTTGTACACGGATAGGACCAGGAAGCAGGCAGAGAACGTCACCAAAGACCCCACACATCCTGCACACACACTCTCTTTAACCTCCTCCCCTCTGGCAGGCGCTACAGATCCCAGCACACAAAAAACAAACAGACATTAAATCAGCTTCTTTCCCACTGCCATCACTCTACTTTGGCCACTCACCCACTTCTCTACACATTACATACTTATCATTCTAAAATGCATCTTTGCACACTACTTTTTCACTATTACTTCTTGCACTTTACATCCCACTCCATGTGTACTTGTCTTGATATTATGTCTTATTTGTATATTTGTATTTTTGTATATTATGTTGATATGTGCCTATATGTATATTGTTGTCTCTATTGTACAGTATGTGTCTATATTACTATTGGTCTATGTTTACATGTCTATTTGTTGAATGTATAGAGAGTTAACACCTTCCAAAGTCTAATTCCTTGTGTATGTACAGTAAGTATACTTGGCCAATAAATCTGACTCCAATATCAAGCCTAACACCAGACCAGAGCGGGATACTGAATTTTACCACTAGTTGTCTCATCTGCCCCCGAGTGAGACTAATGAGGGAGCCCATAATGACACTGTAGCTACTCCAGACCACCTGGTGTCGGTAATGCGCCTCTAAGTTATGACTTTTTTTTGTTTAAAAGGTTTTAAACAACTCACTTTAGCGGTTGCTTTTTCCGCTCGCCATCCACCTCGCCAGTCAAAAAGAGTCGATCCCCGAATGCAACGTAACAGGGAGGAGAGTAAAGATGGTAAGCTCCTAAAGATTAGTTCCATGTAAATGCACGGATAATTTGTTGTTTTGTCGTTAGTGAAAAACAATATTGACCTAGTAGTTGAAAAAGGAGCCTCATATAAGAATGACATTTCCTCCTAGGGAGTCCGTTCATTCGCATTCGGAGATCGATACTTTCTGACTGGCGAGATGGCAGAGAGCGTAATCAACAACTGCTAAAGTAAGTTGTTGAAAACCTTTTTTACGGGTACATTCACAAAATTACCCCAGGTTGCATTTTGGCGAGAGTTACGCTTTAAGTGGCGGCTAGTTTAACCACAGAAATAAGAGTGGCGGTGAGCTTGAGTCTATTTCTGTGAGAGAAACATTGAATGAAATGTTTTTCTTTTCTTCCACACTGTGTTTAGATATGGCTGCTGCAAGGTGTATGACATCTGAAGATCAGTTTCTGTGCTCCATCTGTCTGGATGTGTTCACTGATCCTGTGACCACATCATGTGGACACAACTTCTGCAAAAACTGCATCACTGAACACTGGGATACTAATGTCCAGCACCTGTGTCCAATGTGCAAGGAGGGTTTTACCACAAGACTAATTTGAGAGTCAACACTTTCATCTCTGAGATGGTCGCTCAGTTCAGACAGTCAGCTCAACAGAAAGCGAGCAGCAGTAATTTAGAGCAACTAATGGCCAAACCAGGAGAAGTTCCCTGTGACGTCTGCACTGGAACCAAACTGAAGGCTCTGAAGTCCTGCCTGGTGTGTCTGGTCTCCTACTGTGAGACTCACCTGGAGCCTCATCTGACCATGTCAGGTCTGAAAAGACATCAGCTGATCGACCCTGTGGAGAACCTGGAAGGCAGGATGTGTACGAAGCACGATAAACCTCTGGAGCTGTTCTGTAAGACCGACCAGACATGTGTCTGCATGCTCTGCACTGTTTTAGATCACAAGATGCATGATGTTGTTCCTCTGAAAGAAGAATATGAAGGAAAGAAGGCAGAGCTGGAAGCTAAAATTCAGCAGATGATCCAGAAGAGACAACTGTGGATTCAGGAGATCAAACACTCAGTGGACCTCAGTGAGGAAGATGCAGACAGAGAGATAGCAGAAGGTGTTCAGGTCTTCACTTCTCTGAAGGAGTCTGTTGAGAGAGGCCTGAATGAGCTCATCGACACGATCAAAGAGAAGCAGAAAACAACAGAAAAACAGGCCAAAGCTTTCATCAAAGAGCTGGAACAGGAAATCTCTGAGCTGATGAAGAGTAGCATTGAGGTGGAGCAGCTCTCACGCTCTGAAGACCACTTTCATCTTCTCCAGAGTGTCCAGTCCCTAAACATCCAACAACCTCCACCCACCGAGAACTGGACAGAGGTCAGCGTCTGTCCATCATCATATGAGGGGACTGTGGTGAGAGCTTTGGCTCAGCTGGAGGAGACACTCAGTAAAAAGATGAAGAAGCTGGTTAAAGCTGAGCTGAAAAGGGTCCAGCAGTATGCAGTGGATGTGACTCTTGATCCTGATACAGCACATCCCGATCTCAACCTGTCTGATGATGGGAAACAAGTGAACCATGATGATGTGAAGAAGAATCTCCCAGACAACCCAGAGAGATTTTCTTATTGTGCTTGTGTTTTAGGAAAACAGAGTTTCTCTTCAGGCAGATTTTACTTTGAGCTTCAAGTTACAAGAAAGACTGAATGGGATTTAGGAGTGGCCAGAGAGTCGGTCAACAGGAAGGGAAACATCACACTGAACCCTGAGGATGGTTTCTGGACGATATGGTTGATAAATGAAAATGAGTACGAAGCTCTTGATGCCCCTCCAGTCCTTCTCTCTCTGAAGTCTCCTCCTCAGAAAGTGGGGGTGTTTGTGGACTATGAGGAGGGTCTGGTCTCCTTTTATGACGTAGATGCTGCAGCTCTTATCTACTCCTTTACTGGCTGCTCCTTCACTGAGAAACTCTTCTCTTACTTCAGTCCCGACTGTAATGATGGCGGCGAAAACTCTGCACCTCTGATCATCTCTCCTGTCAGAGTAAGATTTTTTATTATACATATAACACTGCATTATGTCCCACGCCATTCAAACCTCTGGTAAACCAACAGACATTTATTTTACCTTTACAGGGTCGCTAGGGGGCCAAAGTTGATCCCAGCTGACACGGGCCGAGATGCAGGGTACACCTTGGACACCAGTGACTTATAGGGGTAGCACAGGAAAAAGCCAGAGGACCTGGAGAAACCCAACGCTGATATTGGGAGAACACGCAAACTCCACACTGAAGGGCACAAGTTGGCCAGCGGCTTCGAACCCAGAAAACTCTTGATATGCTAAACTGCTTCAAATTTAGGGTTGGGTACCGAAACCCGGCGCTAATACGGCACCGTATCTACCGGACCGAATTGCCACGCGGATTTCGGTGCCTCATTTCGGGGCCACTTAAATCTGACAGTCTGACCGACATTTAGAGGCAACAGGAGCATCGCTGCACGTGACGCTAGTTAGCACTTCACTTGACAGCAGGTAACGTTAGCCTACCGTTAGCTAGCAGCTGGATTAAACACGGTTAAAATGCTGACAGCTAAACGGTGTAAAGGGTGTCTGTATTTCACGGTGTAGGATTCCAACAGTGAGACGTTAAGCAGTGTGTAGCTGCCGTAGTGCCGTTGTCGGAAAAACAACACAGACGTGGTGCGTCTGTGTTGAAACTAGTAAGCCTCGTGGTGCATTCAAAGTTATTGGAAAATACCCTATTACCCTATTTTTTATTATTATTATATTAAGTATCGGTTCAGGCACCGGCACCCTTTTAAAAAGTATCGTTTTAGCACCGGTATCGGAAAAAACCCAAACGATACTCAACCCTATTCAAATTATCATTTTTTGCCTATTTTTTTACATTACATGACATTTAGCCAACAGTTTTATCCAAAGCAACTGACAATTTCTATATATGTCCGAGGTCATGCACCCTCTGGAGCAACTAGGGGTTAAGTGCCTTGTTCCGGGACACACTGGTTGATGCATCTCAGTGGGAATTAGGCATGGGTCATATCAACTGCGGTTCTTTGTCTACAGAAGTATGTGTCATTGTTATACTTGGTATGTAAGGGTTAATGGACAAGTTAATAAATAGAGAAAAGATGCCAACAGATCTATCTTGTCTGAAAGGTGGTTTAGATAATTACTGGTCACTACGGAAAGTTTGTACACGTCTTGTACAAATGTACATATCTATAATTTCCATCTTTTTACTGTGGTGATTGATTTACACTTTAAGGATTTTTTTGTATTTTTTATATGTATCCCACAGACATTTATTTTCACTTGCAGAAAACATGAAAGATAAATATGTCAAGATGCAGTTTTCAAAAATATGTAGTTTTCATGTATTTCATTGTGTCAAAGCTTCAACTAAGAGGAATGCCTATTACATGCCTACAGTGTCTACAGAACACAGTACATTTCGTTATACGGGGTATAACAAGTTAATGGATGCTAACAGAATTTTCTATCTTTATCACTTTGGCCAATTATTTGTTGTATGAATACTAGTAAGATGGCATACAATTCAAAGAAATCCGCAAATATGTGATTGTAAAATAAAAACTGTAAAATAAAGCAGTTGTTGAACACAAGGCCTGAGTAAACAGTGACTTGAGCAGCAAATACTGAACAAAAAAGCCTGGTTTACACATAAGTTGTATTTCATTATTGCTACAGTTTAATGCTGTAACCATAGACTGTTAACGAGCATGTGTGACATCCCCCATTGGTTTGTGGAGATCTGCTATGAGTCGAGTTGAGTTTGCCGTTACGGGCGCAGCCATCCTGGTTGGGGATGTGAGGATTTTAGACAAGAGGGAGGAGTGAGGGAGGAGCCATACACTAGGGGTGGTACGGTTATTGAAAAAACACTCGAACCGCTCGGTTCGCTAGTCTCGGTTCGGAGCGTGTGTGTACCGCACGGTTCGTCAGTCCACTGTTAATGGTCACTAACCTCTTACTGCCGTAGTGCCCACTTTATACACCTATGTTAAAACACTTACTGGAAATGACGAGCGGGATGGGCGTGACAAACGCAACCCATGGCAGCTGATTGGACGATCGCGTCACATGGGTCTGGCTGGTCCCAAATTTTAAAAGAGACTGTCATGGCGGCTCGTTCAGAATACGATCTCATATTGTACTAAAATAGTTCACCGAAACGTGTTTCTGAAAACATTTTAAGCGAGAAATAGGCCATGCACTTGCTGAATCTGTCTTCATTTCAGATCGACAAAGGTCAGTTTAAAAGATTTTCGTCAGATTTGGAGAGACACCGAGCCGACCACTCCTCAAGTGGAGTGGGGTGCCGCTGCAGGTCACGTCACGTCACCTGCAGAGATGTCAGGTGGGAGAGAGGCTGCCCAGAGCTGGAGGATGCGCCAGCGTCGTTTATAGTCTGGTGTGTGGGAACATTTTGGATTTCACGTTACCTATGATGAAATAAAACAATATAGAACTGCCACTGTGTGCACGTTTTGTGCAACATGCATTCAATATGCTAATTTTAGCTATATGCTGAAGTATATTCTGGAGTGATAAAGAAAAAATAAGAACCGTACTGAACCGAAAACCGTGACCCTAAAACCGTGATACGAACCGTGGGTTTTGTGAACCGTACCACCCCTACCATACACTGTTGGGCGGTATCTGGCTGTGAGGTTAGCTGAGAGTTGGCAACGCTGCTTACACTCTACGTTACGTTACACACTTTCACTGGCAATTTGGATGCAACTGCTGCTGAAAGCCTACATAATTCGAGGTAAGATTTAGCTTCGCTAGGTTTTAAATATATCTCAGGGTTTCCTTTAGGATTATTTTTAGCAGTGGGGGCAGGTCTGTCCGAACAACAACCACCCCACACGCCAAATGTTTTACGTACGAAACAGAACTGACACTTCGCTGCTACACAAACTAATATATTTATTTACCTCTATTCACACACAATGAGGCATATTTTCAGTTGTGATTGAACTGTATGTTTTGAGGAACTATAGGGCACTTAACACCTACAACAGTACGGACTGACCACCTAGAACGGACCCACCAAGGTGAGGTTATTAGAGGAGCTGTTCGTTTAATAGTCGACTCTGAAGAAAGTGAACATTTTGACAATAAACTACATCAGTAACACTATACTAACAGTATGTGGAGTTAAACTGGACGGGCCCAATAACCTCTAAATAGTTTTACTTGTTGTTAAATTGCAACGTGAGTGGCAGAATAATTTAAAAGGCAACCGCGGCTACATTTTTTTGTACAGCCCTATTTCTGATACCGTGGTGGCAGAAATTTTGCCGTGGTGGGCCACCACTACAAAATCAACATAGAGGAAACACTGTATCTTTGTCCCACATAGTTATATTACATATAAGACAGGCTGCGAACTGTCACATCATAGCCACGTCCTAAAACACCCCCTTGCTTTATCGTCGATTTTAAAATCAACGAGACCATAATTCAAAAAATGAACATCATTCTGTGTTGCAGAAGACTTAAAACTAGCGATTGAGACCATAAACTCATAATGAAGATGTTTACTGAGGTAATAAATCAAGGGAAAAGTGGGTCACTTTCTCATAGACCTCTACAGAAACCGACCTCCTTTTGCAACCGCACGTGTTACGTATTCAGATATAATGCAGGTTTAAGGCACTTCCGCATCTGCAGCTCTTCGCCGAACCAGGCGCTTTGTCCATTAACATTAACAGTCTATGGTTGTAATCCTTAGATTTCAGTCCTCGATTGATTTGGCGACACCCCTGGTTACTGGTGGAAATAGCAAAGTGTGGTTTAATACAACAGCAAATACTCGTGTTGAGCAACTGCTTAGTCAGAACTACAACAGAAGAGCAGCTGCAGCAAAAATAGACCAGGCGCACAGAAATAGCAGAGCTCATGCATCCAGTGAACACATGCACAGGCAAGAATGGCAGCAGATTGTTTTTTAGTAGCCTTTAAAAAAAAAAGCCAAAATATGTGACACAGCCATGTGTGGGGATTCCTCCAGAAGTGTTCCCCGATTCTTAAAAAGCACCTCTGGATGAGATCGTCACACACCATTAAAAAGATGCCCTGTGGAGTGATAGATAGTTAACAGCCATGTTTACTGGCTTGCAGTCTTTTTCCTTTCTCTGCCTGTGCCGCCCACACCCTCTTCTGCTTGCAAGATACAAAGAAAATGATGACCCACTTATAAAAACGGGGGTGCCTGTAGAGCGCTTCTAGAGGGCAAAAACTCCACAGGGTACCTTATAATGTAAACTATTCTGTGATGGGCTGAGTGGGAGACTTCAGCAAGGCAGCTTTGATTTTAACAGGGAACGCAGCTGCAGTAAACTGCTGTTCCTGATAGAAAATAAGGGTGGGGAGTTGAAGCGTGACAGCATCGGGGAACTCCCATAAATATCCCTGAGTAGGCTTAGCCGGTCAGTTGACTGGGGGGGGAAATACAGCACCGTCAGCCGGACTGACATCACTCCCTGTTTCGGGCCGTCACCCCAGACACCTTGTCAAATGCCAGTGAGGTTTTGGTGAGTGCCGAGACACCTGAGAGCTGCCGGTGTGTCTTCTGGCCAGAGCCCAAAAGTCAACCGCAGTAATCAGAGACACACCTTGGCCACACAACAGGGTGTAGACTTTCTCAGAGGTTCCCCTATAACTGTACAGGCCTGGCGGGCCGCCAATCCAACGGGAACCTCCACCAGACCAAAAATAACGCCAAATATCCATTGCGTTGCTCCTATATTTATTCAGCGTTGCACTGCCGTTAACTTCGGAGATGCATTGCCGCGAGTCTGTGGGTTGTTGTGTCACACCCTCCATTATGTGCACGCGCACTAACCCCACCACCCTCCCCCAACCATATCTTGTCGGTGATTGGCTGGAACGTGGTTTGTTGTAAATTGGTTGCTGCGCCAGACTCCATTTAAATAAACTACCTTTTAAAAAGGTGTACTATGAGCTCTTGCATGGTTTTGGTGCTATTTAATTTTTGTCTCAAATGGTAGGCATCTCTCCTTGAGCCGCTAGCTGCCTGGGCCCCTGAACACATCGTGAAAAAACCCGGGCTAGAGAGACAACACAGGGGTCGTAAACATCAAACAAACACTAGGGGCACAGGCTGTGCACCAAAAATACAACAAACCATTCCAGCCAATCACCGACAAGATGTGTTGTCTCCCGAAACCGGGCTTTTTCACGGTGTGTTCAGGGGCCCAGGCAGCTAGCGGATCAAGGAGAGAAGCCTACCATTTGAGACAAAAATTGAAAGCATACAGGAACTCATAGTGCACCTTTAAAATGCTACATGCTTGTAAGGAAATAACAGGAGTAAAAAGCTTTAAAAGTGACCCATTTTCTTCTAAAATCATTGCTGTGCCGATCCGACAGGCTAAAGCGGTCATCCGAGTGGGAAACACTGGCACTGAATACAAAAACCAAAGATTTTGGTATTCACTTTCCAGGCCACAAGGTTCAAGAAAAGTCTGAGCTGTTTATGGGAATCAACAGGCAGCACGAGAGGGCCCCCCCCCCCACTCCCGAAGGGTCCTCCCCAGTCTTTGAGACTTTCCTTAACAGCTCGTTAGGACTGAAGTATCCGATACCAGCAACGTGTGACGTAATTAAGATACCCAAGTTCATCTTACAATCCCTACTGTCTTCCTGACATGGGGAGGGGGGAGTGCCACTTTAAAAAGTAGGTCCAGACATTACAGTTATAATCTTCTAATTAAGAGATAAGCCTCCCACTCTGGAGTTTGGAGTTAGAGGGGCTCAGAGCAACTAATTAAAACTCGGATATTGCCGCGACTAAAAATACACGAGGTTTTCCCAACAGCGCTGACACTGACCTTTACAGAGCGACGAGGCATTTTTAGCCTCAGAATGTGCTGGGGGAGCCAGAGGCCTGCAGAGGAAGGTGCAGCATGTGGTGACGTTCACATCAATCAAACAGGCCTCCATCGTATCCCAAAACTCAGCGTGAACATGTCTTTACTTTCCACCAGATGATCACTATCATATAGTGTTTTTTTTAAGCCATGTACCTCCTAACCAGCGTGAATAATCTTTGGTAGAAAAACAAAAGTCTCTATAAAGAGGAAGAATACAGCGATGTCAGAGATAGATTTACTAAACAACAGCCTTGGACCTGGAAAACATTTAAATACTGATGGAAAAAGGAGACAAAAATCTGGAAAAAAAAAGACAGTAGAAAGAAGTAAAGGCAAGAATAGGTCAAAAATACTAACAAATCTTAGAAAGGAAAAAACATGTATCTTTGTAAGTCAACGGAGGCCAAACGGCGTTGATATACACGCTAAAAAGCGAGTGTGCGTCTTGATAAGACGCCAATAATGCCATACAAATTGGCGTGTCACACATATGCCATTTCATGAGATCAGTCTGTGAAATGAGATTTTCACTAACCTTTACAGATTCAAGATGAATATATGTAACATAGATAGTCATTAGGGGTGTCAAACTCAGTTTCCCAGAGGGCCACACTGGAAAATGAGAATCCCATCAAGGGCCAGACATGCTTTTATTTAAGAGAAAAAGTCAAATATTTTGACTGTATTATTGCACGTCTCATATAGTGTAGTCTTCTCAACTATTATACATTTCGGGCCTCATAAAGCCCCAAAAAAGTTCCTCAGCCAGCGACAAATACGTTGAAAAAAGCGCCAAAAAAGTTGGAAAAAGGCCCCAAAAAAAAAAAAAGCGTCTAAATTGTCTGAAAAAGTTCCAAAAACATCAGAAAGTGCCAAAAACATTGCAAAAAAAAAATCACCGAAAACTTCAGAAAAGTGAAAAACTTTAAAACAAAGTGTCTAAAGCATTGAAAAAAAGTGCATAAACTGCCAGAAAATGCGTAAAAAATGTCAAAATAAAGCAACAAAAATGTAAAAAGAATTACCAAAAATGTAAGTAATGTACAAAAATGTAAAAAAAGTATCAAAAACTTTGGAAAAAGCAACAAAAACTAGGTGGGCCTAAATTTATTGTGAGCCTAATTTGAAATGCGGGCCGGATCAAAAGCTGCGAGGGGCCGGATTTTGCCCTCGGGCCTTGAGTTTGACACCTGCGCTCTAGCCCGACATACAAAGGGAGATTACACAGTTAAGGAAAGGAAAAGAAACTTAAGTCAGTGTCTGATACTCACAGTGCGAGCACATGTCCAGGGCATAACTGGCTTCATTTCCCTGAAAGAGAGAAAAGACTGTCAGTGAAAACGTTCCACGTTTACGTGTCCAGGTTAGCTCAGTCGGTAGAGCAGGCGCACATATACAGACGTTCGACCCTGACCTGAGGCCCTTTGCTGCCTGTCATTCCCCTTCCATTTCCCCTTTCATGTCTTCATCTTTCCTGTGGAAATAAAGGCCTAAAATGCCCCAAAACATTATCTTTAAGTGCGCCCAGATAGCTCAGTTGGTAAAGCGGGCGCACATATATAAAGAGGTTTAGTTCTTGTTGCAGCGGTGCGGGGTTTGACTCAGACCTGTGGCCTTTTGCTGCATGTCATTACCCCCCCTCTGTCTCCCCTTTCATGTCTCCATCTGTCCTGTCAAATAAAGGCCTAAAATGGCCTCAAAAAAACAATCTTTCAAAAAAAATTCTTTCAAAATAAAATCAAATTTTCCACATTTAGACATCTGATTGAAAAGCAAATGGAAGAAAAGGCGCAAAAGCTTTATATATATATAAAATATATAAATATAAAAATACATAAATAATATATATATATATATATATATATATATATAAAAAAAAAGAGACGCTTCAGTACATTACATTAAATCCCACTCATACATGTATATATGAGACTGATATATTAAACTGAGAAATGCAGGAAACCACTGGCCTGTTCTCTTGTATGTGTGTCTGTATGTATGTATGTATGTGTGTGTGTGTGTGTGTGTGTGTGTGTGTGTGTGTGTGTGTGTGTGTGTGTGTGTGTGTGTGTGTGTGTGTGTGTATGTATGTATGTATGTATGTATGTATGTATGTATGTGTGTGTGTGTGTGTGTGTGTATGTATGTATGTATGTATGTATGTATGTATGTGTGTGTGTGTGTGTATGTATGTATGTATGTATGTATGTATGTATGTATGTATGTATGTATGTATGTGTGTGTATGTATGTATGTATGTATGTATGTATGTATGTATATGCAAAAAACAATTCCCCAGGGACTGGGAGAAATCTTTTGCCTTTATACATTTATGAAAAACTCGTAAAATCAACTCAAACCTATTCGGCGTCTCGTTCTGGGCTAATTGTTGGCGCCGTTCATAATGCATGAGCGACAGAATGATCTGGACTCGGGGAAACTAGGCCAACGTGCCGCCTCCATTTGCCTGGTCTCATCTCTCGAGGACTTGAATCAGGCTGCTCGGCCCGAACTCTCAATCACATAAACCGGGCCGCATGTGTGTGAGGTCTACTCTGCCCTGTCGCACGTCAGATAATGACCCAACGCCCAAAGTGGCCCCTTCACAGTGTTTGTTTTGATGTGAAATAGAAAGAAAAAGATGAAAAGAAGTAAGTGTAACTGTCACATGTGATGCAGAAAAGCACTTAAAAAAGGGTAACTACTAGGGCTGTCCTCGACTAAAGAAATTCTTAGTCGACTAACACTTATAGGATTTAGTCGACTAATGGATTAGTTGATTTAATTGACAGAGCTGTGCTCTTTGAGAGGTGGTTAAGACTAGAAAAGCACAATATAAATGTAGTTAATTAACCATCTGTAAAACTGAGTTTCTCCACAATTAATCCTGCAAAAGCACCACTTTAAATCTTGTGTTTACCATGAATGTGCTCAGAAGTTGCTTGGAAATGAGTAATTAAGCATGAATAAGCATAAAAAATGATTAATCGACTAAAGAAATCTTAGTCGACTAAGACCAAAACGACTAATCGACTAAGAGGTGGCAGCCCTAGTGACTACCGTTTTTTTTCCAACCTTCCCATGTGTTTGTGTCTATAAGTGACTTAATGGAACAACAATCTTTGACGTTGGTCCAGCATTCAGTCCTTCCAGAAAAATGAGTTTTTTTTGGGATTGTTGTGGGCAAAAATACTTGATTATGGGGCACGTTTTCTTAAAAAATGCGATGGAATATGCAGGATATTTATGCAATTTTTATGCGATGACATTTGCCGAACTTGCAAAAACTGTGGTTTGATGAAAAAGAGGAAAAAAATGTGATTATGCGATTGCATAATCGGCACGCCCAGAATGCACCTGAACACACCTCCCTGTAAGACCAGCACGTCCAGAATGCACCTGAACACACCTCTCTGTAAGACCAGCACGTCCAGAATGCACCTGAACACACCTCCCTGTAAGACCAGCACGCCCAGTATGCACCTGAACACACCTCTCTGTAAGACCAGCACGTCCAGAATGCACCTGAACACACCTCCCTGTAAGACCAGCACGCCCAGAATGCACCTGAACACACCTCCCTGTAAGACCAGCACGCCCAGAATGCACCTGAACACACCTCTCTGTAAGACCAGCACGTCCAGAATGCACCTGAACACACCTCCCTGTAAGACCAGCACGCCCAGTATGCACCTGAACACACCTCTCTGTAAGACCAGCACGCCCAGAATGCACCTGAACACACCTCCCATATATAAAGTTTAAATTCTCTGATGCCAGCCTCTTAAATGTGAATATTGTTCTAGTGTCTTCTCTCCTCTGTGACAGTAAGCCGACTATCTTTGAGTTGTGGACAAAACAAGACATGCGAAGACGTCATCTTGGGGCTTTTTGGGAAACACTGATCCACATTTTTCACCATTTTATAGACCAAAACAACTAATCGATTAATCGAGGAAAAAAAACAGATTTAATCGACTATGAAAATAATCGTTAGTTGCAGCTCTGGTGGATTCTGTTGGGGGGGGGGAGCTAGGGGGGCATTAACGGGGCTTACCATCGCAGATTTTTAGCGATTTGGGGTTTTTGAGCGTGGCTGGTCGTCATAGCAACACCGCAGGAAACTGCTGTGACCTAATGCGACGCGCACACAGAACGTGGGAAGGTGTGTGTTGTTTTTTGGGCATGTGGCTGTTTGCCAGATGACACATTTAGTTTCAATAAGTCTTATTCTGGGGCTTTTTCCCAAATTTTGAGTTGCTTTTTCCGACATTTTTGAGGCTTTTTCTTTTTGAACAAGGTTTTTGTTGCTTCTTTCTGAATTTTGTTGCATTTTTTCACGCTTTTTCTGACATTTGTCGCCTTTTGACGCTTTTTTTTTCTTCCGACAATTTTTCACGATGTTTTTTGTCGCTTTTCTCAATCCGTTGGAGATCTAAGTCAAAAATGTCTGCAGGAAAAAGAAAAACCTTTTAAAAAAAAAAAAAAAAGGTGCATTGCCACACAAAACTGTTTTTACTTGCTATTTTATTAAATAGGTTAGTTCCCTATGTGCTAGCCAGACCTTTACTCCAACCTGACATCATACTGCCTGAGCTCATTACTATTCATGAGCTCGCCCAGTTGCGCTGGGTAAATGATGCTGACTAGGGCTGCCACCTCTTAGTCGATTAGTCGACTAATCAGTCGTTTTGGTCTTAGTCGACTAAGATTTCTTTAGTCGATTGCTTCATTACTCATTTCCAAGCAACTTCTGAGCACATTTCTGGTAAACACAAGATTTAAAGTGGTGCTTTTGCAGGATTAATTGTGGAGAAACTCAGTTTTACAGATGGTTAATTAACTACATTTATATTGTTCTTTTCTAGTCTTAACCACCTCTCAAAGAGCACAGCTCTGTCAATTAAATCAACTAATCCATTAGTCGACTAAATCCTATAAGTGTTAGTCCACTAAGAATATCTTTAGTCGAGGACAGCCCTAATGCTGACAGCCAGGCTCTCATTGGCTACCTGTTAGCCAATCAGAGTCAAGCAGCTTAGCTTGTTTAATATTAATGAGAACTGGCACAAATCGAGCCGAGTCTTCCTGCAGGCTTTCTATACCGCGCTAGAATGACTTGAAACAAGGTAACCAAGTTACAGAGTCCACGGTAGACCTTCAGACATCACCACAAAGTCATGAAATACATGTAGCAGGGCACCTTTAAAAACAAAAAAAGGGTATTTTCCAGTTTTTTAGTTCACTCCACACGTGTGTCTCTAGTCATCTGCGTGCAGTACTTCAGTTCAGGGTCTATAGCAGGTTTTTTTTTTCTGCCTCACTTAATGCAGAGCCACACTACACCCTCTTTGCTCCTCTCCTCCTCCGTCTCTCTGCGTTCAGAGGATGCTTCACTAAACTAACATCCATCACGTAGCAGCCAGTATTAAATTCATGTTGCAACGGCAACATGAATTTGATTCAGAGCGCTTCCCTAAATGACACCTCCTGCACTACAGCTACGAGATCTTTGCCATTTCCTCTGCCAGCGTTCTCCCGATAGCTTTGTGACAGACTGAGGTTGGCGCAGTGTTTAGGGGGCAACTTCCTCAAGAAAATGTTACGTTTTTCAATACATAAAATAAGCATTTATTATCTATCTTTTCTTTAATGGAACATTTTGAACAGATAATGGATTAGGGCTGGGCGATATGGCGAAAATCAGATACAGTATTAGGGGACCACTAAGGTCTATATAAAAGAGACTTCAGATACAGTATTAGGGGACCACTAAGGTCTATATAAAGAGACTTCAGATACAGTATTAGAGGACCACTAAGGTCTATATAAAAGAGACTTCAGATACAGTATTAGGGGACTACTAAGGTCTATATAAAGAGACTTCAGATACAGTATTAGAGGACCACTAAGGCCTATATAAAAGAGACTTCAGATACAGTATTAGGGGACCACTAAGGTCTATATAAAAGAGACTTCAGATACAGTATTAGGGGACCACTAAGGCCTATATAAAAGAGACTTCAGATACAGTATTAGGGGACCACTAAAGTCTATATAAAGAGACTTCAGATACAGTATTAGGGGACCACTAAGGCCTATATAATGAGACTTCAGATACAGTATTAGTGGACCACTAAGGTCTATATAAAAGAGACTTCAGATACAGTATTAGGGGACCACTAAGGTCTATATAAAAGAGACTTCAGATACAGTATTAGGGACCACTAAGGTCTATATAAAAGAGACTTCAGATACAGTATTAGGGGACCACTAAGGTCTATATAAAAGAGACTTCAGATACAGTATTAGGGGACCACTAAGGTCTATATAAAAGAGACTTCAGATACAGTATTAGGGGACCACTAAGGTCTATATAAAAGAGACTTCAGATACAGTATTAGGGGGACCACTAAGGCCTATATAAAAGAGACTTCAGATACAGTATTAGGGGGACCACTAAGGTCTATATAAAAGAGACTTCAGATACAGTATTAGGGGACCACTAAGGCCTATATAAAAGAGACTTCAGATACAGTATTAGGGGACCACTAAGGTCTATATAAAAGAGACTTCAGATACAGTATTAGGGGACCACTAAGGCCTATATAAAAGAGACTTCAGATACAGTATTAGGGGACCACTAAGGTCTATATAAAAGAGACTTCAGATACAGTATTAGAGGACCACTAAGGCCTATATAAAAGAGACTTCAGATACAGTATTAGGGGACCACTAAAGTCTATATAAAGAGACTTCAGATACAGTATTAGGGGACCACTAAGGCCTATATAATGAGACTTCAGATACAGTATTAGGGGACCACTAAGGTCTATATAAAAGAGACTTCAGATACAGTATTAGGGACCACTAAGGTCTATATAAAAGAGACTTCAGATACAGTATTAGGGACCACTAAGGCCTATATAAAAGAGACTTCAGATACAGTATTAGGGACCACTAAGGTCTATATAAAAGAGACTTCAGATACAGTATTAGGGACCACTAAGGTCTATATAAAAGAGACTTCAGATACAGTATTAGGGGACCACTAAGGTCTATATCAGGGATTCCCAAAGTGTGGTACGTGCACCCCCAGGGGTACACGAGCTGCCACCAGGGGGTGCGCGAGAGGAAAGATTTAATGGCGGTCTGTTTTTTAAAAGGGATTTTTCCATACAAAAAAATGTAATAGGCCTTGCCTATTGCTACAATGTTTTTTTTACGCGGCTGAAAATAACCGTGCTTTCTGTTAATGAGCCTGTGTCTGTCACTCGTCCTCTTAAAAGTGGAAGCTTGTGCGTAGCTTTGTTGCATTATCTTGAAACTTTGTTGATGTTGTTATTGTCATGTGTGTTCTGGTTATTTGCGCATGATTAAACATGAGTCTTTATATGGCGATAAAACAAAGCTTTGTTGCGGGTTTTTTTAAGTGGGGATTGGGGGTGCGCCAACCCGGTTGGGACATAGAAGGGGGTGCGCAGGAAAAAAAGTTTGGGAACCGCTGGTCTATATAAAAGAGACTTCAGATACAGTATTAGAGGACCACTAAGGTCTATATAAAAGAGACTTCAGATACAGTATTAGAGGACCACTAAGGTCTATATAAAAGAGACTTCAGATACAGTATTAGAGGACCACTAAGGTCTATATAAAAGAGACTTCAGATACAGTATTAGAGGACCACTAAGGTCTATATAAAAGAGACTTCAGATACAGTATTAGAGGACCACTAAGGTCTATATAAAAGAGACTTCAGATACAGTATTAGAGGACCACTAAGGTCTATATAAAAGAGACTTCAGATACAGTATTAGGGGACCACTAAGGTCTATATAAAAGAGACTTCAGATACAGTATTAGGGGACAACTAAGGCCTATATAAAAGAGACTTCAGATACAGTATTAGGGGACCACTAAGGTCTATATAAAATAGACTTCAGATACAGTATTAGGGGACCACTAAGGCTTATATAAAAGAGACTTCAGATACAGTATTAGAGGACCACTAAGGTCTATATAAAAGAGACTTCAGATACAGTATTAGGGGACCACTAAGGTCTATATAAAAGAGACTTCAGATACAGTATTAGAGGACCACTAAGGCCTATATAAAGAGACTTCAGATACAGTATTAGAGGACCACTAAGGTCTATATAAAAGAGACTTCAGATACAGTATTAGGGGACCACTAAGGCCTATATAAAAGAGACTTCAGATACAGTGTTAGGGGACCACTAAGGTCTATATAAAAGAGACTTCAGATACAGTATTAGGGGACCACTAAGGTCTATATAAAAGAGACTTCAGATACAGTATTAGGGGACCACTAAGGTCTATATAAAAGAGACTTCAGATACAGTATTAGGGGACCACTAAGGTCTATATAAAAGCATCCAAAGAGCACCATGTCATGGGACCTTTAATGCAGAAAAGGCACAAATTGTTGCAGAAACATTCACCAGAATGCAGAAAATGAAGTGTTCTGATATGCTCAAAATTTCAATTTCGCTCTAAAATGGCGATCTCTTTGGGATCCATGTTCCCCCAACGTTGAACCCAAAGTAAAGCCCTAGGGCCGCAAGGCTTGTCATCTTTCCATGTCCATGAGGGACAAAAAAAACCCTCCAGCTATGCGTATTTTTGTGCATCTGATATGACAGTTGATGGTTTTTGTTGTGTCCCGATGAAAAGCGCGGCGGTCAGCAGTCTGAGATGCTGCTGCAGCTTTCCTGTCGTGTACACCGTGAAGCAAGGCCGCTCAGATTCATGTCTCAGATTCAAAATAAATAATCTGGCAGATAAACTGATCTGAGGCGGGGTTGGTTACCATCCACCGTCCCTAAAATATACAAGCACATGTTTCATTGTAGGTCAGATTCATAAATTAATGTCACTGCTACTACATTGCACATATCTGTACATGTTGTTCATACGTTGTTCGTATTACATAGCCATAGTTATTCTGCTATTATAAAAGGGAACTGCTAATACACTGCACATCTTTATATTTAATTTATATTACTCTAAACCACCTTCTGTAAACCAACTGTATACTACTGTCTACACTGCACTAGATTTCTGGTCCTGTCTATGCAGCTCGAGGGTGTTTTAAGCCCCCCCAACGTTGACTTCAAGGCAGCTAACCTTAATCCTAACCATAACCATAACTAGAGATGCACCGATAGACAGGCCTATCCTACCATTCATATATATAGTAGCCTATCCTACCATTCATATATATATAGTAGCCTATCCTACCCTTTATATATAGTAGCCTATCCTACCCTTTATATATAGTAGCCTATTCTACCCTTTATATATAGTAGCCTATCCTACCCTTTATATATAGTAGCCTATCCTACCATTTATATATAGTAGCCTATCCTACCATTTATATATAGTAGCCTATCCTACCCTTTATATATAGTAGCCTATCCTACCCTTTATATATAGTAGCCTATCCTACCATTTATATATAGTAGTCTATCCTACCCTTTATATATAGTAGCCTATCCTACCCTTTATATATAGTAGCCTATCCTACCCTTTATATATAGTAGCCTATCCTACCATTTATATATAGTAGCCTATCCTACCATTTATATATAGTAGCCTATCCTATCATTTATATATAGTAGCCTATCCTATCCTTTATATATAGTAGCCTATCCTACCCTTTATATATAGTAGCCTATCCTACCCTTTATATATAGTAGCCTATCCTACCCTTTATATATAGTAGCCTATCCTACCCTTTATATATAGTAGCCTATCCTACCCTTTATATATAGTAGCCTATCCTACCCTTTAAATATAGTAGCCTATTCTACCCTTTATATATAGTAGCCTATCCTACCCTTTATATATAGTAGCCTATCCTACCCTTTATATATAGTAGCCTATCCTACCCTTTATATATAGTAGCCTATCCTACCATTTATATATTGTAGCCTATCCTACCCTTTATATATAGTAGTCTATCCTACCCTTTATATATAGTAGCCTATCCTACCCTTTATATATAGTAGCCTATCCTACCATTCATATATATAGTAGCCTATCCTACCCTTTATATATAGTAGCCTATCCTACCATTCATATATATAGTAGCCTATCCTACCATTTATATATTGTAGCCTATCCTACCCTTTATATATAGTAGTCTATCCTACCCTTTATATATAGTAGCCTATCCTATCATTTATATATAGTAGTCTATCCTATCATTTATATATAGTAGCCTATCCTACCCTTTATATATAGTAGCCTATCCTACCATTTATATATAGTAGCCTGTCCTACCCTTTATATATAGCCTACTGATTTGATTAAAGCAAGACAACGTCGGCAGTATTGACTGCAAAATATGTTACAGAATATTTCATTCTGTGTGACAGGTGCAATATTTGAAAATCTTTTCTCTGAAATTTTGTATTACATTTATATCTACATTGATGTCAAAACCTAGACTTTCAAACATCAAGAGGTCATTTATTAATGTGCATTCGTGTCTAAACGACATATAAACATATTTTTCCTATTCTATTTTCCGTCGAAACGCTTCCAACACTCTCGCGTCTCGCATGAAAAATAGGCTTCGGTCCTATTTCTAGCAGGCGCCCGTCTCAGGCCGGCAGCGTGCACGCTCTAACGCCACAACACACGTAGGGAACCTGGTGAGTTAACCTGCAAGATGTCAGCTGTTTGGACATTCTTCAGCGTGTGGTCAGAAGATAACAAGTTTACAATATGCAACACCTGCTAGGAGACAGTGGGGCATGGAGGGACTACACCAAGAACCCAAAAATCACATTTTTTGTGCGATATTAGACGTGAAAAGAAGGAAATGGTTCTAACGTTGCTCTTTAGATGTGTGTGGATGTTCCACACCAGGAGTCATTTATATAAGTTCTATTTTATAGTGATCCATTATCTGTTCAAAACATCTTCTATTAAAGAAAAGATAGAAAATAAATATTTGCGTGTGCTGTAAAGTGGTTAGAAAAAATGAAATCAGAATCGGCTAGAATCGGTATCGGCTGGCCTAACTCAAAGAAAATCAGAAATGGGTCTAGAAAGTTGTAATCTGTGCATCTCTAGTACATACTTATCATTCCAATATGCATCTTTGCACACTACTTTGCACTATAACTTTTTGCACTTTACATCCCACTCCATGTGTACTTGTCTTGATTATTATGTCTTATTTGTGTATTTGTATTTTTGTATATTAGTTGACATGTGCGCCTATATGTACAGTTCTGTCTCTACTGTACAGCATGTGTCTATATTACTCTTGGTCTACTGAATGTTTACTGCTACATGTCTATTTGTTGTTGAATGTAGAGAGAGTTAACACCTACCCCGAGTCTAATTCCTCGTGTATGTACGTATGTAAGTATACTTGGCCAATAAATCTGATTCTGAAATCCGTTTGCTGTGCACGGAGGGCCTGAACAGAGAGAAAAATGTGTTGTTTTTTTTATTTTTTAATTCAGCTGGCTCAGTGTGGGCGTAGGGGGGGGAAATCGCTGTCCACACAATTTTTGGATCCATCGTTCCATTTTTAACTGGCATTAAGATTTGAACTCTAAAAAAAGGGAAACGCTCACCGGTGGCACACGAGTGGTTACAACATATAGCACAGTCCACAGTCCTGGTTCTCCAGCACACAACCCCCCCTCCCAAAATCATATCACAGCTTCAGTACCTCCACTACCATGTGATGTAACGTGGCCCGTGTGTGTGTGTGTGTGTGTGGCCCGTGTGTGTTGCACTTACAATAATAACTGTTACCTGCCTCCACAAAATGAGGAAAGAATTCACTGCCGGCTTGCTTAGTCCTTCAGGCTACAATCACATTGCTCCGTTTAAAAGTGCCCATTTTATGATGAAAATCACCTTTTTTCTGGTGATTTTGGGGTGTTATTTTGTGTCTCTGTATGTCACTCAAATCAGCATGGATGTTTTTTTTTTTTCAAAGTCTGTATGCCTGTGGAAGCACCAGAGACACAAATTAAACACCCCAAATCAACAAAGTGTGATGTGAGGTTAGCCTAACAATCTTTATCTTACATTTAAATTCAATTTGTTTGCCTTTAATTAATTGTGAATAGTCAGGAAGTAGACAGAAAATGAAAGTCCGAGCAGACACCTAAAGTGAGATATGAGGAAAATGCGATTATTTTGACTGATTTTGACTTTGAATCATATTGCAATCGCAATATGATTCACGATATTGAAGGGAATGATCCCGTTTGTATCATTATTCTCCTTTTCACTGACCTGCCCCCTTATTATGAGAAAAAAAACACTTTTTCTGGTGATTCAGGGTGTTATTTTGTGTTTCTGGTGCTTCCACACGCATGCAAACCTGGAAAAAACATCCATCCCTGGTGTTCTGAGTGAGATCTGGTTTCTGAATGTGTCCTGCCTTCAGTCTCCTGGTGAGCTGGTCAACACCTGCACGGCTTTCTACGGCACTAGCCGAGACATTTGGTGTGTGCTAACCACTTTAAGCTAATACCACATCAGCTATTAATAGCGGTTTCTCCAGCTTTGGCCTGTACGAGGCAGGATTAGCCGGGAGACTTATTCTAAACGAGGGAGCACTTCACACTTTTGCGTGGAATACCTGCAGGACAGGGACATGGAAGTAGTTCTATACAACTTATTTTGTAGATTAGGGTGAATTTGTGTGTGTTGTAGCAGTGTTTTGCCATTGAGAATGAGCTAGCATGCTAACGGTTAGCCCCCTAGGCCCCCTAGTGCCGTAGAAAGCCGTGCAGATGTTGACCAGCTCACCAGGAGACTGAAGGCAGGACACATTCAGAAACCAGATCTCACTCAGAACACCATGGATGGGTGTTTTTCCAAGTTCGGTAGCACCAGAGACACAAAATAACACCCCAAATCCCAGAAAAAGTGATTTTTTTTTTTCCATAATATGGGCACTTTAATATTAGTCAGTGAAAATGAGAATAGTGATACAAACACGATCATTCCCTCCTATATCGTGAATCATATTGTAATCGCAACATCAGTCAAAATAACCGCAGTCATATCTCACTCTAGGTGTCTGCTCGTATTTTCATTTTTCGGTCTACTTCTTGACTATACACAATTAATTGAAGGCAAACAAACCGAATTGGGGGGGCGACCTCGAGCTCATCCAGTAAGAGCATGTTCGCCCCATGTTGGCCGAGTCCTTTGCAGCGGCGCAGGGTTCGAATCCAACCTGCTGCCCT